>JAIEZT010000012.1:30924691-31073525 GCA_019594935.1 Periophthalmus modestus | reverse complement strand
ATCACAACAATCCAGACATCCCTGCTCTTAGAACTCCGTCTCGACAAGGAACAAACAAAGAAAAAAAACAAAAAAACAGGTCACCATGCTTTTCACCCCAGCAGTAGCTAACCCCTAGACAGCATGGACTAAAGCTGCCCAGGGTTTATTTCTGCCCCTCACTAGCCCGGCCATAAGCTCATTCAAAGAGATACGTTTTAAGCCGGTCTTAATGTAGAGACTGTGGGGGGCCTCTTTAACAGGGAGCTGATTCCATAACACAGGAGCCTTGGTAAGTGAAAGCTCTCCCTCCTACTGTGTTTTTAGTCACTCTAGAATCACCAGTAATCCAGCATTTGGGAGCGGAGTGCTCTCGTTTGGGGGTGGCTATGGTACTATAGCATCTTACAGATACACGGGGCCATGCCCATGCTTTATGGCTTTTTATACGTCAGGAGGAGAACTTTGAATTTGGATTCTGAACTCGACAGGACAGCAGCAGTGAAGGGACTCCAGCACTGGTGATGTGCTTCTCTTCTCTTAGTTTCTTGTTAAGAGGCCTGGTTGCTGCATTTTGAACTAGTTGAAAGTAGAAAGTCGTTTTTAGGGCATGTGGACTAGTAGAGAGTTACAGTAATCTAGCCTTGATGTAACAGATGCATGGATAAGTTTTTCAGCGTCACTTTTAGACATGATTTTTTTTTTTATTTTGGCGATATTGCGCAGGTGGAAGAAGACTGGTTTTATATGTGGTGTGACTGAGAGCTCTTGGTCAATAAGACGCCAAAGTTCACCACCACCAATCATTCGCACACACACCACTTTCATACTAGGCAATGTCGGTGGAAGGTGTCTTGCCTAAGGACACAACGACAGAACTTGGTCCGAGCGGGACTCGATTCTCCGACCTTCGGGTTGGGGGACCAACACTCTTACCACTGTCGCCATTGCTTTGAGATGGTGCCCCCACCAAACAAGGTTATTTGTTAACATATGTTTTCAACTCTTATTCACTCAAAGGAATAAATAAAAACAAAGAATAAACCACACACACACACATCTCATTTTTTAATTTGCAGGTGAAGTGTTTGCTTTTTGTTCCCGGCATCTGGCCTACAATAATAACGCATCATCCATGATGAGGCATCACCGTCAAACATGAGGATGGAGGCAGAAGTGCGGCTGTGATGACGTGTCCACCAGCACCAGGTGAGATGGGCATAATGTTCAAGCAATATATATATAAAGTGTCACTTTCATCCTTCACTGCACTTCTGTAAATGTTTATGAGCAACGAGTCCAGGTTTGTGTGGATAAAATGAAAACTAACTTCAAATCAGAAATATAATAGTGAGCCTGAATTATACATAGCAACTTTTTACACTCTCACCTTTTCCCTGCTGTCTCATCTGCATGATTTTGTTTCTATTAAAACTAAATAAATTTATTGTTTCTGCTAATTTTTTATATTTTTAGGGAGCAGGAAGCAGGAGCTTGATGAAGCTGTGGTGGATTTCATAGTGAAAGATTCCCAGAGCCTTTCACTGTGTGTCTGATCCTGGCTCCGTGCTCTGGTGGCTGAACTGGATCCGACATACACCCTTCCATCAAGGCAGGAAGTTAAAGCCATGGTGGAGAGGAGGTATGTGGAGGAAAAGGCCAAGGCAGCCCTGCAGAATGCTCACAGTGTCAGGCTGACCGCAGACATGTGGACATCTATCAACATGGATGCGTATTTGGCTGTTACCTGTCATAGCGTCATTCAGGTGAACTCTCCACCTCCCTTTTGGGAGTCCGGCCTTTTCCAATGAGTCACACAGCAGAGAACATCACTGGAACTGCTCAAGAGCTTTTAAGGGAATGGGCTCTGGAAGAGAAGGTGAAGTGTTTGGTGACTGATGCAGCAGCAAATATGATCACTGCAGCAAATATTCTGCAGGTGCGGCGTGCCGTCTGCCTGACACACACACTGAACTTAATAGTGAAAAAGTCCATGGACGCTACTCCTGGTCTAGATAATATAAGATAAAAAATGAGGATGGTCACTTATTTTAAATCGAGTACCACTGCAAATGAGAAGCTGCAGCAGATCCAGGTGCAAATGGGCCGTCCTGTCACAAAATTAATAACTGAGTTGGACACAAGATGGAATAGCACCACGAGATGATGCAGCGGTTTTATGAGCAGAGCGAGGCAGTGGCAGCTGCTCTGTCCACTCTGCCCACAGATTTGCTACCACTGACTGCAAACGAGTGGGAGTGTGCATCCCAGTGCATAATGATCCTGTCACCTTTTCATGCTGCCACTGTAGAGCTCTCACAAGAAAAGAGAGTGTCAGGATCAAAAGTAATACCTATGATAAAAATGCTGAAGTTTTCTTTAACTGAGGTGATTTCACAGAACACCAATGAAATGGCGAAACACCTTGGCCTAAACCTAAATAGAATTTTGAACGACAAACTCAGTGGAATAGAGACCACGAGTGTCTTCTCGTTGGCATCATTACTCCAAGATTTAAAACACTTGGACTCCAAAGCTCTGCAAACGCCGAGTCAGCTGTGCGCCGGTTAAAATCTGAGTGTGCTGCAGTGTTGTGGAATGTGTCCCGTGAAGAGGAGCCATCATCTTCTTCAAGAGCACAGCCAGAACCAGCTGCATCTTCCCAATCCCAACGTACAAAAACTATAGAATGTGGAGAAATGCATTGCCATTTATTGATGTTCTGACTAAACTTTATGTATTGTTTAATTTTCAGCCATTGACCTGTGGAAGCTGTTGGATAGGGAAGCTGGAGAAGCGGGAGCATCCAGGAATGTCACTGCTGACGCCATAGTGGAGGTGCAGCGTAATTTATCAGCCCCTCCACTTGAACGTTCAGAGGACCCTCTGCTGTGCTGGATGTGGTCACAAAGCCCTGTACCCAAACCTGTACCACCTGGTAACACCAGCATCCTCTGTGCCCTGCGAGAGGGTGTTTTCTAAAGCTGGGGAAATTGTTTCTAAAAAGAAAAGCCGGCTCAGACCCCCTACTGTAGAGAAACTGTTGTTTTTAAATAAAAATGCATAAGCGCCCCAGTTCACCTAAGCACCTTAATGACTCAACATATGACAACTTGAGCAG
Organism: Periophthalmus modestus; assembly: GCA_019594935.1. Taxonomy (NCBI): domain Eukaryota; kingdom Metazoa; phylum Chordata; class Actinopteri; order Gobiiformes; family Gobiidae; genus Periophthalmus; species Periophthalmus modestus. The sequence continues at coordinate 31,070,425 of JAIEZT010000012.1, read as the reverse complement.
GACAGAGTGAACAAAGCAGAGGAAGGTCCAGCCATGATGCTAGTCGGCTAGGCTAGCTCAGGCTAAAGCTAGTGAAATCGTGACCTCTGTTTTCACAACTATTTCACAACTATTGATCTGTCTTAGCATCTTCTATCTCCTTTTTAGAGCGAAGGGACATGACTAAAGCAGAGCTGACTGTACTGTACCGCCGCAGTGTACAGACTGCAGAGTGGATGGTACGGCCCAAAAATGGCATGCCCGACTCGACTCGCTCCTAATAAAGTGATTTTTTTCACAATAGTTTACCAAAGTGGTGCCATTTTTCAAACCTGAAAACATTTGACAGTTGAAAGGCCGACATTAATATAGCAAGTCAAGAGAGTCAATACCAAGCAAATAATTACAAGGTGCAACGTTTGTGGACCATAAGTTTGGAGATTTTTTTTCAAAAACAATGAAACACCCATAGAGTTATATAAGCCACACCTAGACCTACACCCAAGCCCTCTCTGACCACAGCCCACACACCCCCTGATGAAACAAGACCACAGTCCTCCTGAGCTCTCTGTCGTTTCAGATCATGTTTGAGACATTTAGCACTGTAGGGTTGTCCATGAAGATGCAGAATGTTGTGGCTCTGTGCTCCTCTGCTACTGTCACAGGTAAGAGTCAGAGCATGTCTCTACCCCTGAGAGATCTGCTCCAGAAGTCCAGCTTTGTAGTCCCAGTGAAGTAGGTTAACCCCAAGGTGCCTCCCTAACCTTCGGCTACTAGCTCTACAGCACCACCTAGTGGGCTTTATTAAGTAATGCAGGGGTTAATGATGTTTGACCTTTGGACATAAGTCATACCTTTCTCTCACTGTCTCTCACTCCCTTTCTTTCTTTCTTTCTTTCTTTCTGTCTTTCTGTCTTTCTGTCTTTCTGTCTTTCTTTCTTTCTTTCATTGTTCCTTTCTTTCTTTCAGGGACCATGTACAAGTTCATTAATCTTGCAAAAGAAAAGATGATTTGTACCAGATTTACTGGTACAAATTATTATTACTGCTACTTTCCCTCTGCAGTCCCAGGTGAACTCACATTAAAATACACATTTCATTACATTTACATTATAAAACTATCAGTTCATCATTAACATAAGCAGTAAAATAAACAAAATGTCCCCATGTCCAGTACATGATGTTTCCTAAAGTCTAAACCAATATAAAAATCATTATATGCAGGTCTTTACAGTGAAACAGAACAGTACAAATGAAGTACACTGATGCTGACACATTTGATGTACTTTTTCAAATTTCTAGTAAAATGATTCAAATCTACAGACAGTTTCAGAGTTTGGAGCTGTTTCTCTGTCTGATCCTTTGAAAAGAACTGAGCAAAGGCCGAGGATGTGTCTGGAGTGTGATGTTTGTGTCACAGACCGAGTGGATCAGGGAGTTTGTTTGGGACAGTTTAAGTTTAATACATTTTTTTTTCAATGGAGGTGGAGCTGCGTTATTAATAATTTTAAAGTTTCTTAGATTTAATTGCAGAATTAAATTGTCGAAACTGATCATTTTGTTGAGCAGCAGGACACACAGTAGGTCATGTGTGGGATAATCATGGCATTGAAATATGTGAAGTGTGTGATCTCTGTGAGGCTGTTCCTCATGTGTCTTAGAGAAGAGCTGTATCAGACTGAGTTGCACTTTTTTTTATGCTTTATGAAAGAACAAGTCTGGTCCAAATGAACCTCTAGGTACTTTGTCTCTGGTACAATATTTATTTTTACTCCATTAACAAAGATGTTTGTTGTGTCTTTAATTCTGTTAGTTTCTCTCTCTCTTATGCTCTCCCGTCTCTCTCATGTCCTCCCGTCTCTCTCATGTCCTCTCGTCTCTCTCATGCCCTCCTATCTCTCTCTCCCTCTTTCTCTCTGTCTGCCTCTCTCTCAGGTGTTGTGTTGGACTCTGCAGATGGAGTCAGCTACACTGCCCATTTATCAAGGCTACGCTCATCCAGAAGCCATTCAGAGGCTGGATCTGGCTGGATGAGACCTTACGGACTGCCTGATGAAGACTATGAGAGAGAGAGGTGCTTTAGTGGAAAAATTAGGTATGCATCACTTTTCAGACTCGCACTTTCTTTAAATTTAATCATTACCTTCAAACACCCAGGGCTTAGACTCCCTATTTATGCAGACAGCTCCTCTGACAACCACCAATCATAGTGTCTTGCCAAAGGACACAACAGCAGTTTACACTGGTCAGAGCTGGGGTCAAATCTCCGCTCGTCTCTGTTCCAGCTGAGTGGGAGACAGTGACATCAAGGAGAAGCTGTGTTACTGGATTAGTCCTGGATTAGTCCTGGTTTAGTCCTGGTTTAGTCCTGGGTTGGTTGTGTGATAGTACTGGTTTAGTGCTTGTTTAATCCTGGGTTGGTCCTGGTTTAGTTCTGGGTTAGTCCTGGGTTGGTCCTGGTTTAGTTCTGGGTTAGTCCTGTGTTAGTCCTGGTTTAGTCCTGGGTTAGTCTCAGGTTACATTATTTTGAACGCAGCCACACTATAATTAGAAGACACTATGACGCTTTGGCCCTGTCCATCATATCCACAAAAGAGCGTTCCATCAGATGTCCTGTCCATCAAACGGTGTTGCGGGTCGCCAATCTTTTCACCTTCACGAGTTCTTCCCATAGATAGTATAAAGAAGTGGACTAAGTGAGTGTGATGTCACCTGCAGTGTTCAGCTCCAGTCAAATGAAGCTCATCAAGGTTTTTCAATGTACAAACATAAAATGCCCATGTTGTAAGACTTCAAATGTGTTCTGGAAGCCCAGCACTACTGTACCAAAGACAACTCCAGCTCGGTCCTCGTTATCTGGCCTATGACCTCAGATTATAATACTCCCTGCAATGGAAGCTTGATCAGACTTCAAGAGACAATACTACCAGACTGTGTTAAATGTTAATTTCTCACTGCCTACACCAGATATCTCTCTGACTTCACATGGATTTTGTGAAATATCTTCAATTATTTAGAGTTATGCAGTAAATTAAACTATAATCACAGCTCTGGCTCCACTGGATTTCAAAAACTGCATAATCGAAACAGTTATTTGTTTTTCTTTTGGTCTTCAAAATCTGGACCAAAGCTAATCTACTGTGACATGAATTATTTATGTATTTATTTATTTGATGCACAAGACACAATTCAAAATGCATAAGGACATTAATCATCTTTATAAATTCAATTATACATTTTCAACACTCAGTCATTCACCTCGTTCTCACTGTTTACAGGTGTGGGTACAGTTTGTTTTAAACACAAATTGCTGAAGCTGAAACACAAGCTGAAGCTCTCAAGACTTAATAAATGATAATTCTTAAGGATGTGACAGTAATGAAAAGTGAACTGGTTTTCTATCCATAACTTGTGTTGATTGTGCAGTGAACTGACGCTCTATGTGTCTACGGGAGCTGCCTGGGCCCATGTCCTGCAGTATGATATATAAGAAAAGATCACACCATGGATTTAAGGCCGGTCCGCCGGGCTGGGGATGTAATGTCTGATTAGGTTTCTTTATATTGTCCAATTTTAGTTTTGGGTCAAGAACTAATCCAAAATATTTAAATTAATTTACCAATTGTATTTTATACTTATTATAATTACAAATTAATGATAATAAGTCTTTACTTCATCTGCAGCTTGATAGAAATAATTGTTTCGCTCATTGATACTTACATGATCTACGGCGTGGAGGTGAGGGGCAACACATATCAAACAAATACCATTCAAATCACTACTGTCCAAAAATGAGCATGTGAATAGTGAATAAAGCCCCTCACACGGCTTGTACAAATGCATTTTTTATCCAAAAAAATATAATGCAATTCAAGGACCTGGTAGATTACAGAACCACACAATTTATGTATAAAATGAAGAATAAACAATCACCATTTCATATTCACGATCTGTTTAAAAATGGAGATAGTGTTTATAATCTTCGAGGGCATGACGTATTTAAGAAAAAACAAGGGTCAGAACAAATGTAAAACAGCTCTGTGTTTCAGCTGTTGGAGTAAATATGAGGAACATGAAGATATTAAAGATTGTAGAACCTTGAACCGTTTGTATAAAAAGAAAATGATAAATTCATACAGTGGTACTGAAAGCTGAACTATGTTCTGTTCTTTTATGTTTTCTCTTTTCTTCACCGTGAACATTGTAAATGCAGCAGCTCTTTATGTTCAGTATAAAATGGGTCGGTGCCATAAGCTTAAGATTCTTCCTATTCCTTTTTCAGACTTTTGTGTATTTTGATGTGCTTCTTAAGACAGAAATGTCTGGAAAGAAAATAAAAATAAGGTTTAAAGTTTAAGTTCAAATAGAGTTCCTGCACCATGTGATAAAACTTAAAATAAAAGGCCACGAGTCTGCTTTTGGAGTGTTTTTTGTATTAAATGAAATAGTAGACAATGATTTATCTTAAAACTAAACCGATTAAACATTCTTACCTGGCACAGGTGTAAGTTTAAAGAGTACAGATCGTATAGATTTCGTCTTAACTCTTATCTGGACATCTGTTTTACTTTTGTTCTTATATCATCACAAAGAGTCACTGGAGATGTTTGTGAAAAATAAACTTTGTGAAATAGTAGAAATAGCAAAAACACTATGTGTTCTGATTAATGTGCAGATGTGGTGACCTGTGGCAGCTAAATGACTCATGTCACTGTAATAAACACAAATAACATTGCTTTAACTTTAGTTTGGGATTTTATTTTTTACAGTCAACATTTCTAAGCGGTCAGTTAACGTCATGCAAAAGAACAGTTTAGAAAAAAAACATTTGGGATCATTTCTCTTCAGTCAACTCTCTGCCTGATAAATCGACTCCAATGCTAATGACGATACACAAACTTACAGTTTTGAATCATGAGACAATGGTTGAATCATTCAAATATAAACATATAAACAAAAAATATCAATTTAAAAATACATTCATATATAATGAAACGGCCTGATTAGCTGCAGAAAACTACTTCTGTTTTCAATCTGGAGCATGCATCCAGTAAAAAGGGAACATCAAATGTAGAAGGGTTCCTTCTACACTTGATAATATTTACATCCCTGTGTGAAAAAATAATCCACAGTGTCTGAAACTCCCATGAAGTTTGTTCATTTCGGCCGATGGCTTTAGTTTCTATGGGAAGCTGCTTCTCTGTCAGTTTGGGGTTTGGAGGTGCATGCTGGGATTGTGTGATGACTGCTGCAGGAGCTATACAATTTTACGCCACTAGGTGTCTCAGGGGAGATGTTCTTCTTTGCCTTCTAGAATGTTACATGGTGTGGCTTTAAACTTTGTGATCTCCATAGAGACAATCATGTGATGCCAACAGAGCAAGTTTCAATTCAGATCTGTGGAGAGGAAAGCTCACTCACATTAACACATGTTTCTGAACAATAAAAACATCTCAGTGAAATAAATAGTCGTTATATTTAATAGAGACTGAAGAATAAGTATGTTCTTAAATTATACTATGAAGTATGTAACTGTGGTGGGCTTTAAGTGAACATCATGTGGCTTTAGTCTGTGAGGTTTAACATCACATTTGGATTGTATCTTGGTCAAGTAATGTAATATTTACAGGGACTAAACAGATTTACTCTACTACATGAAAAATGTGCAGTGGTGAAACACGTGCTGAACATTTGAAACATCTCTAATACTGTACTGTGCAAGTACTGCTGCCAAAATTATACTTCAGTAAAAGTAAAAAGTGTGAGTGAAAAATAATACTCAGTACTGGTTACTAGTGTCACTTTCACACAATTTTAGAAGCTTTTCAGATCACACTTTTATACAAACCATGATCAGTCAAAACGGGTAAAACTAAACTTAGTCATATTAAACCACAGCTTACAGATTCGCTCAGCTCTGTCCAATCAGAGCAGCGATTCAGTGCCGTTATGTGTTTGTCGGTAGAGAAGGAGCAGAGACAGACATGGATTACAGAACTGGGACTTGTGCAATACTCAGTAACTTATATGATTATTAAAAGAAAATTACAATTACATGGCTACAATTATACAATTATACACAAGTGCAAGTACAGCTTTAAAAATCTACTCAAAAAAGTACAATTACAGTGGTCCTTTGCTATATCGTGGTTCACCTTTCACGGCCTCACTGTTTCGCCTTTTTTTGGGTGTTTTTGTGCAATTTTACATGTTTTTTTACAGTGTATGAACGTGCATTCTGTTCTGCGTCCTGATTGGCTAAAGGACTGTAGACCATTGTCCATCAGGCTCCTCCGTGTCTCCTGTACAGTACAGAATGTGTTCAAACACATTTAAAGATCATCGAGGAAGAGGGAGATAATATATGAAGGTTTGAACTTTGAGAATGTTTAAACAAGAGAGGAATGTGAGAAAATGTTAATGCCTGTGTGAGAAAAGTGTATAAAGTGTGTGGTGAGGGGTTTTACAGCCTTAAAACATATAGAATAATTGTGAAAAATAAAGCTGATACTTCGCGGATTTCGTCTATTGCGGGTTATTTTTAGAACGTAACCACCACGATAAACGAGAGACCACTGTACCCAAAATCTACTTAATTACAGTAACATGAGTATTTGTAATCAGTTTATTCCACCCCTGAAAACTGGCTACAGTGTCTTTAGTGTCATATTCACAGAGTGTTAGAGGATGGGATGGAGGCCCCGTGTCTTCAGCTGTGACTGAGGAGAAAATAATATCCCAGAAACAAAGAAAACAGCAGTGACACAAACAGAATCCATGTCCACTTTTTGCGTTTGCGGAGGTATTCTTCCTGTAGCTGCCTGTAGCTCTCCGACTGCACCTCCAGATTCTGCTTCAGCTCCTGACAGCGGCTCTCCAAGAGGTCCGCCCTCTCCTTGTCCCACTCCTGCCTCCGCCGCTCCATCTCTCTGCGGAGCTGCTCCAGTTGTTTCTCCGCTCTCCGCCTCTCCTCCGCCTCACCTCCAGCCCTCCTCTCCACCTCCTCCACCCTCTTCCTCCACTCCACACGCACCGATTCCACCTCTCGTCTGCGTCTCTTCGTTTCCTCCTCCCGCTCGTTCTTCCGTTCTTGGCGTTCGTGTTTGATTAGCTCGTCTTTTTCTTTGAGCTGTCTGTCTCTCAGCGCCTTCTCCTGCTCAAACCTTTTACTGCTCTCGGTAAGTTGATTTTTCAGTGCTTTGACATCCTTCTCATGCTGAATCTGTTTTCTTTCACTTTCAAAAATTTCTTTGGTGAAGCCACAGTTTATCTGCACCATTTTGTCAATCTTCCTCAGTAATTCTGCAACTTGTGCGTGATTACTTTCGTCTTTATTGTTTAAGATGTGGCACCTGCCCCGGCAATCCTTTAACATGTCCTTAACAAAGTCATCACACTCTTCTATGTAATTCTGAAAAGATTGGTTCTCCTGTTCGTCTCCTCTGGTGAAAACAATCATGACAAACCGCATGGCCTTTTCTCCGAGCCGCTCTCTGATCAGCTGCAGGGATTGGCGGTCTTCTTTGTGGATGTTCCCGATCGGCAGCAGCAGTAAAAAGGCGTGAGGTCCTGGAGCCATCAGAGAAACGCACTTGGACAGCTCCTCTTCACTGAAACTTTTGTGAAATAAAGGGGGCGTGATCACCACCATCACCTGCCGTCCCTGCACCGTCCTACGCTCCGCCTCACACCTCGCCTTCGCTCTTTTCGGAGCAGCTTTTGGTTGGAAACATCTCTCCCCCAGAATAGTGTTTGCAGAAGCACTTTTCCCGCTGCCACTTTTACCGATCAGAGCTATCCTCAGTTCCATCTGGCTCAAATATATCTGTGGAGACTTGTGTGTTTTCTCCATCAGAGCTTCTGTGAACATGTCTTTGGTGTAGGCTCTGGCACCTCTTTGTGATAGTTTGTCCACGGTCTTCATCACCTCCAGGACCTGCTGCGGGTCCCTGATGTTCAGACACAGGGCTCCTCTTCCACAGATCTGACACAGCTCCTCCAGGTACACGCCACTTTCTTTGAAAAAGTCCACAGGCTCAGCAGCATCTGACCCCATGAGGATCAGGACCACAGTGAAATCTTTGACTTGAGCGCTCAATGTTTTCTGTAAGATTTCAAACTCCTCCTTGTCTTCGTCGGTGAGGGGACCCTGCGGTAGAACCAGGATGAAGGCGTGGACGCCCTCAGGAGCACAGAGAGAGATGCAGCGGAGGCACTGCTGCATCACTGCCTCCAGAGGTTTTCCAGACAGAGCCGGCAGCTCCACCAGAGACACCCGACGCCCACACACCTCTCCCTCATGTTTAACACACTGCCCTGGGCTGCTCGCTGCAGGGAGCTCTGCTCGCCCTAAAATGGACTCAGCTGCTGAGGTCTTCCCTGCTCCACTCCTCCCAAAAAGAACCAGGTTCAGAGAGAGTTTCTCTTTTGGACCAAAAGCCAAAGTCAGACCTGCATCTTCCTCCTCAAAAGCAACAGGACTCAAATGATCTCCTCTGTTCTCTTTCAACATGTCACAGATTCTTGAGAACAGCTCTTTACGTTTAAATTCTTTCAGATCAAGATCATCTTGATATAGATCAGTGTGATCCATCCACATATATCTGTATCTACATCTGATGATCATGTCCCTTATATGTGTCTGTCTCATGTATTTGTCCTTGGACATCAGCACCAGTGAATGGTAGAAGGCCTGATCACCGAGTCTCTCCAGGACTGACTGTAGTCTGCTGTTGCGTTCTTCAGTGAAGTCTTCAGGCTGTAGAAGCAGCAGGAACACATGAGGACCAGGGGCACTCAGATCTTTAATGTCTTGTATAAACTGTTGGAGTTCTTGTTGTGAGGTGGTGGAGAGCAGCTGGTCTGGAGTGTAGATCACACTCACTGTTTTATCCTGGAATGTTTCACTGACTTTGACACATTGAGCTGAATCTTTGATGGACTCAGACTTTCCCAAAAGAAGGTTCCCTGCAGAGCTCCTCAGACTCCAGCTGCTCCCCAGAAGAACCAGCCTCAGCTCAGAAACTGGAAAAGGCACAAATAGACAACATTTTTAGACCAAGATAAAGACAGAAAGAGACATTTCTCACAATCTATTATTACATCATCCTACATCTCATGAACAGTATTTTGATGACTATGCCGACATGCTGCTGACGATGATTGGTGAGTGACCACAGGATGACCATTCTCTTACCTTACTGAAATGAACTCATAAAAGGCCTTAGGTTGATAAAGAAAATAACACGTTTTAGCAACCTACTGTACCTTCATACATTCATTTGTACCTGAGGATGAGCTTTATGCCATTTGTAATTAGAATTTAATGAACTTGTGGTAATATAGTAATGTTTTTGTTATCTTTGAATGTAAAATATCGATGTTTCTTTGTCTTAAATGTGACACATTGACCCAGATGAGGAGACATACAGAGAAAGGCTCTGTGCTGTAATAAGAACGATCAGGTGATGTGAGAAAAGCTAATCATTTACCATCAACACTGTGATTTATGGTCTTTTGTTTGACCAAAGGTTCTCTGCCCTGTGTGACCAAAGGTTCTCTGCCCTGTGCCACACCTGGGTTTAAGGCAGGCTTGAATAAGGTAAAATCTGTTATGTAGTGTTCACTTATTTAATTTTGATGTGACAGGAGTATGGACAGGACTTTATGGGTACAGTAAAATTTAAGGTGTGATCCCTGAATTTAGTATATTAAATTTTCTCCTGTAGAGAACATACGTAGAGAGACTTATGAAATATTTTATGAATCTCATGTGACAGAGCTACTACTACTACTACTACTACTACTACTACTACTACTCTGCTTCACTTCTGTCTCAGAAAGTCCTCGTCTGAAGATTCAGCAATGGACTAAAAGTTTTGTGAGAGCTGGAAATGCAGCTTAAATGACAATGAACTAAAGCTGTTTCAGTGGAATTGTTTTTACTCACAATCTGGAGGAAGAATTTCATAACTGCTGCTGTGCTTCAGGGGCTTCAACTCTGCCACTGTGAAGTGAAAAACATGAAGCATGAGAGACGCAGAGGAGAAGGACAGAGGAGCAGAGGAGAGGGTCAGAGGAGCAGAGGAGAGGGTCAGAGGAGCAGAGGAGCAGAGGAGAGGGTCAGAGGAGCAGAGGAGCAGAGGAGAGGGTCAGAGGAGAAGGTCAGAGGAGCAGAGGAGCGGGTCAGAGAAGCAGAGGAGAGGGTCAGAGGAGCAGAGGAGAGGGTCAGAGAAGCAGAGGAGAGGGTCAGAGGAGCAGAGGAGAGGGTCAGAGGAGAAGAGGAGCAGAGGAGAGGGTCAGAGGAGCAGAGGAGAGAGTCAGAGGAGCAGAGGAAGAGGGTCAGATGGAGCAGAGGAGAGGGTCAGAGGAGCAGAGGAGAGGGTCAGAGGATGCAGAGGAGAGGAGCAGAGGAGCAGAGGGTCAGAGGAGCAGAGGAGAAAGTCAGAGGAGCAGAGGAGAAAGTCAGAGGAGCAGAGGAGAGGGTCAGAGGAGCAGAGGAGAGAGTCAGAGGAGCAGAGGGTCAGAGGAGCAGAGGAGAAAGTCAGAGGAGCAGAGGAGCAGAGGAAGAGGGTCAGAGAAGCAGAGGAGAGGGTCAGAGGAGCAGAGGAGAGGGTCAGAGGAGCAGAGGAGAGGGTCAGAGAAGCAGAGGAGCAGAGGAGTCCCTGTGGAGACACTTGGACTTACCTGGACATGCCATGTTCTACAGCGATCACCAAAAACATGTGAATTCATGCTAGAAAAAAGGAAAACAAAAAAACAATAACTTTGTTTAACAATAACAATACAATGAATATGGTTATTCGGCTCTTATTTCACATTATCTAAAGCATGTGTTTGTTCATATTTCATTTCTCTACCATCTAATCTCATTTCTAGTGTGATCTGGTTATTTTTTACTTAGACTAGCAGAAAATGTAATTTACTTGATACAGTCTCTATTTAACATTTAGACAAACACATAATATGCACGTGCTCACCCCCGTATAAAAACATAAGTGTGTGATCTGAACACACACTTACACAGGAGGAACAACTCTCAACAGCAAGTCCTGGAAGCTTTTTTGGGCATATTTCTCTTAAATGTGTACAAATCTGCGGACTTCTCGTCTCTGTGGGATCCTGTGCACGAGGAAAACACGAATAACAAACAACAAAACTTTACGATACGTGTGTGATACTCGTTTTATTTTTAGCCAACACTCACATTACAGCTCAGTCGTGTCATAATTCACACCATACACAAGTTTATTTAGTTAAACTCACCGTGAGACTTTTCATCTGCGTCATGTGGCTCAGTGAAAGTGAAAGTGTCCTGTTCACATCCAAACTTCACAAACAGCAGGAGAATCGTACCATTAAAAATAACAGCAAAGAAAATGCATTTAGTTTGGAATAAATTAACCTACAATCAGACGAACTACAATTCATCAGAACAACGAGAACAAACATGAAACATTAAACATTAAACCAGCTGCACAACCGCTCAGCCAATCACAGACTTTAATAGTGAGATAAGGAGCAGGTCAAAGGTCAACTGAGAACTGGCTTTTATTCATTAGTTATGCTAAATGTTGATGCAAATTTAGGCTTTTATTATTTTGAATTAAAGCTTTATATAGTTCCCTCCTCTTCTTTAGTTTTTCTTTTCTGTAAATGAACTGCAGCCAACACTGTGCAGCGTAGATGATAAATAACAAAGGACACACAAGAAAACACGGTGAATGATAATTGTAATCAAATATAAAATAAAATAAAAAAGAATATTTATATAATCTGGACCTGCTCTTAGGTCTAACGCCACAAAGTGAAACAATATTTTTAACTTGCCAGATGTTGGTAGTAAAAGAAAATATGATACATTAATTTATATAAAAAATGTTATGAAAAGTCGTTTGCAGCAGGTTTGACAAAAGCACTTCTGTTTTCTGTCTGAGGAGTGAGATAAGAACATACAGTCTATGAAAGTGATAGAATCATGTTTAAACTTAAAAATAACAATTTTACATTCATATAAAAGTTGTAGTTGTAGTTATTATTCTTTTATCGTCAGGGCGGGGGTCAGAGGTCAGAGGTGGTTACCATAGCAACACCTCGGTTTTTCCGGTCACGGTGAAATCAGCCACTTTTACTTTTTTTTTATTGGGTTTAAGTGATTAAAATCAGCTCAGAGTCTGTTCTTTTACACATAATAGAATAAAACTTTCTTTAATAGTCTGTCAGTGTTCACTGTGCAGTATTTTAAGGATAAAGTAACTAGCATAAATAGTAACTAGCTAGTTGTTCAAATGGTGTTACATTTTAGCTTCAGTCGCACTAAAACTGATCAAATTTATGAAAAATGACCATTTACATACTTTTTTTAGTGACTTAATAAATATAAATTAATAAACTTTCTCTACTGTTTGAGATTTTGTGGATTCAGGCTGATTTTTAGTAATATTAGCAAAAAAAAAAAAAAAAAAAAGGACATTTGTGTTACAGAGGCAAGGTGACATTATTTATATTAAAGAATATAATTTAAAATTCTACAGTAGATTATGTAACAATGGAAAGACTCGATTTATTTTACTGTTCAGACCCAACACAGAAAATAGACTTTGGATTTGAACCTGGTAAAATACAATAGTTATGTCCCCACATTTACAGTGTGCAGACTCCAGCAGAAGAGAAGCACCAACGCTATAAAGAACTAAAATATAACATAAAAACATATTACTAATAATAATTTGATTAATTTAGACTCTTTCTCTGATTTCTGTTTTTTCTGTTGTCTGCTCCAAGTCATTCCTTACATTAAAGTTTGTCTCAGTGATTGTCCTTACGAGAATCTACTGAGTTGTTCCAAAATCATCAACAAACACTGAGGGGCGCTGTTGATCTGTTGATCGATTCATAAACTATGTCAACGCTTTTTCAGTCTTGTTTCTGTTCAAAGTAATGTCTGAATTAAGTAGTAATTTTCAAAGCTCTGTTTAGACTGTGTTGTTCACGTTTAACTTTTAACAGTAAATTGGCATAATAGAAATAAACTATCATTTCCTCAGGTTCGAGCGGTTGTGAGGGGACTAGAGCGCTCTCTGCTGCCGCCTCCTGTTGGTTTGAAGACACATGTTCACTGTGGCCCTGAATCCCAAACCATCACAAGATTTACAGGTGACACACACCACAGTCACATTTAAAAGGTTGTGTGATGAAATCTACAGGTTAAAGGTCATGAATGAGGAACATGGGTCACTTTGAACTGTTAGCTCTACCCACATTATCCTCTCCTCTCACTATAATGCTGCTATGATGAAGACATTTGCTCCTACAGGGTTTTTAGTGAACAGCATGCCAAAATAGATATCACACCTACTCATCCAATAAAATTACTGTTAAAATACATGGGTGACATTACTCTAACACTATATGACTAAACTAAACTTTAATTACAAATAACCAAGCTTCAAAAACTTACAGAGCCTTTAATAATGAAAGGACTTATGGTTAGGATTGAATGTTAAATGTTTTTTGTGCCAAAGATTATATATATATATATGTGTGTGTGTGTGTGTGTGTGTGTGTGTGTGTGTGTGTGTGTGTGTGTGTGTGTGTGACACACACATACATATGTACACTATTTTAAATGCATATCATTTTTTAGACCACCAGCTCATGTTTGCATTGTTATTAATTCACAATACAGCAGTGGTTTGTTTTATTTAGTGACAGTTTGTGAGAACTGAAGATGTCAAATAGTTTAATCGACCGAACAGGTTTTTAAACCTGTTGTTTCCATGTGTAGAGGGGTGGGACACACTGGAAAGTCTTTGTGATACTATCTTATGGCCTAGATCACTCGACACATAATCAAAACTTGCCGCAGTAGTTTTTTTTGTACTATAGTACAGACGTCACATTGTTTGTCCAACAAACTTCTTTATAAAATTAATAAATTGTTTACAAAAAAGCCCAAATAACTGAAAAACAACTCTGTAATAATCTGTTATCTTTGTGCTTTGTGTAATGAAGTGATTTGCATTTTCTGTATTTTTAAATCCAGTTTGGATTCAAGAGGATGAATGATCTCTGACTCAGGAGTTTGATTTTATTCTCTTTTTATTGTAAATCTGTATTTTTTTTATTTATTTATTTTTTTTTTTTTAACTTTTTACTTTTGCTAATTCATTTGAGTCTGTTGGAAATACATTTTACTGAGAGTAGCTTTTCTAGTCAGATGGAGAGATGTGTTGTTCAAAATATTTGTCATCTATAAAAATGTTTTTCCAGTTGGTTCGACCATTTTGTGAGTCTGTTTGAACCAGGGGAATGAAATAAATTAATTACTAAGCCACAGTCAATGATTATTCAGCTTCTAAAAACACACATTTCAGGAATAAAAAAACAAAACAAATCAACAAAAAAAACCAAAAACTCTAAGTGCACAGAATTAGTTTTAAAATAAGTGGATCCATTAAAATAGGTGCTATTTAATGAATGCGACATATTAGACTGTGCTTGGGCCACTTACTTTGGATCAGAAGTTACTAACTCTGGATGAATTTATCTCCAAGGAACAGCAAGGGACATTACATTAAAAAATCTGTGTTTTTGTCAACTGGAACCAGACATTAGCACATTTCCACATTAACTGTTTTTTTGTTTTTTTTATTAGACACAGATTCTGCTGTTGAGTCTGAGAGGAGTCCAGTGCTCTCTGCTGCCACCTGTGCCTCTGAAGACACATGTTCACTGTGGCCCTGAGCCAAAGGTTCCGACCACCTCAGGATTCACAAATACATGGAAACATCGGGTAGAGGCTCTTTAATATTTTTCACATATAATATAGTAGCAAGCTATTTTACAACAAATACAACATTTCATAACAACTTTCTCAGTTGGCACTTTAAATAATATAATTTAATCATAAATATCCAACAATGCCCCAGGAATTTCACCTGGAGAATATAAAATGCTAAGCCTAAGGCACAGATAAGTTTTACTGATCACACAGACCTTAAATGTACTTTTAAACCTGTTGGCAGTTATTTCATAATAGTGTCTTATCTTATTGTCTGGGGGATGGTTTATCTGACAAATAGTTTAATCCACCAAACAGGTTTTTAAACAGGTTTCATGAGCAGAGGAGCACATGGGGAATGAGCTTTGTGTTTGCACAATCAGACCTGCTGAAAATATAGAAATGTATCACAGAAAACAACAAAAAAGGGCTTAAGTATCAACACAATATTAGACATTGTTCTTTAAAACTCCAGACCTGCACATACATGAAAAACACTCACTTTTCTAACTGTCTTATGTATAAATGTCTTATGTATAAATGTGCCAATGAATTTAAACTTACTCTCTACACCTCTGCAATAAACCAACACAATGTGTTTGGGCTGAGATGGAGGCAACAAATGAGCCTTTTTTTTGTTTTGATTTGAGAGAATGAACAATCCCTGAGTTTTATATTTCTGTTTTTGTTTTTTTTATTTTTTTTTATTGAGTTATATCTGACTCAATGAGTCTGAGTGATTTAACAGTGTGAGAAAAATGAAATTAAGAACTTATTAGTAATTCATGAAGCTACACTTCTATGAACCACACTTATTACACTACAGACTATTATGATTATTATCATTATTATTAATTATATTAGATAACATTATTTCTTTTACATTCTGACTCCTACAGTAGAACACACAACCTGATTTTGAAAAGTTTGAGATTCATTTTATACAACGACAAAATATCTTCACAGTTTGTTGAAGCTTTGAGGAAACAGACTGATTCCAGAGGTTTGTTGTTTGACTCGTTTCAAATGTACAATCTGATTAAAATGTTTTCTTCCTGTTCATGGTGCTTCCATTTTGTGAGTCTGTCGTCCTGTCGGAGAATCAACAAAACCACAAACAAATAACATTTACTTTGAATGATCTTTAATGAACACAACAGTCTCCACACTCACCAGTGACAGCAACGACAAAGATTTGAAAAAGTCAGAGTGAGCTGCATGTTGGGGACAGAAGCTGGTGTTTATTTTTGTACAAAATTTACACAAGTTACAAAGGTCAATTATATATATTTATCCAGCCACATCTGCAGAGAAAACTGGATGAATCTGATTCATAAATGGTGTGACCTGACTCCACGACACTGTAGAGCTGTAGCTCCCTCAAAATGTATTTGAACTGATTTGGATCAATTCTTTACATTTTAATGACGTGTTTTCACTTCCCAATGACAAATATATAGTAGCAAATATATTATTTAACTGATGATTTGAGCAAACATTAGAATTTAAAACTCGTTTTAAAGGACTTACTGTATGATTCAGGAACAATACAGAAATAAATGTGTATGTACACAAACAAATGTACAGGATAACATTTTTCCATTTCAATCCCTTTATGAATATACATCTTTCTTTAGTATGTAACATAAACCCATAAAATAATAACAGATGATAATAATCATCTGTAAATGCCAGAATGACCCTTTGACTGTAGGGCTAATGTCAGAGTCTTGTCTATATTTACATGTTTATTTTTTTATATATAATTTACTTTTGTTGCTACATAACTCACCATTTTACAGGTTTAAGTCTTTCATTTCTTATTTCAAATCAGACCCTCTGTAGTTTAGTGGATTCTGCACAGATGATTTTATTTATTCACTCGTTTAGTGTTCTGCTCTTACTCTTTATGACTCTCCCTCTCCAACTGAAGCATTTTGATTGATTTTATTCATCTGTTTGTTCATTTCTTGTGTTTTTTCCTCTATCTCTTCCCTCTCCTTCTGAAGATCACTTATTCCTTTAATAATTTTTACTTTTTAACACAGACAGCTCTTCCTCCAGTGTCTTAATTTTGTTCTGTGCTTGTTCATATTGTTTTTGGAGTTTTTCCACTTTCTTCTTGTCTCTTTCTGATTTTCTTTCCAAAGCATCCTTCTCTCTCCTGATCTTATCCTCTCCCTCCTCCATAATTCTCTTGATGTCTTTCTTAATGTCCATCTCTGCCTGTAGTAACATGTCGTTGGTGTAGCAGCCTCCTCCGTTCTCCTTCATCATGTCGTCCATCTTCTTCATCAGTTCTCTCACCTGAGTGTGATTGTTCTTTTTCCTGTTGTCAAACACATGGTACCTGTTTCCACACTGAGAGATGAACTCCTTAAATGTATCATCACAATCATCCTCTATAAACTCTTCAATGGAACCTTTCAGAACATCCCCATATGTAAATAGAACGATGATGTGCTTTTCTGCCTCTTTCCCAAACCCCTTTTTAATGAGCTCTAGAGTCTTTTTCTCCTCTTCTGTAAATCGTCCGATCTGTATCACCAACAGAAAGACGTGTGGCCCTGGAGCCAGCAGACTCACACACCTCAGTCTTTCCTCATCATGGGACAAACTGGAGTCAAACAGACCTGGAGTGTCCACCACAGACACACGGCGTCCGTCTATCACAGCCTCGGCTTTCTGACAGACTGTGGTCACTGACATTTGACTTGGTTTTGTCTCAAACATCTCTTTTCCAAGGATGGTGTTTCCTGAAGAGCTCTTTCCTGTCCCAGTTTTTCCGATCAGTGCGATCCTCAGACGATCAGGACTCTGATCACCTGCAACACATGAACATGTTTTACTCACTGGAACAAATGACTCGTGTGTTTAAAGGTCAGTCATTGTATTCACAATGATGGAGTGTATTCACTGCTGACTCTCATGTAAGTAATAATATATCAAATCCATTTGATGATATGTTCTTTTAAGCAAATAAACATGAACCCTCTGTGTCAGGTCAGATAAACCCAAATATGTTAGAACTGGATTAGAGCCAGTGTATCTGACGTTGTGTGTGTAAATTCAGGGAATAATCTATTGAAATACTTACTTCTGTTTGATCCTTTAGTCTGTGTATCCTGTAGTACCTTCTGCAGAGCAGAGATCTTCTCTCTCTGACCTTGTACCAGTGTCTCTGTGGTGAAGCTGTGAGCTTCATTCTTGACCCTTAAAGTCTCTACAGACTCCAGCAGCTCAGAGACCTGCTGCTGGTCCCTGGGGTTGAATATAAGACGTCCTCCTCCACAGATCTGACACAGCTCCTGGATGTCTCTGTCTCCTTTATCAAACTGAAGCTCAGCTGAAGCAGTGGGCTCTGAGTCCACAGTGAACAGAATCATAGTGAAGAGAAGGACTCGTGAGCTGAGTGAGTCCTGGATGGTCTTTAGCTCGGCCTTGTCTTCGTCGGTGAGGGGACCCTGCGGTAGAACCAGGATGAAGGCGTGGACGCCCTCAGGAGCACAGAGGGAGATGCAGCGGAGGCACTGCTGCATCACTGCCTCCAGAGGTTTTCCAGACAGAGCCGGCAGCTCCACCAGAGACACCCGACGCCCACACACCTCTCCCTCATGTTTAACACACTGCCCTGGGCTGCTCGCTGCAGGGAGCTCTGCTCGCCCTAAAATGGACTCAGCTGCTGAGGTCTTCTGTGCTCCGCTCCTCCCAAAAATAACCAGGTTCAGAGAGGGTTTCTCTTTTTTACCAAAGGCCACAGTCAGACCTGAGTCTGCCTCCTCAAAGGAGTCAGGGCTCAGATGATCTCCTTTGGTCTCTGTCAACATGTCACAGATTCTTGAGAACAGAGCTTTACGTTTAAATTCTTTCATATCCAGATCATGTTTATATAAATCAGTGAGATCCAGCCACATATATCTGTATCTACATCTGATGATCATGTCTCTTATATGTGTCTGTCTCATGTATTCCTCCATTGACCTTGGTGTCTCTGCTCGTGGGCTGGACATCAGAGGAAATGGGAAAAAGCTCCTTGATCTCATAATGTTGTGAGTTTTCATCAGCACCAGTGAATGTTGGAAGTCCTGATCACTGAGTCTCTCCAGGACTGACTGTAGTCTGCTTTTGTGTTCTTCAGTGAAGTCTTCGGGCTGTAGAAGCAGCAGGAACACATGAGGACCAGGGGAGCTCAGATCTTTAATGTCTTGTATAAACTGTTGGAGTTCTTGTTGTGAGGTGGTGGAGAGCAGCTGGTCTGGAGTGTAGATCACACTCACTGTTTTGTCCTGCAGTTTTCCATTGAATTTTACACATTTATCATGTTGAGTGAAGTCAAATTTTCCTAAAAGGAGGTTTCCCACTGAGGCCTTCAGACTCCTGCTGTTCCCCAGAAGAACCAGCCTCAGCTCAGACACTGGAAACAGAGAAACTCACTTTAGTTGTGAACTACACTGGGCAGGAAGTTTGTATTTTATTTATTTGTTCTGCTGTGTTCAAAAAAACTCTAAAGTTGATGCATTTTATTTATATATTAATAATATAATATGTTTATGGTTTCATATTTGTTATTATATGTTTAAACCACATCTGTTTGTGCTGTGGAGCTTTAAGTTCACTTACAGTACGGCGGCAGGAGTCCATAGCTGCCACTGCGTTTGTGACATTTTACGTCTTCTGTGAACAAAAACACAAAAGGATAAGTCACATTTCCACCTTCACTGAGGATATATATATATGACAGGTTAGGCAGTACATTTCACTAAAACATTGTTAAAATGATTGTGTTACATTACAAAAAAATCTTAATTATTTCATTTCCCGTTTAAGACATTTGCACAGGTAATTCCATAAAGCGTCCACACAGTACTGTAACAAGTTGTGATTAGACTAAAATAAATGAATGGTAATATGCCTTCTTTGTGCAAAAACTGTCTCTGTGTTTTGGCTGGAGTTTTCTGTGACAGAGGCAGAAAGATTTAGAACCCACAAATACTTTCTGTATTTTTGTACTTTTCTTCCAAAGTTTTTTTTTTTTTTTTCCGCAAACTGCCAAAACTGTAACTGTGATAAATATTAACGACATGTACTGTTCCACCAAACCAAGTAAAAATTTTAAAACATGTCACAGAAATCTCTTCCATCAGGAGACAGAGGCGGCTGGATAAATACAGTGGGATTTTGAAGATTGTCACGAATTCACATTTGTGGATTTTATTTTTGGAGACTTGTGATAAAACTGATCCAGGACACTGTCTGTTCTGTCTGAGAGGAAGCACATTCCTGAACAGTTTCTCTGTGATAATGTCACATAGTTCACATGTGTGTAATAGTCTTACCATCAGCACTGGCCATGGCGTCAGTCTAATCACCTGAAAACAAATACATCTGAAATTTAACTCACAAATATAAAGAGCAGCTATAAAGTACAACAAGACGACGTCACAAAACCATTTGTGACGTGAAAAACCTTTAAAGGAGCACGATGTATTTATTTATGAACATTTATTTAACCAGGACAAAAACACAATGAGACTGAATCTGTTTTTCAGGACTGACCTGGACCAAAGTCAAACTGCAGCAACAACAAAAAACATTTAAAACATTTAAAACATTTACACATTTATACTGAAACAAACAGAATTGAAGAAGAAATGATTTTAAAAGGACGACGGCTCTGGTTTGTCAGGACCACAGATAGAACTTTTACACCATTTAACTCTTTATAATTGTTATTAGCGCCGCTCTGTTTAATTAAACTAAAATAGCTAAACACAAATCTAGATTCATAATTAAATAAAGTCAGATGAGTTTTCTATATAAAGATGTTAAACGTCAGACTCACGACAAACGTCAGACGCTGCTTTCCTCTGGGCTCTGGTCAAAGTGAAAGTCTCAGGTGGATGGTGAGTGTGTGAGCTGCTCTTTGTGCACATCCACACAACAGGTCTGTCTGCTTTTCATGTTTGTGATGCACTTTCACCAGAGAAGAACAAACACAACTTTAAAGCCTCAGAAATCACTCATGTTCTTCTCTCTTTTGTTTGAATATTATTTGAATGATTAAGTCTGTGGAGTGGAGAGTTACTGCCCCCTCCTCCATCTGACATAAAACAGAACATAATTCAACAGTTGGGCATTAAATTTATCTGTCTCCATGGAGACAAGCAGGTGACACCTCCAGGCCCAGTTACAGGTCAGAACTGTGGAGAGGCGAGCCTGTGCACAGTAAGAATACATGATTTTAAAGGTATTTCTGAGGAGTACAAACAAATGTAATTATAAGACAGATCAGATTAATGCCCTGTTGTGGCACATGCTCGACTAGGAAACTCAAAACATGCACAACGGGTCAAATGCTCCAGGTCCTGACCAAGACCAGCAACAAGAACAGAGATTCAGATGACAAATTTGCACTTAAATAACTAAAATAAGATGAAGTGATTGTAGAAGGAGGCTGAGCTGTGAGACATGAAAAAAATATTCCTAGTTATAAAATCAAACTCAAGTGGAGTTATTGGGCCACACCCTTCACTGAGGTTTTCAGATCAAACTGGAACGTAATTCAACAGGTTTGGTGAGGAGGGAACTGTGATGATTTTTATCTTTATTTCCTGGAGCAAGTCACATGGGTCAAAGCAAAGGTGTGAACTTACCTGTGTGAAGGAGGAGGAGGAGAGGAGGAAGGAGAGGAGGAGAAGAGAAGGAAAGGGAGGACAAGGGCTGAAGAGGAGGTTCCTGGAATGGTACTCTAATGTCTTTGCAGTTGCAGTCGTCAAGGTTTCACACAGGAGCTCTTCTGGTTGAGGATCAGGTATCATTTAAAACAGGACAGAGGGACTCGTGGGATTTAGAAAATATTAAAAAGCTTTTATTCAATCATGGCTGATTTTACAAAAAACACCAAAGCATTTGGGTCTTACTGGGGCTTTCATCGGGGAAACATATTAAAAAAACAAAATGGCTGACAGGCCTCTTTTATACTGACAGGTCACATGATCTGGTCACATGACAAGACAAAGACACAGAGTACACTTCAAGATAATTATAGACAGTATAAGCTTCACCATATTTAGAGTAAAATACAGGTGGTGATATTAAACAGGAAGACAAGAGATCAAACTCATGTATCATCACAAAAAAATGTAAAGTCCAGGTCCTGGTTTAGGCCTGGATGTCCTGGAGCCTTTAGTGTATAAATCCAAAAGGTTTCCCTTTGAAGTAATAGCTTCAACCTTTCTCCACCTCTTGTAGCATTTTTACATGTTCAATGCCCACTGTTTTCAGGCTCCTACAGCTCCATGCCCTGCTTCTTTATAATGTGCTTCCAGGCTGTACTGAAGTGACCCATTTTGATGCCATGTTTATGCTCTGCACATCTGATTTTCAGATTTCTCTTGGTCCCTCTGATATAAAAACATCCACATGGTCCTTGAGCCTGTTGACCACATAGGACGTGTGACATTGAATAAATCAGTTAATTTTATACTCTGACTTTGGCTCATCTTTAGACTTTTGTTAAAATTCTTCGTCAGAGTCACAGATTCATTTTAATCTCTGAAACTGGCTATAAGGTATATTATTAAAAAGCCTCAGTGGATGAAAACCATCTGCCCTGCCCTATGTGTTTTTATCAGTTAGCTTTATAAAAATAGATGTATGTACAGTGGGTATGGAGAGTACTCACACCCCCTTAAATTTTTCACTCTTTGTTATATTGAGGTTATTTGCTAAAATAATTTAAGTTCATTTTGTTTCCTCATTAATGTGCACACAGCACCCCGTACTGACATAGAAACACAAAATTGTTGAAATTTGTGAAGATTTATTAAAAAACAAAAACTGAAACAGCCATAAGTAATAATAATAATGCCTTACACTTGTAATGCGCTTTATCAAAGCGCTACACTGAAGTCATTATTCGTTCACTCCTACCAATGGCTTGAGAAAGCTGGACTGAAGGACAGAGGCACTCATCCTGGCTGCACAGGAGCAGGCCTTGAGCACAAGAGCGACAGAGGCCCAGATCTACCACACCAGACAAGACCCACGGTGTAGGCTGTGCAAAGAGGCCCTGGAGACAATCCAGCACATAACTGCAGGGTGTAAGATGCTGGCAGGGAAAGCATACATGGAGTGGCATAACCAAGTGGCGGGCATAGTGTACAGAAACATCTGTGCAGAGTACGGACTGGAAACCCCCAGGTCAAACTGGGAAACGCCTCCAAAGGTAGTGGAGAATGATCGAGCCAAGAGCCTGTGGGACTTCCAGATACAGACTGACAGAATGGTGATAGCGAACCAACCGGACATAGTGGTGGTGGATAAACAACAGAGCAAAGCCGTTGTGGTGGACATCGCAGTGCCAAGCGATGGGAACATCAGGAAAAAGGAGCATGAGAAACTAGAGACATACCAGGGGCTCAAAGAAGAGCTGGAGAAAGCCTGGAAGGTGAAGGCCTCAGTGGTGCCCGTGGTCATCGGAGCACTAGGGGCAGTGACCCCCAAACTGGAGGAGTGGCTACAGCAGATCCCAGGAAAAACATCAGACATCTGAGTCCAGAAAAGTGTAGTACTAGGAACAGCAAAGATACTACGCAGAACCCTCAAGCTCCCAGGCCTCTGGCAGACGACTAGAGCGTAGAAAACATATGAGACTACCCGCAGAGGGTGAAGATGTGAGTTTTTTATACATATTGCTCTCTGTTGCCACCTGTGTTTCTGAAAAAAACATGCCCCCTCCCCCCAAATACATGGAAAAATTGGGTATAGCCTCTTTAATATTTTACTAATTTCAGATATAATATAGTAGCAAATATTTTTACAACAAATACTATATTAAACTATGTAACTATGTAAAAGCCACAGTACAATTATTTTCTTCTTCTTTATTAGAGAAATAGTACGGCTGAAACCAGCAATAAACTTCTCTTTATACAAACCTTAAACACAAATCCAAAATCAATTTTATTTCTTCCATTTTCCAAACATGTTTTTTTATATTCAATTTTTTACTTTTTACACAGTACTATACAGCAGAGTAAAAACAGCAGCAAAAATGCAGTGACATCAAAGGAACATGCCAACACCAAAAAGTGCACAACTAAAGTCTAAAGGCAGGTGCATTTTGGCATCTGCACACTATCCATGTAAGTGGGTGAACGCAGCTCCACCAGAGACACCCGACGCCCACACACCTCTCCCTCATGTTTAACACACTGCCCTGGGCTGCTCGCTGCAGGGAGCTCTGTTCGCCCTAAAATGGACTCAGCTGCTGAGGTCTTCCCTGCTCCACTCCTCCCAAAAAGAACCAGGTTCAGAGAGAGTTTCTCTTTTGTACCAAAGGCCAAAGTCAGACCTGAGTCTTCCTCCTCAGAGGAGTCAGGGCTCAGATGATCTCCACTGTTCTCTTTTAACATGTCACAGATTCTTGGGAACAGCTTTTTATGTTTAGAGTTTATCAGATCCAGATCATGTTGATATAGATCAGTGAGATCCATCCAGTAAGTCTATGTGATGATCCATCAACAAAAGAGGTGTAAGGTATTTTCTAGCAGTGCAGCACTACTCCAAACTGGTTTCTTTATTTACTAATGCTAAGGTAAATAACATAACAACAGCCAACTGTGGATATAGAATGCATGGGGGATCACCAGGAGACCAATGTGGGAGATTACAAGGACTGTGGACAATAAGATAAGAGCTATGTTCTGGTCATTTTGGTCAAAGCCACATCTCAGGAAAGTGTGACCCCCCAATTATATTATAAAACAGTCACCATTGTATGACTTTGCCTGAAGTTTCTTAATGTGTACCGCCATGCTGACAAGAAGATCTGCCTCACAATCACACACTGGGAGACCCTATAAAAGCTGTCACAGTCACATCTCAGGACTCTCTTCTGTCCTATCCGGAGAGTTCGTTGCTTCATTGTTCACTTCACCTGAGTGGAACTCATTAAACCTTCTGACCTTATGTTTCAGTCTCTTTGTCCTCTTTGATGCTTGCACCAGAATCAAACATTTCTTACAGAGGGAATAGTCACCAGATTTAGTTTTACATGTGATCTTAGAAGGAGGAAAGGAGCACAACACATTTCTACCCAAAACAGGGGACTCAACCCAAACTAAAATTCTTATCTAAAGCTGCTCATGTCCCTAAATGTTTGCATGTGAATACTGTCATTGTGAGAGACCTACTTTCTTCTTTCACTGTGGGAAAATCGGTGACCTCAGATTTAAAAGAGAGGACAGAGCAAGTGACCAAAGAGCTCCTGCACTAATTTTTGAATATTTTATAAATGTTCGCTTGTGTTTGAGATGGTGTGTGTTTCACAGTACAAATGTGGGACAATAGATGGAAATTCGCCCATGGGTATAATAAACGAATATACTTTTAGCCAGGTCAAATAAAACAGAATCTAACTGAACAAGTAGTAGTTGCAATTTTCGGCCTAGCCACTAGATACTATACTATAGTACTATACTATACTATTTGGATAATGCAGTAGTCACTTGAAGTCGCACGCGTGATGTCATCAAAGGTAGACAGCCAAGTGCCTCAATGAGAAACAGACAGAGAACGGTGCGTGTGAAGAGTAAAAATGTGAGTTTAAATGGGGTTTTAGTACAAAAATAATCTTTAATATTGAAAAGTAAGGCTGTAACGAGTGTCCTATTTTAAGATTATTCAAAGTTGTAAACCCGAGGATTGGGATTGATCGAGATTGAGATTTACCATCCTGTGAAAAGAGTAACGGCTCACGTAACAGAAGAAGCTGCGTGACGGCGTGAGTGTTAAAACCAAATAAGTTCAATGTAATAGTAGAGAATATTTAAGAATGTTTTATTATTTTGTGACTGATCTTGTACATTTATAAATGTGTGATTTATTCAGAGGGGAGATAGCACTGTCCAGGGTCCTCCAGAGTGTTAAGTTGTACTGGGCAGTCTGTCCGCCATTTTGACGTAAGTTGAAGTTCACTGTTAAACTGTAATTCTATTTCTATTGTACCGTTGCTATCTAAATGTCAATTAAGTAGTGTTATTCCATGTTTTGTTTAGGATAAGCCCACTACTGTTTTGATTGTTTTCTTTAGAGTGTTGTCTTTGGTCATATGTTTTTATCTTTACTGGTGATTATTACAAAGAAACTGTTGTTTGAAAAGAAGCCAAATCAAACCAAAATTTAATGCTGTTCTCCTGCTGGGGACAGTCGGGAAATAAAAGATCCATGTTAATTTTTTTGAGTTGCTGGTGTTTGGTCCATTCATTTTACACCTGGCCACATACTGTAAAGAGAGTAAAGTAGCCTCAGCTAGACTTTGTCCCTCTGGTTGAATATACCACTCAATTTCTGATTTCGTCTAGTAGCGGGCAGTGACTTTTATGGGTAGGCAAGCAGACTTGGGTGAACATCAGTATTTGGTTGATAACAATTTAATAACTCCACATTTTACAAAAACTACATTGCAAATTTGCACATTTATTGTTACCAACATTAAATGCATCTATACATATATCCATATGTTCTGGATATATACCATTTTGGAGTCAAATAACAGCCTGTACCCTACATCATATTAATATTTGTATATATTGGACTGTATTTGACTGTGTATGTACAAACAGAGCTGGTCAGTAGGGTATTTGTTTCCTCACAGATTTGTTCTCCTCCACCTCATCTGTGCAGCTGAGCCTTCAACACTATTGTTTTCTGTGGAATTTTCATTATGCATCTAGAACCATATGACAAATGACAACTCTACACATGTGTAATGCAGAGATACAACTGCACTGGTCAGACAGATGCACTATATAAGCAGCAACTTTCACGATTTTAAATACATACAGCAGTGGCAGGGCGACCTCTAGTGGCTGCTCATGTTGGCATTAGTCCAGTTAATACAAAGCAATAATGTGTCCTACCACCACTCTGCAGATGAGACTCACATCTCAGCAGGTGAATATGGACCAGTGGATTCACTCTGACACTGCATCCAACAGATCAGTGTGTGGATGAAAACATCTTTCAACATCAGCTAAACTCAGACAAGACTGAAGTCATAGTCTTTGACCTGCAGAAACAGAGAAAGTGTCAATAGTCACCTCCAGTCTCTCTCTCTCTAAAACCTTCAGATCAGGCCAGAAATCTAGGAGTAATAATGGACTCAGACTTTAAGAGCATCAAATCAATAACACCTGCAGCTTTTTATCATCAAAAACATGTCAAAAACCAAAGCTATACTGTCAGAACAGTACATCCAGAACACTGCTGCTCGGGTCCTGACTAGAACCAGGAAGTACTTCACACATAAGTCCTGTGCTCAGGTCTCTGCACTGGCTCCTGTGGCTCAGAGAATAGACTTTAAAGCAGCTCTGCTTGTGAACAAGTCTCCCCATGGACCAGCACCAAAGTACATCTCCCACATGTTAGAGCCACATGAACCATCTCACACTCTGAGCACTTCAGGGACCGGCCTCCTGCTGTAGTCCTGGTTTTGTCCTGGTTTAGCCCCAGCCTCCTGCTGGTGCCCAATGTCAGGGCTAAACATGGGGAATCTTCTTTCTGAAGATGTGAGACAGGCCTCTACTTTGACAATGTTTAAATCTAGGCTCCAAACAGTTCTGTTTAGCTGTGCATGTCTTTCTTATTCTGGAAAGCACTTTGAATTACTTTGTTCACATAATGTGCTATACAGATAAACTAGCCTTGCCTAACATTTACTACATTTAAAACTTAGCCCTCAAGGTTCGATAAGTTATGCCTCACTGGGGATAGACTTAAATCAGTGGTAACAATAGTTTTCTGCTACTTATGTTTTATTATTTTAAACACCTTATTACCAATATAAATGTTTATTTCCTAGACCTGAATGGGCTGTAACTGTAATATTTTCATTTTTGGCTGCTACCTGCAACATCCGTTGCTGTTGCTCTTAACAATCTTTATTTTACTTCTATGATTTTTTTATTGCTATCACACAAATGAGGCAGTGTAAAGCTGCTGTATTTCCTCATCAGGGATGTTAGTTCACATTCTGTTGATAAGGATCTTGGCCCACGCTTGGCCTGGATCCATGTAATGAGGAAGGTACTAACTGGTTTTGGTAATGAAGGAAGAAGGCTAGATTGAAATTTCTGACAGTGGCTCTTCACTGGGTTTATTTTAAAGTGCAGAATAGTCACATGTGTAGATAAGTACAGGAAAAGGCTCTGAGGGCCTGAGCTATTAATCCAGGTACTAAACTGTCAGTATAAACTGAAAAACAGAAGGGCCTGTGGTGTGTGATTTACTATGGGGAGTATGTATATTATTTCTGTAAACTGATCTGTAAATGTGAGCATTCAGCCAAAAGTGCAAAAGTGCCTCTGCTTCTGTGGGCCCAGAAAGACTTCTCCCACACAGGACAGTTTTTTTATGAATTCAAACAGCCTGTGTTCTGACAGGGCGTCCACAGTCTTCACTAAGGGCGGATTTAATTATGGACTCTTCTCTATTTTCACAACATGAACATTAAAACATTTTAAATTCTTTAAATGCCTAAAAGTAAACTTTGTAAGATTTAGCATAGCCCCGCTCAGTCCACCCTAGCTCTGTGCTAGCTCCACGTTAGCAGCGATCGCTCGGATTCTGACGTCACATAGGGGGAGGTGCTAGCCCATATTAAGGAAGTAATGCGATAGAGAAAATTATTTTTGGACCCATTTACCAATGAGCACAGGCCACTGAAAACAACACCATCTTGGGTTCACCTTCCAGACTTTATTACACTTTCATGGACCACGCTGAAGGAAAGCACCTGGTTGGTCTGTTATTAATGTTAATTTCTTAATATACAGACTAAATAGCAAAATCAAAACCCTAGGATCATGTACGAGTTAAAATGAACATTTAAGACCAAAATGATGAGTCTGACAGCAGCAGTTAAAGTTTTTCATTAAGTTCACTTAGACATTAACTTATTACTATAAATGAATCACGTGACTGTCAGTCAGAGGCCTGTGTGTGTTTTGGGCTAAGACCAATGGCGTTTTTGGCTCGTTCTGCGAACTGTTCTGCAGTTAATTAAGTGATAATCATCCATTCTGGTATTTAGTGATAGTTTATCACAGACATTGATGATGTTTTTACATTACATAAATGGCTATGTAACATTTTGAACCCTGTATTACCCAGAGTTGTTAAGTCAGTCATTTAATAACAGCTTAGGGACAGTGGGTTATTACATTGGAGTACTCAAACATGCATGAAGTGGTACAACTGTAAGATAAAGGCCCTGTACCTGATAAAAAACATGAAAAACTGAACTAGTTCATTTTAAACACTTTGCAGTGGTCCACAGTTATTCCTCACTTACCCTGTGCACTCAGAGCATCCTAATTATTCACCATGATGAGTTTATAACAACTTTTAACAACTCTGAGACCAGAGTGTCATGGTAAAGCTAATAACAACTAGCATGCTAACACAAGGAGCAAACTTATACCTCAAGAGCTGTTTATACGGTATATATCTGTCCTGGGGCAAAATAAAACTGGTATAGTTCCTTTACTGAATAGACATTTTAACTTGTGAAGTCCATTTTACTATTTATTTATTTATTTTATTTATTTAGAAAAGGGACAGTGCATATTAATGAACATAAGATACATATGTAAATATGCCAGATTTTAGCCACAGGCTAGTTTCCATCTGTTGTGCCTGGACAGGCTGATGGTCACAACATAAAATACCAGATAAACAAAATACAGCCAAATACAGACAGGGCAGGACAGAAGCCAAGTCAAAAACATAAACTCAGGAGGGTTACTACTACTTTTAAAGTGCTGTGTGTATTGCATAAGTTCTAAAGTGCAGTGTGTATTGCACGAGTTTTATAGTGCTGTGAGTATTGCACACGTTCTAAAGTGCTGTGAGTATTGCACACGTTCTAAAGTGCTGTGTGTATTGTACATAACCTAAAGTCCTATGGGTCGAGTATTTTATGTAATGCTAAAACTGAGTACATATGAACTGTGTTCACATGTTTGTGTTGATCTAAGCCACTCCTTTAAATACCTTTTAAATGTAGTAAAAGTGGGTGCCTCCCTTACAAAATTAGGAAGACTGTTCCACTGTACACAACCTTTGAATGACAGAACATTTTGACCAAAAGTAGTTTTTCTCACAGGAACCTCACAGTCACCCCGGCTTGTGACTCTGGTTGTTCGTGATGCAGTTTTGTATTTAATATGTTCTTTGAGGCGGTGGTGCCAGCTCATGTAAGCTCTTGTATATTAGACAGGCATTTTTAAATTTAATGAAGTTTTCAAAGTTCAACAAGTTATACTTTGAGAGGATATTACAATGATGGTAGGTGAAAGGTATTTTTTTGTCTAGGCTTTTTATATAAAGCTTCTATTGGTTTTAGGATTGTCACACCTGTAAGAGACCAGCTTGTTATGCAATAGCTTACATGGGAAAAGATCTGTCGTAATGAGGGATGTGAGGCGGACCAAAAGATGCGGGACTCGGGGCAAGATTAAGGGTGTTTATTGACAGAACAAGACAACACAGGTGACGGGAGAACACACGAGGAGCTGGGTGCTGGGGTGCAGGTCAGAGTCCAGAGGTGCAGGGAATAAACGAGACAGGAACACAGCCGGTACCGGGAGACAGGGTTGGAGACGGGAGTCCAGAGTAGTGCAGGGAGGCAGGGTGCTGAACAGGAATGTGAATAGGAACACGGGCAGGACACGGGCAGGACACGGGCAGGACACCAGGCAGACGAACAGTGAGACAAGCAGGTCGACGTGCAGAGACGAGCAGTGATGAACAGACACTCTGGAAAAGAGAGGAGAATCCTGGCTCCTTTTATCCTCCCACAGGTGCATTGATTGCGCTGATTAGAAGCAGGTGCACGCGGGTGGAGCCAGGAACTCCGCCCAGCACCAGAGACAGGCAGGTGAGGGAGGGGCAGAGCAGACACAGGAGGCAGGAGCAGGCAGGGATCATGACAAGATCATACAGTGCAAAAACATCATTGCAGCTTCATCAGTCAGAGCTCTTCTTATTTGATTAAAATTAGAGATGTTAAAATTAATTCTTTGAGATATAATTTTAACATGTTTTTTGATGACATGACAGTGTGGAATCCAACAGCACACCCAGATATTTCAATTCTGTTACTAGTTAAAGTTCATGATCTCCAAAAAAAAACATTAGAACGACTAATGTTCATAACTTTTTGGGAAAAGATCATACTGACTGTTTTCTTCGTATTTAGGAGAAGGCAGGATCTGATAAGCCAACTCTGAATATGTCTTAGTGCTGATGAGAGAGTTTGAGCTGCTTCTTCTGGTGATTTTGCACTTGTATAGATCGCCGCATCATCGGCATATAACTGTATGTCCACATGTTTGCAAACATCCGACAAATCATTAATCTATGTATATACCAGGGCTGTGTCCCACAAAGTGTGGTAGCCTAAACAGGGCACACACTCCCTTTCTCTCCCTCCTTCCCCTCCCCAAACCCTCCCTCCTCGCGACTCTCCATCTCCCCCATCTGCACCAGCGTCCCCTCCCCACCACCATCACCACTCTCCTCCCATTGCCTACAACCTCTGCCGAGGAGGCCAAGCCCGCACTGACGTCCACCCGCCCCCCCATCCATGCACCGGACAGCCGAAAGGGCAGCCAGCGTACCCGAGTCGAACACCCCCAGGACCCGCCATAGGCGACACGACGGAATCAAACCGGCCAGACCCAGAGTGCAAAAACGGACCACCACCAGCACCCAGGAATCCTCCAGAGGACCACACAGGGACAGCCGCCGCACCCAGAAAGGGACAACGAGCACCCAGGCGCACCTCCCGTCCATCACCATCACCGTTGCTGTTCTATTGGTCTATTTTTCCCCTTTCTCCCAATATTTTTTCATATCCTGTGTTGCCCTATATTGTGTATATGTGTATGCTATATATATTTATGTATATATATATATTGTGTCTAAATGCATTAAAAAAGGAGGACATTGTCCTGCAGGCCTAAGTGTAGATATTCAGCTTGCCCTAACTAAGAAATGATGCATTAAAACAAACTAAAAACATTGGGAGAGGGACCAGGTTCAAATTACAGCAACAACAACAGCAAAACCAGAGGCGCACCCAGACAACGCTGCCCCCGTCCAAACGCCCCTGTCCGCCATACAAATCCCCAAAGAACCCCGGATCCAGATGGCCATCCGGACCACAGACCCAAGCACCAGCCAGCCGCTCCCAAATCATTAATGAAAAGAGAAAATAAAATGGGCCCCAGAATCGATCCCTGGGGGACCCCTAGTGGACAGTCTACAAAAGACGATTTCACTCCATTGACCACAGTGCACTGTTTCCTGTTAGATAAGTATGAAGCCATCCATTTTATGGCAGAGTCAGAAAAATTTAAATAGTACAACTCTTCTGCTAATAGAGCAGGATTGTTAACAAGCTCATCCTCGATCTTTAGTTCTAAATCACAATTTTTCCCTTTCTGCTTCACTAGAAGTTTATTAATATTCTGCCAGATTAGTGTTCCATTACCTTTAGCGTTTTCCATAATTGCAATAAAATTTTTTGCTTTTGCCCTTCTCATTTCTATTATTATCCTACTTCTCATTGTTGTATAGATTAATCTGTCTGTGGTCAATTTAGATTGGATAAACTTTTTTAACAATTGGTCTCTGCTCTTCATAAGCTTAAGGCAATTTGAATTTAACCAAGGGACAGGTTGAGATTTTTTCCCCCTATGCTTTAATATTTTAGAAAAAAACAAGTATATATCCTGTATTTCTTTGAGGGAAAACCCCAGAACATATTTCAGTATCATCACATGATGTTAGATTTTCCCAGTTTAAATTATTTAGAGCATTTTCAACATTTGGTTCCCCTTACTGTCGGCCGTTTGCCCTTTTGATTAGAGAAGGCATTATTAAATTGTTGCTTGGTTAATTTTCTTGCACAAAAAATAACATTGTGGTTTGAGAGACCTTCTAAATATGTTATGAATATCTTACCTTTGACAGGTGTCATTTTCTCTTGTGCACAGGTCTGTGGACAGAAGCACATGAATCAAGAAAATGTGTAACAACATCAGACAATTTCTGTCAAAAGTTAAAATAAAAGTATGATCCACATGGCAATAATTGTATGAAAGCAGTGGTGGGCCGTAAGGGCCTGCAAGGCCTTCTCTGCTGTAATAGCTCCCCTGACCAAACTAACCTCCCCTTCTTCTCAGTTCTCCTGGTCTCCCGCAGCGGACGCGGCCTTCCAGAAACTCAAGGACCTCTTTACCTCGGCACCCATCCTCCACCAACCTGACCCTGCACGTCAGTTCATCGTGGAGGTGGACGCCTCGGACACGGGCGTGGGGGCCGTACTGTCCCAGAGGTTCGAGCCACAGAATAGACTGTTTCCCTGTGCCTTCTTCTCTCGTCGATTATCGCTGGCCGAGCGGAACTACGACGTGGGTGATCGTGAGCTCCTGGCGGTGAAGCTCGCTCTGGAGGAATGGCGCCACTGGCTCGAGGGCGCCGAACAGCCATTCCTCGTTTGGACTGATCACAAAAACTTGTCATACATCCAGTCCGCCAAACGCCTCAACGCCCGTCAGGCCCGCTGGTCCCTCTTCTTTAGCCGGTTCCGCTTCACCCTCACCTACCGTCCCGGCTCCCGGAACATCAAGCCCGACGCGCTGTCCCGTCAATTCGCCCAGCAGGACGAACCTACCGACCCCGGGTCCATCCTCCCACCATCCTGTTTAGTCGCCGCGGTGCATTGGGAGATCGAGGACCTGGTTCAAGCAGCACAAGCCACGTCTCCTGACCCAGGTAATGGACCACCTGGTATGACTTTTGTTCCTGATTCCGTCCGTTCCCAGGTGCTTCAATGGGTCCACAATTCAAAGTTCGCCTGTCATCCGGGGGCTAGCCGCACGCTATCCCTGCTTAAGAGACACTTTTGGTGGCCATCCATGGACCGTGACACCCGGGAATTCGTGGCCGCCTGCCAGGTATGTGCCCGCTCTAAGGCGTCTCATACCCCTCCTTCAGGTCTCCCGCACCCGCTTCCCGTTCCCAAACGGCACTGGTCCCACATCGCCGTGGATTTCGTTACTGGACTCCCCCCGTCCCAGGGAAATACGGTCATCCTGACCGTGGTGGACCAGTTTTCTAAGGCCGCCCACTTCATCGCTCTGCCGAAGCTGCCCACGGCCAAGGAGACCGCCGACCAACTAACTAACCACGTATTCCGGCTTCACGGTATACCTACAGACATTGTTTCCGATCGTGGCACCCAGTTCACGTCCCAGGTGTGGCGAGCCTTCTGTGAGGGACTGGGTGCCACGGTCAGTCTCACCTCTGGTTTCCATCCGCAGTCGAATGGGCAGACAGAGCGAGCGAACCAGGACCTCGAGATCGCCCTTCGCTGTGTCACCTCAGCCAACCCCACTGCCTGGAGCACATTCCTGCCTTGGGTTGAGTACTCCCACAACGCCCTGGTGAGTTCCTCAACTGGTCTCTCTCCCTTCCAGGTCTCCCTCGGCTATCAACCCCCACTCTTCCCGGCCGAGGAGACTGAACTCGCCGTCCCGTCGGTCCAGCACCACTTGGGACGCTGTCGCCACGTCTGGGCCAGGACGCGAGCCGCGCTTCTTCAGGCGGGGGCGCGCATTAAGGCCTCGGCCGACCGCCGCCGGACCCCCGCTCCTAGATATCAGCCGGGCCAGAAGGTGTGGTTGTCGGCCAGAACCATTCCCCTGAAGACCGACTCACGAAAACTCTCACCCAGATTCTTGGGACTGTTCGAGATCACGAAGATAATCAACCCCACCGCTGTGCAGTTACGCCTCCCCCCGACTCTACGCATCCACGCGACGTTCCATGTCTCTCAGATCAAGCCCGTGCACGACAGCGACCTCTGCCCTCCGGCCGAGCCCCCTCCTCCCGCCCGAGTCGTGGACGGTCACCCGGCTTTCACCGTCAGGCGTCTGATTGACGTCCGTCGGCGTGGCCGGGGCCTCCAGTACCTGGTGGACTGGGAGGGCTACGGTCCAGAAGAACGCTCGTGGGTACCGAGGGCATGCATCCTGGACCCCGACCTCGTCCGTGAGTTCCACCGGGCCCATCCTGACAAGCCGGGTGGTCCACCAGGAGGTGGACCTTAGGGGGGGGGGTACTGTCAAGATCCACGTTCCACTGTCCACGTTTTCCCTGCCTCCTGTGATCTCTCTCTCCCGCCCTGCTCCTCCTCCACGCACCTGCACCTCGTCAGCACTAATCAGCACCACCTGGGGAGGATAAATGGGACCCACGCCTGTCATTCGGTGCAAGTCCGTCCGCGTGACAACGTGAATACTTTGCCTTACCCTTGGATTGCTACATGTCTTGTTTTTGAATGCTCATTGGGTTTTTGCTGCTCCTCCAGACTCGTGCTCCCGGATTTCTCCTGCTCCTGTGCCTCTGGCCCTGCCGCTGCCTCCCGCCTCGCTCTCCCGGTATAGTCCCGCTTTTGTCTTGTCTTCGCACTTACCTGCACTCCGCTCACTGCTCCTCGCTCCCGACTCCACGTCCTGTGTCCTCTACTCACCTGCTCCTCGCTCCCGGCTTCACGTCCCGCTTCTCCGGCTCGCCTACTCCTGGTTCCTGGTTCCACGTCCTGCTCCTGTGTCTCCAGCCCCGTTTGCCCCCATATTTGACTCTATTGAACGTATTTTGTGCACTATTGTAAATAAACACTGTTAAACCGCTCCCGGTCTGCATTTTGGTCCGCTTCACCCCACATTACGACACAAAATACTTTTGGAGTCATGTTCATTAACATAGTGCTAAAAAACAACAATATTTAAAATCTCACTTTGATATTGAACTGTGTTTGTGAAGTGTACTTAACAGAACACATCTGTAGTGTGTGTGGTAAACAGGATTTTCCTCATTCACATCTCTTCTTTCTAAATCACGGGTACAAATTTCTAAAGATACAAATACATTTTAGTTTATCTAATAGACTAATCATTCTAAATCCTAGTATCATTTGAATTTGAAAAAAAAATAAGAATCTCAGTCACAGCTCTCTGTCCAGGAGGCAGTTTGTGGGCGGCTCCTCCAGTTGTTGGGTTGTAGTGCGTTGAGAAGTGCAGCAGGTTACGCAAAGTTACAAGGTTCTGTACATGATTGTCACATTTAAATCAGATTCACATACGATACAGAAGTTAATGTCAAAAATAGCATCTTTATGAACAAAATCAAAGTTCTGTCCTGTTACGACTAGGGATGGGACGATATACGATAATATCGTGAATCGCGATAGAAACGGCCCGCAATAAATCGTTTGTGGCATTTTTCCAAATCGCGATTGATTATAATAGTCTTTACGGCGCTTGACTGCCTCATGTTTCTGGTTTCAATACAACGTTCTGATGCTAGTTTTGGTGTTTGCTCACAAGGGGGCGCTCTGTCACAGCAATGACACCTGTTGCGTCTGTGCCTGTTCTGGTGCAGAATCTGGTGCTGAAAAAAAGTTGCGGGTCCGAGGGCAAAACACGAGCTACTTGCACGAGACAAACATCCTGCACTGTTTGACAAACTTGATCTGAAAATATTCATCGTAAGTGACATAAACTATTGAATGTAGATTGTGTTGTGTGTAGTAGCTAAACAGTATATTACAGAAACACACACAATATATATTTACCTACAATCATGTCAATAGCAGAATAAACCAGGCTCACCGATTGTGAACGGCATCCAATCCATCAAACAGAAGCTCCTCTCCTCCTGAGTCCACAGCCTCTTCACTCTGACATGAACCGCTCCGGGTCAGAGACGCCTCTAGTTTAAATTGTACAAACATCCACAGTCTCCTCGTACTTCCTTTGTTTTGTCCGTTTTGTCCGTTTCATCATGTTTAGAAGCAAAACAACAGCGCCTAGAATGCGCCGCATTAACACGCTTCATTTACCCGGTAAAGTCCGTCTGTTTACGGAAAATCTCGGCATGTCACACACGTGCTCCGCTGCTCATTGGCTGTGAGGAGAAAACGTCACTAAACGTGTATGATGTGATTGGTTGATTCTACACGGGGGAGAGTGGAGCGTAAACTTCCAGTCATCTGTAGCACTGATTCGCTGTTTGCGGCTCCAGTGACACACAAACTCCACCTTATTGGACAACACTGGTGTCAATCAGAAGATAACACGTGTGTTTAGCTCTGAGAAACAAAGGCCGTGTCCCAATTCGTCACAAGCTCTTTTCCATGTACTGTTCGAGGTGCAGGTCGAAGTACCTCCTGACTTAAATGCGACTTAAGGGCACTTTGGTGAATTTTTGGTGAATTGAGACACGGCCAAAGTTGGCGCTGTCTTAAGTTTATTATGCCTGAAATCGACCAAAGAAATGCAAAAAAGTGACGGAGCAGATTTGGCGTGTGGAATACTTGCAGCAATATCCTGCAGCAGATTGAACATGGAGGATCTGACTTATTTTGTGGACATAATTTCTTGACTGGATTATATTCTCTGGACCTGTCCGGAACGAATGAGACCAACTTTGTGTAATATGTAGATGTTTGACAGAATCAGAGCCTCAAAGGTGAGTGAAGTCCAAATCCGCATTTTTGGCTTTTCTGTAAAAACATCTTTCCTGACAGGGCTGTGGTGATTCCAGGTGAAAATTGTTTGCATAAACGAAAAGAGGAGCTGTAACTTTCATTTGATGTGTAGATTGTTTGCGTGGGTGACTCAGAAGTACATGTACATTCCTGTAGAGTTGTAAAGTAGGCCCGGGCCGTCGTAACGTTAACAAATTATTAATTTTCGCGATAGTATCGTGAATCGCGATTTATTTTGGTCACAATAATCGTTAGTCTTAATTTTATATCGTCCCATCCCTAGTTACGACCCAGTTCATGTAGGGTCAAGTAACAAAAAACCAAGATGGAAAACTAAACTAAACAAAAGGGATCTAAAATACTTAAACAGGAGGTAACATGCAAGGCTTTAAACAAGAGAAACAAAGGTGAAGTTTAATTAAGAAACAAATGTTACAAATACATGACAAACAAACACAGAGTCAGTACGGATATGGTCAGTCACTTCCACAGTAGTGACATGACAAAAATGACACAAAAATGGCCAGTGTTGGGAATCTTACTTCAAAAATGTAATTAGTTATAGTTACAAGTTACTTCTCCCAAAAAGTAACTGAGTTAGCAACCCAGTTACTTTTTGGGTGAAGTAACTCGTTACTAGGCAAAGTAACTATGCCGTTACTTACTATGTTAAAACAATAAAAACACAAAAGATGTGAACCTTTAACATTTATTCCATGTTAAGAGACTGCAATTATATTGCATTTTTTTTACAAGTAAATTATAGAATTTATCAAAAATTTTAAAAAAAATATAAAAAAAATTCACTTGAAGTACAGTTGTCTGAAATTGTGTGACATGTTCATTTACTTGCACTACAAGTATTTTCTTCATTAAAATAAACAATAACAATAAAGTGCTTTCATTATAATACTGAAAAAACTCATTGCAATGTATTGCAAAACTAAGGCATTCAAATGTAAACCTGCAATACAATAATACAA
Source organism: Periophthalmus modestus (assembly GCA_019594935.1). Taxonomy (NCBI): domain Eukaryota; kingdom Metazoa; phylum Chordata; class Actinopteri; order Gobiiformes; family Gobiidae; genus Periophthalmus; species Periophthalmus modestus. The sequence goes on along the minus strand of JAIEZT010000012.1, from coordinate 31,032,057 downwards.
AACCTTTAAACCTTCTCTGGCCAACACTGTAATTCTCTGTCCAGTATTCAAATATGAATCACTCTTATTTCAACATAAACTGAACTTTATCCAACTCTTGAACATTCATTAAAAGATTCACACAATCCTTTCTAACATTTATCTCCTCTGTTATTATCTATCCATCCTTACGATTGAACCAGTGGTTGTATCTTAGAAGCAGAAGTCTTTCAAACCTCTGATCTGAGAGCCTGTTCCTCTTTGGAGAGAACACAATCTTGCCCAGGCTAAAGAGTCTCTCTACTGGGGCACTTGATGGAGTGGCCCGCATTAAAACGTACTAAAATTTTCTTTATTAGTGGAAACCCATTCAGAGAGTTTATGGCTTGTGCTCCAGACTTAAAATAATCTGTCACTTGACCTTCTGCTGTTGCAGAGGTGTCACACTCATCCTCCTCAAAGGAAAAGAACTCATCCTCTTTGGCCTCTGTGCTGCTGAGGTGGTGGCGCGTGGATGTGCTGGTACCTGGTTGCTGGTCTTCTTCATCTAGAACAATTTTCCGGCACTCTGCCAGAAGAAGCCTTGCCTTGGCCTTGTCTTTTAATTCCTGTGACCTCAGCCAGCGTAGTTTGAACTTAGGGAGAGTTACCGCAGCCAAAATCGCATCCTTACTGTCCAGTACGTCAGCAAATCTAGTTTTGATTGCCTGAAGTGATACACAAGAATGGAAAGATGTTATACCATCTGCAATATGTATCTATCTACACACAAAGTCTTATACTGGGCATATTTTAAAATTTATTTATTCTATTCAGTCAAATTAATGAAGTTAGATAAATTTAAGTTCTTACCCTGACAATTGCTTCTGGAAGGTCAATTAGGATTTGCAGGCCACTTTTCTGTTCCAGGGTCTTGAGCATCAGTGTCTCCAGCGTTGGCAGGAGTGTGCCATGGAAACAATTGTCTTCTCCTGAAGAATGTCTAAGGCTACTGTAAGTGGTCTCATCACAGTGCAGTACTCTCTGATAAACTGATGTTCCCTTTCTGTGATGGCAGTTAATCCAAAATTGTAGGAGATTGTGTTTAGCTCCACCATAGAAATCTCACAGATTCGAGCAAGGGCATGAAAAAATGAATTCCATCTTGTAGTGCAAGGGACTAATAGCTTTTTTGAAATGACAACATCTACAGTCTCTGCTGCCAAAGTTGAACGACTGGCCTTATTCCATAATCCTGTACATTTTGCAGTGGCACTTCTGTATATTGCTTTTGTTTCTGGTTTTGACAATAACCACTTGTCAACATCAGCACATGAAATAAGGTTTAAGGTGTGTGATGCACATCGCTGATGGGGCGGCAAAGTAATCACAACATCCATACCATCATTATCATCACTGGTTCTTAAAATATCATCAATGTTCAGAAAGGTAACCTCATCCTCATCTTCCTCATCAAAATCACTCTCTTCAGCTGGCTGGTACCTTTTGAAGGCCTTTACAAAATTAGAGCCATTATCAGTGACAGTTGATGTGATTTTGTGAGATATGCCATAAGATGAGTAAATGTTGTCAAGCTCAAGTGCAATACTGTCATGAGTATGACGACCTCTGAATCTTCTGCATGCCAGGGCTGCTTTCCCTCGTTCCATGCTGTGTGGATTAATCCAATGAGCAGTCACACCAAGATAACTTTTATTGTGTACAGTCCAAATATCTGCTGTAGTAGAGACATATTCTAACTCTGCAAATGACTTCTTCAGTTCCATATTCATTTTGGTATACTGGTCGTCTATGTATTTGGTAAATGTCTTTCTGCATGGGGGGGTTACCCCTCCTCTCGCCGGTATTTTGGCCACAAGAGCTCTAAAGGATTCTGACTCAACAGTGGATAAGGGTAGCATGCTCTCAACAACATACCTGGCTATCAGTCTGTTTAGTTCAGATTGTGTTGCATGTTGTTGACCACCAGAAAAATCAAGCTTTGTCTGCTTGGATGGCGTGGCTCCTTCACTTTTGTTGTTGTTAGCGGAGCTCGGGCTAGCTGGTCCCGGGCTTGGGCTGTTAGCCACGAGGTTTGTAGAGGCGTGTGCAGATGAGAGGTGCTTCATGAGATTAGAATTGCTTGTGACCGACGTGGATAAAGACTTTGTTCCTAAGCATAATGTGCATTTCACGTATATATTTTTGCCTTTTATCTCAGTGAGAGAAAAGTAATGTCTGTACTTCCAGTTCCAAAACGCGACCGGCGCTGCCATCGCCGAACGTCTCTCAGTCCTGAGTGTCTCTCTGGCTGCGTGATCACCTGTGGCCCGCCCAACTAACTTCTCCTCAGAAGACTGTGCCTCGCCTGGGTTGTAGGCGAGAACAGGCAAATATGTCACAATTGTTTGCGTAAAGTAGGAGGAGGCGCCGTGCGTCAGGGCGTCACGTCTCTGATCAAAACACAACTCGGACCCAACCAGTTGTCAATGCACGTGTGGACAGGACATCATTTCCCATCATGCATTAAGCGTTTGTAGTCCACGCAGGCGGCCGCAGTCGGTGGAGCTGCTGCGCTCGACTCGCTCCTCTCAAACAAGCCTATTATCTCACCCCGAGCAGCGCTGCAGCTCCTCGGCTGAGAGATGCTCTGATGAAGAGCAGAGTGAACTGAAGTAATAGTAACGCGCCACATTTTACTGTCAGTAACGGTAACTGCGTTGGGACGCTGGGAAAAGTAATTAGTTAAATTACTCCGTTAGTGAAAAAACAAAACGTTACTAACGCCGTTATTGTTTAACGCCGTTATTCCCAACACTGAAAATGGCACACTGGCCAGCAGCCCTGAACAGCTGCACTGAATCTCCTTAAATGGGAGAAGGCGGCTGCAGGTGAGCCACAGGATTGGTCAGGTAGGAAAATCGTCCTCGAATCCACAGTGAGGGTTCACACAACCAGGATTTCACGGGGGAAAGGGAGAGATTCAGCAACACAATAACACAACAGACAAATAATAACAAATTGAAAGAACTTAAGGCCCAGGGCCATAATATGTCATCTGTTCCCTCTCAAGGCAGAAGACCCAGATAACCCCTGACCCCTGTGGTTTAGGGTGCTTTGAAGATGGGATCCTGCTCTGAGGGTTGATCATTTTTGAAAAGTTAATCACTGCTTGGTTCTTGAGGAAAACTCAGTTTTGAGGGTTGTAAAGATAGGAGCAAAAAAGATCCTGTTTATTCTAATCCATTTGTGGGGGTTGTAAACTTGGGAATGTGATTTTATTGTGTTGACAATCTCCAGAAGTCCAGCTTGTCAGTGGAGCAAACGGTCAAGTCACCGATGATATAAGAAATCATAGTTTTTGAGACAAGTTCAATATCACAAGGCCGTACATTTATTTGATACATACTTTTCTGAGACCTGCAACATCTACACATCTGACTGAGTATTCAGTCAGTTTTAAAGACTTTAAGGTGAGACTAAATCTTTCATATCAACAAATATTTCAACAGGAAGAAATACTCTTTAATGTCAAGTCAAAATCACCTGTGTAGACCTACCCCCTGAACCCAGACAGAACCTGTCCCAACACACTCCTGGCTGTTCTGAACCCAATCTAAACTAGTCCAAGTCTGGACCAAAACAAGCCCCAGTTTAGGCCATTCCAAACTCATTTTTACCACTCCATGAACAGTGTAAACCTGTTCATATCCAGTGTAGTCAAGTCCAGGTCCTGTTAGAACCAGTCTGAACTCAATTCTGCAGAGTTTGAGCCCAGTCTGCACCATTCCAAACACAGCCTGGATCCGGCCTGGACCCGTCCGAACCCAGTGCAGACCTTTCAAAAGCTAGTCAGAACTCAGTTTAAACCCAGTGAGTAAAAAACTTGTCCTAACCAGTCTGAACCAGTTTGAACTGGTCTGTGGTTCAGACCAGTTCAAACTGGTCTGAACCACAGACCAGTCTGGACCAATCTGGACCAGTCTGGACTAGACCCAGTCTGGACTAGAGACACAGGAGGAAACTGTTTACTACTGATTAGCACCTGTGTAATCACCTGTGTAGCACTTTGAGTTGTCTCTGTGCATGAAACGTGCTCTATAAATAAAATGGATTGGTTGGTTGGTTGGTGATCTGCTGCAGCTTCACCCACTGATCTACACAGTGAGGATTTATGTAACAGACACATGAGGAACTACTCTAGCCTTTTACTCACTCTTTATTTTTTTAAAACAATGGAGTGCCACGGTGTTGAAAACACTAGGCTTTTGGATCTAAGGACATGGATGAATGTCAAGAAAACTTGCTTTTTACCAACAAGACTCAAGACAAGTGAGAGACTTTCTTTTTCTGATCTACTCTGATCAGAGGGAAGAGAGCATCGGACACAGATCCTCTCATGGTCTCTGTCTCGCACCATCTCCAATATTGTCTCTGATGCTTTCTCCAACTTCCATCTGCTCAGAGATCTCTTTTATTCAAGCTCTTGACAAAACAGTGACACATGTTTTAACTCAGCTCCTCTCTCTAACAACAGAAATCAGTATCTTCCCACATAACATCTCCTGACCTCCTGTTGAGGTTTTACAGCTTTTAACCTTTTTCCCACATCCCCCATTTATTTCTTTTCAAGTTCAGTTGCTGTTTCAGATCAGTTGTCTACACAGTTGTCTACACGGTTGTTTACACAGTCTTACATTCATTATCATCGTCAACCTTGTAATTATTATGGATAAGTATTTTCTACATAAATGTAAATTTGCCAAAAATAAACCTGCATTTAATGTATTTTACAGAGAAATGGAACTGTATATTAAAAGTATATTTAAAACAGTATTCTACTGTTTTAAATATACTATGCTGGTCATGTATGTATCTTAACTCTTTTATAAGTATAGATTTACCCCCTGAATGAATTTTATCATTTTGCATTTTCACTAACTGCACGAGCAGCAGTTCATGTATGATGTGAAATCTTTATTTATTCATTTTTATAAATTGAAAGTTTTAAGAAAGTTTAAGTCCTGCTTTGCCCTTATTTGGAATCTGGCCAGTATCAGTCTACTCCTGGTTTCCTGGTTTTGTCCCAGTTGAGTCCTGGTTAGATTCTGATTTGACCTGAAAGATAAGATCATGGCCCGAATGAACACAAGGCAACCCCGACACCGCCTGCAGAGACTAAGTGAAGTACCATCTGAAAGTCTCCTAGAAGATGTGAATGCAGCATTGAGAGCGATCCCTACCTCAACCATCACAGAAACCAATGAGCTGATATACACTTCAGCAACCTAGACATGCTTGGATATAAGAGCAACCATGGGAGCCATGAGAAACAATACCCACCATGGAAACGACGGTTAGAGGCTAAAATCAAGGCAGTGCGGAGAGAAGTGAGCCAACTGTCAGAGGCCCAGAGAGGTACAGCCAGATGCCCATACCTGAAGCACTGGAAACTGCCAAACAAAGGCTCCAAGCCTTGGCCAGCCGCCTAAAGAGGTACACACGAGATAATGAATCACCGGCGAAAGTGTACGCTCAGTGGCAGGGTAATAACACCAGAGCAGACCCACCAAGGCTGGAAACCGAACAGTACTGGAAAGGTATATGGGAGAAGGAGGCATCACATAACAGCGATGCACAATGGCTGGTGGCTCTCAGAGAAGACCACAGCAACCTCCCTGAACAGAATCCAGTCACCATCACAGTGGCAGACATCCAGGAAAGAGTCTCAGGCATGAAGAACTGGACCGCACCAGGCCCTGACATGATCCACGCTTACTGGCTGAAGAAGCTCACTGCTCTCCATGAGCGCCTGGCAGCACAAATGAACCAGCTGCTAATGGATGGGACTCACCCTGAATGGCTGACCGAGGGGCGCACGATCCTGATCCAGAAGGATCCCTCAAAGGGTACAGTCCCATCCAACTATCGCCCAATAACCTGTCTCTCCACAACATGGAAGCTCATGTCAGGCATCATCGCGGCTAAGATAATTGGGCACATGGACCAATACATGAGCACAGCACAGAAGGGCATCGGCAAAGACACCAGGGGAGCCAAACACCAGCTCCTGGTAGACCGAACAGTCTCCCGAGACTGCAGAACCCGTAAGACCAACCTGTGCACTGCCTGGATTGATTACAAGAAAGCCTACGACTCTATGCCACACACATGGATCACTGAATGCCTGGAGCTGTACAACATCAACAGGACTCTAAGAGCCTTCATTGCAAACTCGATGAGGTTGTGGAAAACCACCCTTGAGGCCAATGGCAAGCCACTTGCACAAGTAACCATCAAATGTGGCATATACCAAGGAGATGCACTGTCCCCACTACTGTTCTGCATAGGTCTGAACCCCCTCAGCCAAATCATCAGCAACACTGGCTATGGATACGACTCAGGAATGGGGCCACCCGTCAGTCACCTCCTGTACATGGATGACATCAAGCTGTATGCTAAGAATGAGCGAGACATCGACTCACTGATCCACACCACTAGGATCTACAGCACAGACATTGGAATGTCATTCGGGCTAGAGAAGTGTAGCCGGATGGTGACAAAGAGAGGGAAGGTAGTCCACACAGAAGGGGTCTCACTCCCAGAAGGGACAATAGCAGACATTGAGGACAGTTACAAGTACCTTGGTATCCCACAAGCAAATGGCAACCTTGAAGAGGAAACAAGGAAAGCAGCCACGGCCAAATACCTCAGACGAGTAAGGCAAGTCCTAAGGAGTCAGCTCAATGGCAAGAATAAGACCCAGGCAATAAACAGCTACGCCCTGCCAGTAATCAGATACCCAGCAGGAATCATAAGCTGGCCAAAGGAGGAGATACAGACCACAGATGTTAAGACACGAAAGCTCTCCTGACCATGCATGGCGGGTTCCACCCCAAATCCAGCACCCTGAGATTGTACGCGAGCCGTAAGGAAGGAGGCCGAGGACTAGTGAGTGTGAGAGCCACAGTCCAGGATGAAACATCCAAGATCCACAAGTACATCCAGGACAAGGCCCCAACAGATGACGTGCTCAGCGAATGTCTCAGACAGTGGAGTGCAGAGGAAGAGGAGCTGGAGGAACCATCATGGAAGGACAAGCCCCTGCATGGGATGTACCACCGGAACATAACTGAAGTGGCTGATATCAAGAAATCCTATCAATGGCTTGAGAAAGCTGGACTGAAGGACAGCACAGAGGCACTCATCCTGGCTGCACAGGAGCAGGCCTTGAGCACAAGAGCAATAGAGGCCCAGATCTACCACACCAGACAAGACCCACGGTGTAGGCTGTGCAAAGAGGCCCCTGAGACAATCCAGCACATAACTGCAGGGTGTAAGATGCTGGCAGGGAAAGCATACATGGAGCGGCATAACCAAGTGGCGGGCATAGTGTACAGAAACATCTGTGCAGAGTACGGACTGGAAACCCCAAGGTCAAGGTGGGAAATACCTCCAAAGGTAGTGGAGAATGATCGAGCCAAGATCCTGTGGGACTTCCAGATACAGACTGACAGAATGGTGATGGCGAACCAACCGGACATAGTGGTGGTGGATAAACAACAGAGCAAAGCCGTTGTGGTGGACATTGCAGTACCAAGCGATGGGAACATCAGGAAAAAGGAGCATGAGAAACTAGAGAAATACCAGGGGCTCAAAGAAGAGCTGGAGAAAGCCTGGAAGGTGAAGGCCTCAGTGGTGCCCGTGGTCATCGGAGCACTAGGGGCAGTGACCCCCAACTGGAGGAGTGACTACAGCAGATCCCAGGAAAAACATCAGACATCTCAGTCCAGAAAAGCGCAGTACTAGGAACAGCAAAGATACTGCGCAGAACCCTCAAGCTCCCAGGCCTCTGGTAGAGGTCCCGAGCGTGGAAAAAGAGGGGATAAAGACCACCCGCGGAGGGTGAGGAGGAGATTTTTTTTATATATATATGTATATATATATATATATATATATATATATGTGTGTGTATATGTGTGTGTGTGTGTGTGTCAGATTGTGCCAGTCTGTGTGTGTGTGTCTGTGTGTGTTTGTGTGTGTGTGTGCCTGTGTGTGTGTGTTCGTGTGTCTGTGTGTGTGTCTGTGTGTGTGCGTGTGTGCGAGCGTGTGTGCGAGAAGGACAAGCTCTCAAGGGAGGACAAGGGAGGATACTTTGAGGATTTGAAAAATAAAAACAATTTAGTCAAGTTATTTAAGTTTATTTTTCCTTTGCTACATAATTGTATACATCTTGGTCTATAAAATGTGTAAAGTAGTAAACAAAGAAAACAAAACACAGAATTAGAGGATGGGTTCATGTGTATGTCACTTACACCTCACCCCTCCTCAGTTCAGTAATCACTGCCAGAGATGATAGCTTTTACTTTTTTTTAATAGCTTTTACTTTTTGGACATTTGTCCTTTTCATATTGCTTTTTCTCTCTGACTTTTCAATTTCCAATTCTGGATTTCTCAAGTCTTTCTTTAATCTCTCTAATAGTATCCTCTAAAGAAGTGATATCTTCTTCCATCTCTTTAATCTTCTCTTCCTTCTCTTTCAGTAGTTTTTTCATATTTTTCTTAATGTCCATCTGAGCCTCTAACAGCATCTGAACGCTGTAGCAGTTGCCCCTGTTCTCCTTCACCCTGTTGTCAATCACTTTAATCAGCTCCTCCACTTGACTGTGTTTGCCTGTGTCACTGTTATTAAACACATGGTATTTATTCCCACAGTCTGAGATCAACTTCTTAACAAACTCTTCACATTGACTTTCTTTGTAATTTTCAATTGAGATTCCATCATTGACCAGTTTATCTCCATGTGTAAAAAGGATAATAGTATATTTTAAAGCATGTTTGCCAAATGCCTCTTTGAGTAGTTTGAGTGTTTCTTTTTCTTCTGGTGTCAATCTGCCAATTTGTAAAACCAACAGAAAGACGTGTGGTCCAGGAGCCAGAAGACTCACACTTTTCAGTATTTCATTATTGACTTCATCTTCAGACATGGTCCTGTCAAACAGACCTGGAGTGTCCACCACAGAAACTGGCCTTCCACCAACCTCAGCCTCGGCTTTCTGACAGACTTTAGTGATTGATTTTTGACTCGCTTTTGTTTCAAACTCCTTTCTCCCCAGGATGGTGTTTCCTGAAGAGCTCTTTCCACCTCCAGTTTTCCCAATTAGAGCAATCCTCAGACAGTCGGGACTCTGTTGATTATCTGATAAACATAAAACATTATAGTTAGTCATAGGAAGTGTATTTAATGGTCACAAGAATCATTATATCCTTTTCTATTACTTAATACTTAATAATTACATAATACCTGAGTCTTCCTCCTCAGAGGAGTCAGGGCTCAGATAATCTCCACTGTTCTCTTCCAGTATGTCACAGATTCTTGAGAACAGCTCTCTACGTTTAAATTCAATCATATTCAGATTATAATGATATAGATCAGTGAGATTCATCCACATATATCTGTCTTTACATCTGATGATCATGTCTCTTATATGTGTCTGTGTCATGTATTTCTCCATTGACCCTGGTGTCTCTGCTGGTGGGCTGGACATCAGAGAAAACGGCAAAAAGCTTCTTGGTCTCATAATGTTGTGAGGTATCATCAGCACCAGTGAATGGTTGAAGTCCTGATCACTGAGTCTCTCCAGGACTGACTGTAGTCTGCTTTTGTGTTCCTCAGTGAAGTCTTCAGGCTGTAGAAGCAGCAGGAACACATGAGGACCAGGGGCACTCACATCTTTAATGTCTTGTATAAACTGTTGGAGTTCTTGTTGTGAGGTGGTGTAAAGCAGCTGGTCTGGAGTGTGGATCACAGTCACTGGTTTATACTGAAATCTTCCACTGATTTTTACACATTCATCATGTTGAGTGAACAGATTGAACTGAGCAATTTTTTTTAACAAACACAACATATTGAACTCTGTCTTTCCCAAAAGGAGGTCTCCCACTGAGTCCTTCAGAATCCAGTCGCTCCCCAGAAGAACCAGCCTCAGCTCAGACACTGAAAATACAGTGATAAGATTAAAACAAAATAATGTAATATGCTCTCTTCATGTATGTTTCACTGTCTCTGTGGTGACAGAGGACATATGGGTCAATCTTAGACGTCCTGGACACTTATGTTGGTTTAGTTTAGGGTTCTATACAAAGACTCTGGATTCTTGTCTTAACACAACTTGTAATGGAAGAGATTAACAGATGAAATCACCATTATGAGGAATATGTTTAATGCAGTGGTTCTTAACCTTTTTGGAGGTACTGAACCCCACCGGTTTCATATGCACCTTCACCGAACCCCTCTTTATTGAAAAATAAAATATGATTTTTTTCAAATTCAAGACATAAGTATGTTTTACTGGTCACAAAATGAATCGTGCATTAACATCACTGTGTTCAAAGAACAAAACCAATACAGTGCATGAACTCACAATAAATTACATATTTATATTTTTCACAGAGTAGCCTTTTCATCGAATTTGGCTCTCTTCACCTTGAATTCAGCAAGCATTGTGTCCTTGTATTCCCCATCTCCATGCAGGTTAAGGAAGTGTTCCTTTAGTTTTGCCGGTACTAGACTAGAATTGCTTAACTTGGCATTTCAAATCATGCAGACAGGACGCTGACTCCCATCACGTTCCGTTATATATGTGAATCCATGTAGTACATATTCATCTGACCACTTTCTTTTTTTGCGTTTTTACATAGTTAGTATGGATTAAAATAATAACCCTTTAGCATCGGATGCTATCACTGCTGATAGATTCTCGGTTCCGGACTTTCCATCACCGTAACTCCACCACCAATTATGCGTCATGTAAATTCAAACAGCATCTCAAAGCAGAGGCATAGGGCTCTTTAAATATGTTACTGTCATTACGGTAACGTGCTTATGTTGCCCTCGAAGACGACCAATCAGAGCGCAGTTGTCGCCGGGATCCTCCCAGTCAATGCCGGGGCATCACTCTGGCTGTGTCTCATGCCGTGTGTCATGCCGTGTCTCAATTCACCAAAGTGCCCTTAAATACGCCGTTCGAGCGGTGCATTTAAGTCGGGCGGGTACTTTGATAGACACATTGAATGGTGCATTTGTTGAATTGGGACACGGCCGGCATTTGGAGACGCTCGCAGTTCGCGAATCATAGGAGTCAGGTGCTCCGCCGAACCCCTGAGACTGACTCACCGAACCCCAAGGGTTCGATCGAACCCAGGTTAATAACCACTGGTTTAATGTTAATATGTTAACAACAGAGTGAACATATGCAGCCTGCTCTGAGTGATACTAGGATATGTATGTAGTATGTTGCATTGCATACGGACTTGTCCCTATCAAATAAATAATTCAGTTATAGTAAATTCAGTAAATAATTAAAATTTCAGAGTGACCTTTTGTGAATCTGAAGATAAACAGCTATGTTTGGCTCTTTACAAAACTTTAAAGTGTCTGGCAGGTGAAACTACTTAGTTTGCTTATTTTCATTAAGTTTAATCTCCTAAGACCCGAGCTCTTGCGTGACATGCTTTATTAATTTCTCTTTGTTATTTGGGCAGATTGAGACCTGATTAGTGTAAATACAAAGAATTATCTTTTTACATTATGTAGTTTTTGAGAAAAATTATGTAAAATGAATGTCCTCATATGTGGACATTTTAATCATTTTGATAAAACATTTGAAAAATGATTTGCAAAAACTATTTATTAAGACCCTGATTACAGCAACATTTGTCCTGAATGTAAAAACAAAATGAGAAACAACAGTTGTGCCTCTTGGAACAATGGCCGTGTCCCAATTCGCCAAATGCACCCTTAGATGTACCTTAGAAGTGCGGCTCGCAAAGTATGGTTTTAAACTTCCGGTCGAGAATGGTAGTTCTCAGTGTAGCCGCCATCTTGTCGAAATGGGACAGCCCTACACCACAGACCGCACTTCCACCGCTGTCTTTGCGCGTATGTTACGTACGTGACGTACGTTATTTTAAATTATTTATTATTTAACAGAAGAAGAGTCAAGATGTCGTCGCAGCCTTTTATTTTCTTTCTTGAGATTGAATGAAGTAAGGAATTAATATTTCTCTTTGAATTTCAATAGGCAAATATAAGATTCGAGGTGATTTTTTCCCACTTGTAGTTACTACATAACTTTAACAAAATAAACCTTGTTAAAACATAATGACATTCATACATTCAGAGTCTATAAACCAGAGAACACTGATTAGTTGTACATAAAGTGGGATATTACAGTTCAACGATTCGGTATTTGGGCAGGTTTAATTTGATCCGTGGCTAAACCACTTTAATACCAGTAGAGGGCGCTGTTGTCCTTCTGTATCTGGCCAGTTCATCTTATTTTATTATTGTGAGGGATTTTCTAACAGTGCAGCTACATCAAACTGATATCATGATTTACTAATGTGAAGGTAAATGACACGTGCAACCAAACGCACACGCACCCCCCCCTCCACACACACACACACACACACACACACACACACACACACACACATACACACACACATACACACACTCGCACACACACACACACACACACACACACACACACACATACACACACTCGCACACACACACACACACACACACACACACACACACACTCGCACACACACACACACACACACACACACACACACACGCACACGCACACGCACACACACACACACACACACTCTCTGGGGGACCTTATAAAATCTGTCACATGCACATCTCAGACTCTTTTATCCTTTTCCTGAGAATCCGTTGTTTCATTGTTCTTTTTACCTGTGGATCTGTCACGATCCCTGCCTGTTCTCCTCCTGTGTCACTCTCCCCCTCCCTCACCTGCTGCCTCTGGAGCTGGGCGGAGCTTCCAGCCTCCTCCTCACGTACCTGCACCTCATCCCCAAGATTACCTACACCTGCCGGGGAGAATAATGCTGCGTTCACACCGCGGCGTCAGATGGGTCAAGCTCCCATTCAAAGTCTATGGTGGACGCGCGTCTTGGTGACGCAGCGTTTTTGCGGCGCGTTTTCAAGCGTCAAGGCGGCGCGAATGTGGCGTTAGCGCGGCGCGTCTTGAGCTTCCACGCGTCTACGCGTTCAGACGCCCAAGCGTACTAGCGTCGAACGCCTCGAAAGTTCAACTTGGTTGAACTTTTGAGGCGGTCGACGCGCGTGTCAACCAATCAGAGACCACGCTCCAGTGACACAGCAACGTCATTCGGAAGCTCTGGAGTCACAAACACAAACAGTGACTGGGACAGGGAGGTTATCCGCACCAATGCGGGACAGCAGGTCATCGAACTGGGCCTGGGTCACACGGGAATACCGCTGGAAGCGCTGATCATCCAGACGGAGCTCCTGGAGCAAGTAATGAAACGCACCATAATGGTGCGTTCACACCGGTGCGTCAAAAACGCGCTGAACGCCTCTATTTAGACGCGTGTGCATTTGAGGGCAGACGCTTTGGAAGCGCGTCCAAGATGCGCGTCCTGAGAGCGCGTCTCGAGCGTTGAGTGTTTTCCTGCTCCTTTTGTGCACAATGACAGACCGTGTTGAGAGAATAGCTTTGGTTTATTTACTGCACAAAAGTCATCAACGGAGGCGATCGGCTCGGTGGCGGCGTGTCTGGGTTCACGACATAATTCAGAGGCGTTCGGAGTTTTGGCGAGTTTCATCACTTGCTCCAGGAGGATGATCAGCGCTTCTAGCGGTATTTCCGTATGACCCAGGCCCAGTTCGATGACCTGCTGTCCCGCATTGGTGCGGATAACGTCCCTGACGTTGCTGTGTCACTGGAGCGTGGTCTCTGATTGGTTGACACGCGCGTCGACCGCCTCAAAAGTTCAACCAAGTTGAACTTTCGAGGCGTTCGACGCTTGTACGCTTGGGCGTCTGAACGCGTAGACGCGTGGAAGCTCAAGACGCGCCGCGCTAACGCCACATTCGCGCCGCCTTGACGCTTGAAAACGCGCCGCAAAAACGCTGCGTCACCAAGACGCGCGTCCACCATAGACTTTGAATGGGAGCTTGACGCATCTGACGCCGCGGTGTGAACGCAGCATCAGAAGGGCTAGAAGTGTCCACTCGGCGCGAGAACGTCCGCGTGTTAAACGTGAATCCTCCAGCTTACCAGTTAGTACTCGCTATTTTTGTATTTTGTACTCACCCTGTATCTGCTCTGCCTCAGACTCCGCCTTGGATCCGCTCCGGAGACCCGCACCAGCACTCCAGCACTCTCGCACCGGTTTGTCTCACGTATTTTGGCTCCTGCACTTGTGTGTCCCGTACTGGATTTGAAAACGCACCCACGCACCCGAGCACCGTCTGTATCATTGAACTGGACTTGCCTTTGTCATCACCTTGTAAATAAACGCTGTAAAGACTTCTGGAGCACTGTATTCTTGGTCCCTCTTTCTGGCCCGTTACGACAGGATCTCATTAAATCCTCTGACTTTATGTTTCAGACTCTTGTTGCTCTGACTCTTACACCAGAAACAAACTGTATTACATTATTCTTATTATTGCAATATTTTTAATGACAATAATAATGAATTATTGTCATTATTATCATTATGTCTAGGAATAACTACACATTCATTTATTCAGTGTAACTTCTTTTGTTTCCTCAAACCAGCCCAGAAGAAAGTTCTGTAAAATAAACCTGAGTCTGTCAGAGCTGCTCAGTTTTAATCCTCAAACTCACTGTACAGATCTTTATTCAGATTAAACAGTTTCATGTCGCATTGTTGTAGGTGACATAAACCAGTACGAACATTTGACCGTGTGTTGCGTGGCGGACGAACATTTTCTTCTTTTTTTTGCGTATGCGCGGTGCATCATGGGATATATAAGTGCGTCTGCGTGGATGGACGCTTTGGTTACGTATGATCTCCACGGAAACGTAGGGCACATTTTGCTGTGCGCACTCGTCACACGGGCGTAAGGGTGCGTTGAAATGGGACAGCCCTTGTCGCGCCGGAAATGACGTAACGCACTTAGACCCACACTGCAAGGGTGATTTTAAGGGCGTAGTGGCGAATTGGGACACGGCCAATGTGGCTCATGTGAAGTGCTGCACAGGAACAGGAAGACATGAGTCTTCACAAAAAAAAAAAAAAACATTCTAAACTCTTAAAAAATTCTAAATTGAATACATTTGCATTGTTGCTGTTCTTGTTTGCTGTTATTCTTCTTAAAATTTGCATCGTGGCCTAGACAGCCCAAAATGTGTTGTCCACATATGTGGACGCCCGGTCCTAGGAGGCTACGACTTTACTTCCTGGTTGCACAGATGTGACAAATGTAGATGTAATTCCATTACCTAGCAACCATACTGTAAACAAGGTCGAAAGCTCATCTAATTTATGAAATAGTTATGATTTGACAAATAAAAATATACCCCCCCCCTTTTCTCTTATGTGCTCTGCGTGGTATATTGCGCTTAACGCTATAACCGCCGCCAGCCAATAGGTGGTGCTGTTGTATAACGGTTGTCAGTGTAAGTTTGTATCAGTTATTAAAAGAGAATCAATGGACCTGCACCACGGCCTTGTCTCAGTCGTCTGTTACATATATTTTTATAACCCACGTCAAAGACTACGAATAGCATAAAGCTACAACATGGTGTCAGAAGTTCGAGCTGCCGTGTAAAGTGAGTGAACAAAGACCACAGCAGTAAGCTTGCAGGAGACGGACACACAGCTAAAAAAGTTGCTAACGGCACAGAGCAATTCAAACCGCCGTCGCCTCTGCTACTCAACGGCAATTTGGCTGAGACTTGGCGCAGATGGGAACAAAGGTTTCAACTATACATAGTCGCTTCAGGTGCGTTGGAGAAAGATGAAAAGGTTAAAACAGCCATTCTTAAATAGATAAAAAATGTATAAACAAATTAAATAGTGAGAAAATTATTTAATTAATAAATAAAAGGGTGAAATACAAGTTATTATTTCGCAACTATTCACAAGAAAATGGAAACAAATCCTAAAATCAACCCAGTTGAAGAAGTAGAAAAGAAGAATCCATCAGTTCAAAATGTCGCTGAGACATCAAAAAAGTGGCATTTACATTGGAAAGGAATTAAGCTAAGATGGCCCGCTGAAGGAACATTTTCACTTGATGTTAACATAAAGAGGGCTAATGAAGAGACAGAAAAGCTGACAATCAAGATAAATGAACCATATTCTCATGTAAGAAGTCTGCCAACCTACGAAAAGGCAATTGAAACCAGCGAATCACATGTACAACTTTCATTGGTGAAAGCAGAAGGCTCTTATCAAATGCAAGATGATGACCAGCAAACAACTGAAACAGGTCAAGCAGTGACTACGATAGAATTATACCCACCTCTGAAAAGCAAGAAGTCAGCAGCTTTGAAAGGACTGTGTCAGAAGTGTAAGAGAATGGAATTGAGAGAAGAAGAACGGTACAGGATGGAGGAGGCCAGAGGTGGCTATGATCCTAAGATCAAGAAAATGCTTGCAAATGCAGAAAAGAAAGGAAATAAAATAAATCGGCCAGAACCAGACCTCTATGAAAGTGAAACCAATAGTGAAGAATTAGGATCTGGGAGAAGAATGCAAATATTCCTTGGCTTATGTAATCGGACACCCTAGGGAGGATTCAGAGAGTGAAGAAACTGTGGATGAAGCCGAAGATGAAGTTCCACCCACCATGAATATGAAATTATATTCAAGAAAGGCAAAGTCAGCTGACAAGGTGTGTCCCATAGTTGTGAAAGAACAAGACCAAGAGATTCTCAGAAAACAGGATCAGATCCAACTGATGGACAATAAGCCAAAGGATAACATGCAAGCTGTGGTTATGTCAAGTCAGCCGCAAGTAAATCAACCATTACAACAACCATTCGCTCCAGTTCCGTTATTCATCCCAACAAATTTCAATCAATTTCAAAACTGGAGAGGTAGAGGACGAAGAAATGGCAATAGAAGAAGAGGAAGTAATTTTAATCAGAATCAGTTAAATTCCTCAAAGGCTTGTTACCGGTGTGGACAATTGGGCCATTTTGCTCGTGAATGTAACCTTCCAGGACCAGGCTTCCGAGGAGGCTTTAGAGGAGGTTTTCAAGGAGGTTACAGAGGAGGTTTTAGAGGAGGCTACATGGGACAACTTACTCCACCACAGGTTTCAGGATTAGTGAACCCATACTCTGATCCAGAACCTAGATTCTAGGGGTGCCCAAAGAACCCCACAGGGAAGTGTCAGCTGGTAGCATCACAACCGGAAACAGATCCCATGATTAAAGAGGAGGTGAATGTTCTGCCATTGAACCTGATGGTCGACACTGGAGCTGTCTTAACTTGTCTATGGTCTAAAGACGCTATGAATCTCCCATGTTTGAACATTTTGTATGGACAATTAGGGTTTGAAGGGGTGAAACAACTGGTTCCTCTTACAAAACCAATACAGCTACGCTACAAATTATTACGATATCCGTACTCATATCAGAGAAAACATCGATATCACTTTTGTGAAGAGATGTGCAAAATGAGATGTACTATTTACCACACGCGAGACGACTGTCTTTGAATGTGCCAGAAGAAGTCCAATACCAGTTATCACTAACCACAGAGATGAAGACCTCAACCGTGTACGAAGTAGGAAATCTTAGACCAGCATTGTTGGTGTCAGCCATATTATGGAAGAAATTCATTATCGCAAATCCGTCTAAAGTAAGAACTCCTGAGTATCAACCACTATGTATGTTGAAGTATTTTAAAGGGACAAGTTAAGAGAAAAATCACATAAGAATGTTTTTGACATTCTTGAATAATTGTTTGAATAATTTGACTGTTTATTGGTAAATGTGTTATCTCTCTAAAGAACAACCTGCATTTCTGACTACAATCCAACTCTGACAGGCCCCATGTGGGAGTTAGTAATTGATTTTGTTGTTGTGATTAGACCAGTAGGTTGTAAAAGGGACATGCTAGTGGTAGTAGATAGATTTTCAAGGTGGATAGAAGTCTGTCCAACCAAGAAAAAGACGCCCACTCTGTTGCCAATTTTATGTCAAGAAGTTGCTACTCAAAGGGGATTTCCCAATAGAATTTCATCTAATGGGAAAGAATTTGTGGATAAAACAGTTAGATTAATTTGCAAAAATTAGACATTAAGCGAAATCTCGGATCAGTTTATCACCCATACAGTTAGGGGGATTTGCAAGAATATGAATGCCGTTTTGAAAAAATCATATTGCTAAACTCTATCAGCACATAGGGCTGAATTAGGTTACGTGGGAAATTATCTACATATCTACAATAACGGATCTGAAGGCTGCAGTTCCACTCCAAACATCCCCGGAGAGCTGGCTGGACCAAGCCAGTCAAGGCCAGTTCGAGAAAGAAAAAGATCTAGCTGATTCAGAGACTAAAGTGGAAGTAACTTTGGGGGAAAGCAGCTTTACTTCCATGTCTGTGAACTGAGGAGAACATCAGTGAAAACCAACTTGGATCACAATGGGAAGATCCTATGGGGAAAACTTTGGACTTGTGGAGTACCTCTGGCATAGGGAAATATATGCTGTTAAATCAAAGGAGACTGTGGCCTTTACATACACCGAATACTAATTGAAGATCAAGGACAGTATAAGTATTTGTATTATGACTCACAACTAGCTGTTACATTTTTAGGACAAGAATTGTAGGAAAGAATTGTAATCTTGGTGGTGATGGATTCTGGAGAATCCATACCATCAGGAAGTGGTCACTTCTAGGCCAGCAGTAGAGGTAACAAATCAGAGGCCTATTGCTCCGCCTTTGGAAAATGAGGCTGAGATACCACACTTAACCACAGTAAGCCCTCAGTCTACTACTTTGTTTGAAACTGTTTCAGTGGTTCGTGACTTGGTGGGAGCTTTAGCATTTCTTATATGTTTTTGCACCAATTGGTCTCATGGAGGTAATGTTGAATGGACTAATAATTTGAGTGAAAATTTTGTGTTGATTGGACTTAAAACAAGGGAGCTAGCTGAGGGCCCATCAAAATATATTTAATTTAATGATTTGAAATTGGATCTGACTGTGGGTGAGTGTTCATTGGTGGTAAGAAATATTTCACGGGATGATCAAGGGGATTTCATTTGCAAATATGTGGAGACACCGCATAAATTTGTGCCGAAGAATAATCGTTGGTTACCGGGGTACAAAGCACATAAAGTAACTTTGGTTGTGACTGATTTGGTCTCTGATCTGTTGCCTGAAGGCGCATTAGCACAATTACCTATTAAAACCAATTCTAGCAATGTAAAGGTAATTACTACTGCATTAAGCCAACAGGTGGCTACTCCGATTTTGAAATTGGGTAATGTTACATGTAGTGCTGTTACATTGAATAATACATTATCGAGTGCCACCACAACATCCACAACTACCACAATGACAAACACGTTAACTAATATAACTTCCACAAATATGACAACTACTGTGACTCTTGTGACTGCTATAAATGTAACTTAACTCTTAACTACGACATCGAAAGTCGCAACGAGTAGTAAACAACAACCAAAATAAGTTGCAATATGTAAGTGTGAAGCTCACACTTATGACATAGATTCAATTTCCTTAGGAAATGCATTAGCAGATAAACATGCTTAACAGACAGCAAGTCTGCTCCTCCAAGCTGAAACAACTGATGATTTTCTTATACAGATGCAACAAGCAAATGAGTTACAAGAACAACTTTGGGAAACATAAGGTGCAATAGTACAAAATGGGTTGTATATTGACACAGAAAATAAACCAATTCTACCAAGATCAAGGTTAAAATGGGCTGCAATATTGAGTCATTGGCTGAGCCATGTCTCAACAGGAGGGATGTGTAGTATCATAAATCAACACTATACTACTTATGGATTCTCTAATTATTCGAAACATTTTTGTCTGCAGTGTGACATTGTATAGGACATAATTCTCAAGGAAATTTGAGAACAAACAGAGGGAAATTCCCAGAACCAGAATATCCAGGTTATACATATGGATTTCGTTCAACTCAATAAAGCTAGAAATCTAGAATAATGTCTAGTAAATGACATAATTGATGCCTACTCTAAATGGGTAGAATTGTTCCCCTGTCACTCTCCATTCGCACTGACAGTAGCAAAAGTTTTATGTAAATGGTAATTTGGTATTCCACAAGGGCTGAGGAGTGACAATGGTATACATCTGTGAATGAAGTCATTGACAAAATAGGACAAATGGGACTATTAAACTAAATTGTGAATATTTGAACGACCATATACAATACAATAAAATTGTAGTTCCTTCACTACTAAGAAATGGACAACTTTAGAAATATAATTGAACTACTACTATGACGAAAGAAAAATGGACTGACGGACTTTTATTAGATGGAAGGGAAGAGATGAGAAAAGTGTTTGAAAGTGACAAAACGTGTTGGAAAATAATGGGAAAGTTTTTAGACTGTGCAAGACAGTTTTAAAGAGTGTGAGAGAAAGTTTTTAGAGTGTACAAGCAAGTAGGAAAGAGAATTGCAGATTGAAGATATGTTAGGGGAAGATATTGTTATATTATGATATAATTCTACCTGAATTAGTAGAGAATATTGTAACAACTGTTGGTGCCGCTTGTGACTCCACTAAAGCCACATTTAGTAAATTTGTAACTAAAAGAAGAACAAATTACGCAGTTACATAAACAAGTATGGTTATAAAATATAATTTGAACCCATATTCAAATGTGCTCAACAAAATTTCCTTATTAAAAATTTAAATCCTATTATTTGTGCCTCTATGATCAGTTTCAAATGAGTCAATTTATCAAATAATGATCTAAATGACCAAACCTACATGATACAAGATCAATGGTTAAAGTGTCAGAGTTGATGCTTTGTACAATGCAAAGAAAAGCAGTATTTGTTTAAATTAATCTGATAGTGATGATTTTAATTTAGCATTATTCAAATAAACTTTAGATGATTTTATGTTCAATTAGATCATGCTGAAATGAAAGTAAAGAACTTCTTCATTCAAGTTGGAAAGAGATTTTTAAATAAATCTTAGTTTTCAGTGAAGTGGATCTGAGATGGGTCTTTGCCATGTTGTGTCTGGGTGGGCGTGGTCTGAGTGCAGTGGCTCTGGGCCTTTTCCTCCAGCTCTGAACTGAAAAGTCACATGATCTGGACTGGCTATGCTTTTGTTGTTGACTAAAGACTGTCTGAAGATGGCCGCTGCGTCAGGAAGATGAACTGAACAGAAACTAAAGAAGTTTGAAGTCTGAAACTCATCTGTGGACTGGGCTCCTCCTCCACTGGTCACATGACACATGAATGAACTGAATCAAGAAGCTTTGACAAAATGGTCTTCTGCTCCTTTAAGGCCCCGTACAACTCTCTGCTGCTGCGCTTGGCCTGTGTTTGTCTGAACATTCATGACTGGAACCTACTTTCAGATCCACACAGTTAAATATTTAGTTTTGAACTAAATTCAAATGTAGAAGTGTATTAGTTATTTTAAAATGTTTTGCTTCATTTTTGAAAACAATCGTTTACAAATGTAGCATTATTTAGGCTATTTCTTTCATTGTACCTTAGCACCATGGAACTGGGATTGTAACATATTGAATATATAACTCATTTGACATGGCACTTTGAATGGCAAAATTAAACTTAGTAATTGAAGTTTAAGCAGTATAACTTCCAATGCAAACAAAATTGTCTAACTTTATGATGTATGGAACCTGAGACCGCTGGGTTCTGAAATGCTTTAGATTGTCTGAGGTAAATGTTTAGTTGACAAACTATAATATTAGGTGAAAATGTCACTACTCCTGCAGGTGTTTGAAATTTGTATTTCAAATTGAATCATATTCTTAGACCAAGGTTTGTAAAACCAATTCTTGAGAAAGAAATACTTAAGGTCACAATTATGACCTACAACTGTAGACTCCCAGCCAAGTTTCCTCCCTGTGTGGACCAGGTGCACATGGACCTGCACAGGGACGAAATGAGGAGGGACAAAGCTGAGAGCCCATTGGTTCTTAATAGTAATAATTATAATGATTCTTTCTAACAATGACAAATTGCTATAGATGTGTTTAATGGTCTTAGAGAACAGGCTTGTGCTTGACTTACTCACTGCGGCTCAGGGAGGTGGTTGCGTACGTTTGAATAATACCTGATAACACCTCTGACGGTCACAAAATAGCTGAAGCCTTAGAGCAAATGCAACGGATACGTGATGCACAGGCTAAGGAGAGCACATACAAAATTAAAAATTAAAAATTGGGATTTATTCTCTTGGATGTCCTTGGGATGATGTTGGCAGATTTTATTGGAAGTTCTAACTCCAGTTATTGCCAATTTATTATCTTCCTGTATTTTTCTGTGTGTTATTCCATGTATTCGAAGTCTTATCCACAAACCTGTTGGTGGAGCAGTGGAGAATGTAATGCTCAGTGATGAACTTCATATTTTAATCCACATGAAGAAAGACCAACTGTGAATCATTTATAACATCAAGCTAATGAAGTTATTACAGAAAACTGAATTCAGAGATGTGATGACAGATACAAGATTTGATGTTTATTAATGATAAACAGGAGGGTTATGTGTAGCTTTGAACGTGACGGGTGAAGCTTGCTACACTTTAATCCCTGATAGCACAGATAATATGACTAATATTATCGATGCTTTGAGGAAGATTAGAGATGCGTTTGGAGTGTTCGTAGCTACTATAATCTGGGATGTTTTGGGAATACTTGCAGTATTAGCCATTATGGTTTGTTTCTGTTCCATTCTGTTGTTTGTTTCTGTTCCATTCTGTTGTCTTGTGCTAAGGCTGTGATATTGCGATGGGTTGGAGTGGTTATGCCATTGGACCAAACACAGTTGCCGTCACTGCAGGATGATAGTTTGTGTACTGCCAACGTGAGAGTGGGTACAGATTTTGAGTTAGCCGATAACGACCTGACTTGACCAAACTGACCTTTGCACCGAAATTCCTGACCTTTGGTGGTGTAATTTCGGTGCAGGGGGGGACTACTTAAATCAACTCATACATATTTCACAATATATTTCACATATTTCACAAACTTCATATAATTTTTTCATTTATTTTCACATTTGTTATATTCAACTATGTTTATTTCTTTTTATGTACCTTAGTATAATATGTTTATTTTTGTGTTTATAATTGTGTCTTTATAAGGTTGAAATGTTGATTGTATTTGGGTTCCAGATACTCGTTGGTGTTTTTGGGATGATGGGGGGATGATGTTGGAAAGGACAATATGGACAATGGAATGGACATGAGAGGAGCTTTGAGCAAAACAAAGCTTGATGGACAGTGAAGGCAACATGGAGAGCTGAGATGTCTATGAAAGGACTTCCGAGGGGTTTTACATAATCAATATATATATCACACTATGTTCTATCAGTTTTAATGTTTTTGAATTCCCTTGTTTTAATCATTTATGTGATGTTGTTTTTTAATATTTGTCTGTATTATTCAAAATATGATTATTATGTTATACTAGAATCGGATGCCTCTAATTAGCTCTAAAATAGCATGGCCGCTGCAGCAGGGCCTTTTTCCAGCGTAATGAATGCTGCTGCTGGTTTTCGTCCTCATCATTGTAGTTAAGAAGCGAATTGATTAATTGATTGTCATAAATAGCGAGACTGTAGTCTCGAAGGGGGGAATATGTGGTGTCTGGCCTGTTACCAGGAGGCCCTTGTTCCCCTTTTGGGCCCTCAACGTATAGATGGAGAGAACACCAATTCACATGTATACCTTGTGAGGCAACGTGCAGTAACATCTGGAACTCGTAAAGAGTTATGACATAGGATATGTTACCAAGGGGCACCATATCAGAGGGTATAAGTACCTGAGCAATCCTTTGTTCGGGGTTCTTCTCACATTGGCTTAGAGAAACCCAGACCTCTGTCTGTAATTGGCATATACTCTGTTTTTGTAATAAATATTATTATACTATCAGAGTTTGTCATTTGGGTCATTTCCTGAATACATCCCACCTCGGACCTCCGGGCTTCTGCTGAAGGTGAGCTGATCTGCTGTGAGCAGATTAAACCACAGTGTCCAGCCTATGGAACAACATGTCACAAGTGTAAAAAAAAGCTAACCACTTTGCAAAGATGTGTAGATCTACTGCAGTAAAGAACAGTAACTACAAGAATACTAAAACTGTGAACAACATTGAGACCGAAGTTGATCCATTGTACATAGGAATGTTGTGCAGTGACAAGAGAGAGACTAACAATGGATAGAGACTGTCAAAATCAAAGGGTCACCAGTCACTTTCAAGCTTGACACAGGTGCAGATGCAAATGTACTTCCCATGTCAGTTTACAAAATACTTTAAGGTGTACCTCAGTTAAAGCCCACAAAGACTGCATTCCTGGCTTTGGTGGAGCTCGCATACACGCGCATGGTGTGGTGTCTCTCGAATGTGAAGTAAGGGAGAACAAAGCTGTACTTGACTTTTTTGTGACTAGCCATGGAGATAAGTCAATCTTGGGTGGACAAGCATGTAAAGAGCTGCAACTGGTGAAACGAGTTGAGTCACTTACTGCAAAGACGACCAAACCACCAGCCACCAAGACACAACTTTTGGAGAAGTATACAGAAGTTTTCACAGGACTTGGTGAGTTTCCTGGAGTTCACCACATCCACATTGATACAAATGTAACGCCTGTGATACACGCATGTCGTAATGTGCCTCTCTCCATATTGGACCCGTTGAAACAGACATTGAAAGATCTACAAAACAGAGATGTTATTACACCTGTCAATGAACCAACAGAATGGATGAACAGTTTAGTCGTCACACAGAAGAAGAATGGAACACTAAGGGTGTGTTTGGACCCTTGTGATCTGAACCGAGCAGTGAAACGCCAGCACTACTCCATTCCCACACATGAGGATGTCCGCAGTAAACTAGCTGGAAAATCTATCTTCACCATTCTGGATGAAAAAGATGGTTACTGGCAAATCAAACTGGATGAGCCATCTTCCAAGCTCTGTACTTTTAACACACCCTGGGGTCGGTACCGTTTCCTCCGACTCCCATTTGGAGTTAAATCAGCAAGTGAGGTTTTTCAACAAAAGAACTGTGAGCTTTTTGGTGATATACCCGGTGTGTTTATCATAGCAGATGACATGATCATTGCAGCAGCTGCAGAACAAGAGCATGATGAGATTCTACAACGGTGATGGAAAGAGCAAAAACTGCAAATGTAAAATTTAACAAGATACAGTTCAAAGTGGATACAGTGAAATACATGGGTCACATCATCACTGAAGCTGGACAGAAAGCAGATGACGCAAAGATCAAAGCTATTGTGAATATGCCCACTCCAGAAGACAAACAAAGCCTTCAACAACTTCTTGGAATGACAAAATTTCTGACACAGTACATTCCAAATGAAGCTTCGCTAACTGCTCCTTTGAGACAGCTTCTGAAAAAAGACACAATATGGCAGTGGCAATCACATCACACCAAAGCTTTACAAATACTAAAGTCCACGCTGACACAAGCACCAGTTTTGAGATTTTATGACCACAGGAAACCACTAACACTACAAGCTGACTCTTCAAAAGATGGACTGGGTGCATGTCTGCTGCAGGAAGGACGACCTGTATGCTATGCGTCACGAGCACTCAGACACAGAAAAGAGGTATGCACAAATAGAGAAAGAATTGCTAGCCATTGTGTTTGCTGCCAAAAAATGTCACCAATATGTCTATGGAAGACCAGTGACAGTGCAATCTGATCACAAGCCGCTTTAAGTAATTATGCGCAAGCCACTCTGTAAAGCGGCAGCAAGATTACAAGGCATGCTGTTACAACTGCAGAGGTACGATCTCACTGTCACATACACACCTGGCAAACACATGTACATAGCCGACGCACTTTCACGTGCCACTACACCCAATGACAATGACAACGAAACGGACACATCAAGTGATGAAAGAGTTGTGTATGCTTTAGAGGCCACAGAGGCGCTGAGTGAAGAGACACTCAACAAGCTGAAAGCAGCGGTAGCAGCAGACAGTGTGCTACAGGCTGTGCGCGAAAGACACATGATCGGGTGGCCTGCTAAAAGGAAAAGTCTGAACAAAATACTCCACAGCTATTGGCCATTGCGACACACCATCAGTGTTAACAAGGACATTGTCATGGTAGGAGACAAGCTTGTTATACCACAAAACTTCAAACACGTGATACTGCACATTGCTCACCAAGGGGTACAGCGCACAAAAGCCAAAGCGAGAAAAGTTCTGTATGGCCTGGAATGTCACGTGATATTGAGTCTATGATTGAAAAGTGTGAACAATGCCAACAAATGCAACCAAAAACCCAAGTGGAGCCACTTATTCCACATCCAGTTCCAGAGCTCCCATGGATGAAAATTGGAGCAGACATTTTTGAGCTGAACGGTCAGTCATATCTCCTGTTAGTTGATTACTTGACCAAATACCCCGAAGTTATGAATCTGCCTAATAAGACGGCTCACTCTGTGATTCAAAAAACGAAATCAGTTTTTGCAAGGCACGGGATTCCAAAAGAGATAGTGAGAGATCATGTACCATTCGCCAGTTATGAGATGAAGTCATTCGCAAGTTCCTGGGAAATCAAGCTCACATTCTCCAGCCCCGGTTTTCCCTCTTCAAATGGAATGGCTGAGCGCGCCATTAAAACTGTTAAACATGCGCTTAAGAAAGCACTGTTGACAGGGACTGATCCACATCTAGTACTTTTATCCCTGAGAAACACTCAGTTACTGGACTGAATGTATCACCTGCACAGATGTTAATGAGAAGAGTTCTTCGCAGAACACTGCCATGTACAAGTGCTGTGCTGAAACAATCAGCCCCACAAGATGTCTACGACAAGGTACAGGACATTCAGTTCAAACAAAAGAAGCATTTTGACCAACGTGCAAAACCACTAACAGTGTTGACACCTGGTGACACTGTACACATGCAAACACAACGTGGTTGGGAGCCAGCAGGTTCACCAAAGAGAGGAACTTACACTGTGCAAACACCAGCAGGACGAGTCCTGAGGAGGAACAGGAGACATCTGAGGAATATACATCCAAGTCTGTTCAAGGAAAAATCCCTGGACTCTGACCCGGATGAACTGTCTTCTCAAACCCCAGAATCAGCTGGACCATCAACACATGATCCACCAGATGATTCATCTAATGACACTCCAACATGCTACACACGTAGTGGTCGTGCTGTAAGACGCCCTGCTAGATACAATGACTGGGTCATAAGTTAATGTTGTGTATATCTTCCAAGTTACTATTTTGTTACTTAATACTGAAAGGAAGGGAGAACACATGTGTTTACGTTTTCAGAAGATGTGTTATGCATTTTGATATTGTTCGGACCAGATAAAGAAAAGTGTTTTGCTAAATGTACACATAAATAGCATGGTGCATTTGTGTTCAAATGTTAAATAGATTTTTATCTTGGAAAAAGAGGGATGTGGTATTGCGCTTAGCGCTATAACCGCCGCCAGCCAATAGGTGGTGCTGTTGTATAACGGTTGTCAGTGTAAGTTTGTATCAGTTATTAAAAGAGAATCAATGGACCTGCACCACGGCCTTGTCTCAGTCGTCTGTTACATATATATTTATAACCCACATCAAAGACTACGAATAGCATAAAGCTACAACACTCTGTGTATGTACTTTGTTCCTGCATTTTGGATAGAATTATATGTGCCGATCACACAGAGATTTTTTTTTTTTACACCTGCTCTTTAGCTCTACTTCCTGTATTTTTTCAACTTTTCTTCACAAACTGTCAATATTTAGCAGAGATACTATTCCAACAAACATGGACAATGACAGTGGCTCAGTGGTTGGTGCCCTCCAACCTGAAGCTCAGAGGACCAAGTCCTGTCCTTATGTGGCATTACGGACCATAGGCGGGCTCTGCCACTTGAGGCCCAGGTTTTATTGGGGTTTTATATTCAATTTTTAGGTATTGTATAATAAAATTGCCTTTTAATATTTTTCTATGTCCTTCAATAAACATTCTGAACAAGAATTGTCTCTGGGCTTCCCTAAAGTATATCTTACCTGTGTGCCTCGGGCTTTATATTCTTCAGGTGAAATTCCTGAGGTGGCGTTGCCAAACCACCAGCTTTACTACACCGCTCCCGCCACATTGTGGCGTTGCTGACAGGATTTACTGTTCGCCAGAGACATTCCTTTTTTTACTGTTTATTGTTGTGTATACATTATTTGTTCAGGTGGCAACTAACTTTTGTGTTTTTGTGTTGATTTTGAGGACAAAACGGCAGCAGTCCCTTTCAGAGCAGCTCTTTGGTGTAAGGTACCTGTAGCTATGGAGGACGAGCTACAGGTTTTAAGAAATCAGATTGCTCAGCTAAAAGCAGACAATGAGCGGCTCCGCCAGGATCACGCGTCCGCCCCAAGCTCCAGTGCTCGCACCTCAGCAGGCTCTCCGCCCTCTGCCGCCTGTCCTGCCAGGTTAGTTTATATTCCTAGGGACCGTAAATGCCCCAAGTTCAGGGGTGGTCAGGGATTAGCGTGGGCGAGTGGGTCGAGGAGGTGCAGGCCTGCATGAGGGAGCGGCACTTGTCACCAGCTGACCAGGCATTCTTTCTGTATGACCACTTGGAGGGAGAAGTTAGGGAAGAAATCAAATTTCGCTCTACCACAGAGAGAGAGGACCCAAAGAAAATAATTTCCATTCTTAACGATCTTTATGGATGCACCGAGTCATACGTCGCTTTGCAGGAAGCATTCTTCTCTAGGAAACAGGAAGAGGGAGAGACACTTCAGGAGTTTTCGCTGGCATTAATGGGCTTAATGGAAAGAGTTAAGCAGCAGGCTCCTGGTCCTATTCCTAATGCTGAAGAGCTATTGTGAGACCAATTTATTGAACATGTTCTTAACGGTTCTTTGCGACGTGACCTTAAGCAGTATGTGCGGCAGAATTCTGGGGCAGGGCTGCTGGAAGTCAGGGGAAAGGCGATCAGGTGGGAGCTCGAGGGCTTGCCAGCTGGTATGTGAGGTCGGAGTAACTCAGTGCCCTCGGCAGTGGCATTACAGTATGCCCTGCATGGTGGTCCACAGAGGGAGATGAGCCCCCTTCGGGCTGAGGTAAGTGAGATGAAGGAGCTGATGAAGAAGCAACAGGAGCAGCTCAACCTTCTCACAGAGAGTATTGCTCTCCTTCGGAGTGCGCAGATAGAACAGCGCAGTCAACCCCCCCGTCGTGCTCCCCCCATTTGTAACCGTTGCCAACAGCCTGGCCATATAGCGAGGGATTGTGACGGCCCTCGTGTCCCCCGTGCACAATCTCCCTTTCGGAGATGGCGTCATTTGGATCAACCGCCGGAAAACTAATGCCCACCGTGATGCAGAACCAAGGCTCGGGTGGGGCATTCTTAGGCTCAACCAGTGGCCTTCCGGGTATGAGGGATGCTCCAAAATTGATTGCGCCGTGCCCGCATATCGAAGTAGATATGGCCGGTGTGACGGTGCCATGTCTAGTTGACACTGGATCGATGGTGACAACTATATCAGAGGGCTTCTTTCGCATGTACTTTGAGCCCCGGGGGGAAGAGCACTTAAAAGCTTGTCATTGGCTACAGTTAAGAGCAGCCAATGGCCTTACTATCCCTTATATTGGCTACTTGGAGCTAACAACGGAGATTTGTGGGAAGGTGATGCCCCATTGTGGTGTGTTGGTTGTTAAAGACCTTTCCAGAACTGAGCCACACCCGGTTCCTGGAGTTCTGGGCATGAACGTTCTGCGAAAATGTTACCAAGAACTCTTCGGGGAGTACAGAGCAGCGTTGTTTGATACCGCTCCCGTTGTGGCATCCCCTACATTGCTGGAGGCCCTACAAAAATGTCATGCTGCCGAGATGCGCCCCCCTTTAAGGCGACCAGGTAAGGTGAGGGTGTGTGGTCAGAAGGCGGTCCGCATTCCAGGAGGTGCCATGAAAATTGTTCCTGCAACCTGTTCAGAGCAGTACTCGAGGACCACAGCTTTATTTGAACCTTTAGAGGCTGGTTTGCCAGCAGGTTTGTTGGCATCACCAGCTCTGGTTCCGGTAGTCCGAGGTACTGCCTATGTTCCGATTGTCAATGTTGGTGACAATGACGTGCTGCTATATACCCATACCCTTGTAGGGACACTGGACGATGTCAATGTGGTGAGTCTTCCAGCAGGAGTGACAGAGGTTCCACCCATTTCTGTGAGTGTCTCCTCCCAAACTGCTGCTGCCACAGCTGCGGATCCCATTGCAGCAATTGACCACTGAGGAGCAGGAGGAGGTGCGGTCATTACTTAGGAATTATACCTCTGTTTATGCTGCACATGATCAGGACTTGGGTTGTACCAACCTGATTACTCATGACATCCCCCTACTGGACAATGTCCCGGTCCGGCAGCAGTACCGCCGTATTCCTCCATCGGAATATGAACTGGTTAAAGAGCATATAAACCAGCTCTTGGAAGCACAAGTTATCAGAGAGAGCTCCAGTCCGTATGCTTCACCCATTGTCTTGGTCCGGAAAAAGGACGGCAGCATTCGTCTTTGTGTTGACTATCGTCAACTTAACCTCAAGACCCGAAAGGATGCTTTTCCACTACCTCGGATCGAAGAGTCACTTGATGCACTTACAGGGGCCCGCTGGTTCTCCACTATGGACTTGGCCAGTGGGTACAACCAAGTCCCTGTTGCGGAGAGTGACCGACATAAAACGGCATTCTGTACGCCCTTCGGTCTATTTGAGTGGAATCGCATGCCTTTCGGGCTCTGCAACGCCCCCAGCATATTCCAACGCTTGATGCAACGAGTTTTTGGGGACCAGCAATGCCAGTCTCTCCTCCTTTACCTGGACGATATTGTTGTGTTTTCGTCCACAGTTCAGCAACATTTGGAGAGGCTGGGCGTGGTGCTGGGGAGGTTGCAGAAAGAAGGGCTCAAGGCAAAGTTGAGCAAGTGTCGCTTTTTCCAGCAGGAGGTGTATTACTTGGGCCATGTTATCTCTGACCAGGGAGTGGCCACGGATCCCGGCAAGATTGAGGTATTAGCAAACTGGCCTACACCATCCACGGCCACAGAGTTGCGTTCCTTCTTACGGTTCGCAAGCTACTACTGACGTTTTGTTGAGGGGTTTGCTAAGCTGGGTGCTCCTTTACATCGTAGAGTCGCTGAACTGACTCTGGACCACAGAATGTCAGCAGAGCTTTGAGGCCCTGAAGGCAAATCTCACCATGGCCTCAGTGCTTGCCTACGCTGACTTCTCCCTCCCGTTCATTTTGGAGGTCGATGCAAGTCATGCTGGATTGGGGGCAGTGCTCTCCCAGGAGCAAGAAGGGAAGGTGCGACCTATTGCATATGCCAGTCGTGGGTTGCGACCGACTGAGCGTAATATGTCAAACTACAGCTCCATGAAGCTGGAGTTGCTGGCCCTTAAGTGGGCCATGACTGAGAAGTTCAGGGAGTACCTCCTGGGCCACAAGTGCGCGGTCTACACTGACAACAACCCCCTGAGCCATCTCTCCTCCGCCAAACTGGGAGCTGTAGAGCAGCGTTGGGCCTCCCAGTTGGCCTCTTTTGATTTTGTACTGAAGTACCGTTCAGGTAAGTGCAACCGGAATGCTGACGCCTTGTCTCGCCAGCCTGGGCTGCCCTTAGAGGAAATTGCACCTTCGGGCACGTGCCTGCCAGAGCAGCTGCAGCAAGTTTTACAAGGAGTAGGAACGCGGGCCACTCAGTCTGTGGTGACTGTTTTTCCAAATTTTGCCCCTGCTGACCTCTATGGGCTTCAGCAGTCTGACCCTGTCCTGCAGGAGGTCCTGACTTTCTGGCAACAGAAATGACAGCCCACTCGAGAAGAGCGACGAGCCATCTCTCGCCCAGCCCTTTTAGTGTTGACCCAGTGGGATCGCTTGGTTGAGGCTGAGGGGCTGCTGTATCGTCAGGTATTTCGTCCTGATGGGGGTGGGGCTGTGTTCCAACTCCTTTTGCCCAAAGCTCTGGTCAAGACTGTCCTCACCCAGGTCCATTAGGAGCATGGACATCAGGGGATAGAAAGGACGTTGGCCCTGCTGCGCTCCCGGTGCTACTGGCCTAATATGTCCCGGAAGGTTGCGCAATGGTGCCAGGCTTGCGGGCGTTGTCAGCATGCTAAAGATAGTCAACCAGCCCATGCTTTCATGGGGCACTTACTGGCCTCAAAGCCTAACGAGATCGTGGCAATTGACTTTACCTTGCTGGAGCCCACCTCGGCAGGGGTAGAGAATGTTCT
Source organism: Periophthalmus modestus (assembly GCA_019594935.1). NCBI lineage: Eukaryota > Metazoa > Chordata > Actinopteri > Gobiiformes > Gobiidae > Periophthalmus > Periophthalmus modestus. The sequence continues at coordinate 30,999,800 of JAIEZT010000012.1, read as the reverse complement.
GGTGATGACCGATGTTTTTAGCAAATACACCTTGGCATTTGCGACCCGCGATCAACGTGCCTCTACAGTGGCACAGGTCCTGGTTAATGAGTGGTTTGCGAAGTTCGGTGTCCCTGCCCGTATCCACTCAGACCAGGGCCGTAACTTTGAGAGCACTCTCATACAGCACTTGTGTGGGTTGTATGGCATCGTAAAGTCCCGTACTACACCATACCATCCAGCTGGTAATGGGCAGTGTGAGAGGTTTAATCGCACCCTGCACAACATGCTGCGGGTACTGCCGATGTCTCGTAAAAGGGACTGGAGTGTTTGTTTGCCCCAGGTGCTCTATGCCTACAATACCACTCCCCATCAGTCTACTGGCGAGTCACCGTTCTTCCTCATGTTCGGCCAGGAACCTCGACTCCCAATTGACTTTTTGCTGGGTCGAGTACAAGATCCTGTGGGAGGAAGTGTGCATGAGTGGGTGCAGGAGCACCAGACACGGCTACGGATGGCCTTTGACGGAGCGAGGGAAAGACAAGGCCTCGCTGCCGCTCGCAGAAAGGCCAACTACGATCGGCATGTCCGAGAGGCACCTCTTAAAGAGGGCCAGCTTGTATTACTTCGTGACCACAGTGCCAGGGGTCGTCAGAAGACCCAAGATTTATGGCACTCAGTGACCCATGTGGTCCTCCAGGCTCCACAAGATGGTGTAGTGTACACTATAGCCCCAGTGGACCAGCAGACAAAGGTTAAAAGGCTGCATCGGTCACTGTTAAAGGCCCTGGTTGCTGATGATCCACCAGACCCCATTCCGGCTCCATATTCCCCTTCAGAGCCTCTAATGCCCATTCTAGAGGTAGAGTCCCCCCTCGAGGGCGATCTGTTTGTGAGTGAGTCACGGCCGCCAGTACTACCTGTGGGTGGGCCGCACACTCTGCGAGCATCTCCACCGTCTGCTGAAGCTGCCTCTGAGCCTTTAGGTGTTCCACCGATCATCTCAGCGGAGCAGTTTCTACCCTCAGATGAGCCTGCACATACCTCTGGTAGCAGTGGGGCTCTTGTACGTAGGTCCACCAGGACAACAGCAGGCCAACACCAAAACCCCCATCACCTTCCAAGACCAGTAGGTCGGCCGCCCCAAGAGGAGGTAGGCTCCGATGCGGCCATTGTAAGTAACTGGTAGCCATTGTTAAACCATAATGCCAAGTAGAGTCGGTCCATCGGCGGGTCGCCGATGCAAATCGGGGGAGTAGATGTGGCATTACGGACCATAGGCGGGCTCTGCCATTTGAGGCCCGGGTTTTATTGGGGTTTTATATTCAATTTTTAGGTATTGTATAATAAAGCATTGCCTTTTAATATTTTTCTATGTCCTTCAATAAACATTGTGAACAGGAATTGTCTCTGGGCTTCCCTAAAGTATATCTTACCTGTGTGCCTCGGGCGTTATATTCTTCAGGTGAAATTCCTGAGGTGGCGTTGCCATTTATTGTTAAATTATTTAAAGCGAGAACCAAACCACCAGCTTTACTACACCGCTCCCGCCACACTTAGTCAAGACACTTTCCTACATGACCTAGTCTGAGTGCAGTGTGTAAGTGTGGGGCTGATGACACATTATTGTTATTTAATAAGAAAAACACAACAGCCTGAACATGATGTTGTGAAACAGTTTCACTTATGGCTTTAACTCTTTACAGAGACATTTCACTATAACAAGCAGCAGATTTTCATTCACATGTTTAGATTTTTAAAAACATGACACAAACATGTAACAAAACTCACTGTTTGATGGAAGCATCTCAAAGCTCCACCTCAGAGAATCACCTGTGAAAGACAAATATGACGTTTTAAAACTATAGAGCTCTACATTTGTCACACCTCCACCACCGCCTCAATGACCGGATTAAAATATATCTGTGAGCGACAACAAAACTATTTTCATATGAAGATTACAACATCAATCTCTTAAATCCAGCTGAACACAATATGACCTGAGCTCATGCCCAAATATTACAAGACCTGGCAGTTGCAGGAAAAAGTATGTGAACCCTTGGGGATTATGTGGAGTTTTGCATGAATTGGTCATAAAATGTGCTCTGAACTTCATCACAACAATAGAAAAACACAGTCTGCTTAAAATAATACTACACAAACATTACATGTTTTTGTGTTTTCATTGAAGATAACATGTAAACATTCACAGTGCAGGGTGGAAAAAGTATGTGGACCTTTGGACTTAATAACTGGTTGACCCTCCTTTGGCAGCAATAACCTCAACAAAAAGTTTCCTGTAGTTGCAGATCAGACCTTCACAAAGAGCTGGTGTAACTTTGGACCACTCCTCTTCACAAAACTGTTTCAGTGTAGCAATATTCTTGGGATGTCTGGTGTGAATCCGTCTCTTAAGGTCATGCCACAGCATTTCAATCGGGTTGAGGTCAGGACTCTCACTGGGCCACTCCAGAAGGTGTATTTTGTTCTGTTGAAGACATTCTTTTGTGGAATTACTTGTATGCTTTGGGTCATTGTCCTGTTGCATCACCCATCCTCTGCACAGCTTCAGTTGGCGGACAGATGGTCTTAAGTTTTCCTGCAAAATGTCTTGATAAACTCTGGAATTCATCTTTCCATCAGTGACAACAATTCGTCCAGGCCCTGAGGCAGCAAATCAGCCCCAAACCATGATGTTCCCTCCTTCATGTTTCACAGTAGAGATGAGGTTGTGATGTTGGTGCTGTGCCTTTTTTTTCTCCACACATAGTGTTGTGTGTTTTTTCCAAAAAACAAAATTTTGGTTTCATCTTTCCACAGAATATTTTGCCAGTAGTGCTGTGGAACGTCCAGTGTTCTTTTGCAAACTTCAAATGTGCTGCAATATTTTTTTTGACAGCAATGGCTTCCTCCATGGTCTCCTCCCATGTACTCCATTCTTGTTTGATGTTTTCCTTATTATAATGTGTCAACAAAAATGTTAGCATGTGCCAGAGAGTTCTGTAAGTCTTTCACTGACACTCTAGGATTCTTCTTTACCTCATTAAGCATTCTGAGCTGTGCTCTTGCAGTCATTTTTACAGGACGACCAGGCCTAGGCAGAGTAGCATCAGTGCTGAACTTTCTCCATTTGTGGACAACCTGTCGTACTGTGGATACATGAACATCAAGACTTTTGGAGATACTTTTGCGAACCTTTCCAGCTTCATGCAAGTCAACAATTCTTGATCGCTGGTCTTCTGAGAGCTCTTTTCTGTGAGGCATGGCTCACATCAGGCAGTGCTTCAAGAAACCAGTAAACCCAAAACTGGTGTGCGTTTTTAAAGGGCAGAACAACTTTCAGCAACACATCCAATATCATCACACTGACTGGACTCAAGGTTGGTTCACTCCCGGCTCCAATTGGCTCTTGGAGAAGTTATTAGGTTAGGGGTTCACATACTTTTTCCACCCTGCACTGTGAATGTTTACATGTTATCTTCAATAAAAACACAAAATCATATCATGTTGATGTAGTATTATTTTAAGCCGACTGTGTTTTTCTATTGTTGTGACTTAGATGAAGTTCAGAGCACATTTTATGACCAATTCATGCAAAACGCCACATAATCCCAAAGGGTTCACATACTTTTTCCTGCAACTGTATATATTTATATATAAGATATATTCATATATAAAGTGGGATATATATATAATTTCACTAGCAACATGGCTAATAGTAATAGTGACCTAATGGTCTGTGATACACATTCTCACTTTATGTTGAAAGAGGTTAAAATCACAGTGTTGACAGTTCTGTATAAACCAGTGTAATGTGAAGAAACTGTTACATCACTGAATCAAGAGCTGAAAGATCAGGACGAGGAGAATCACTGACAGAGCCTGTGGTATTTATAGATTTATGACATTGTATAATAAACACTGTCCTGTCCAACAGTGCAGCATTAAACAGAGGAGTCCACATTGTCCTCGGTTATGAAGAGAAAACAAAACACTTTTAAATCATCTCCACTCAGCTTGAAAACTGAAAACAAAGGATTCAGAAAAAAGATACAAACGATATAAGAATACGTTTATAGATATTATAAGAAACAAATTATTATGATAAATTATTTGAAAATAATTATAAAGAAAAAAATGCAGTTTGTTGACTAGGGTGATTCAAGAAAGTTCTAAGAAGAACTCATGAGAATGGTGTAAAAGACAGGCCCAGTGTCAACAGCTTCAGTGATTTCTGTGTAAAAATAATGAACAGAACTGTGAAGTAACAGAAACAAGGTCCAGGATCTAAAAAGAAACACAACTCAAAATCCCATTATTCCTGGACAAGATAAAAAACCAATTCTACAAAAACAGAGATAAACATGTGTTTACTGTTTATAGACCTGTCTCTCTAGTGCCTCAAGTTTCAAAAAATCTTGAGAAATGATACATTAGACTGTAATGTTTTAAGATAAACATGAAATATAGATTTACAAGCAAAAGTTCAAACAACAAAAGCACCGTGGAGTAAACTGTGAGTGTGGTGGTGTTCATAAGAGTCAGTGATCTGTTACACTAGGGGTCCCTAAACTTTTCCCTGTAGGGCCACATAACTTTTCGCTTCTCTGATGGGGGCCGGGGTCAGTTTGTAACAGAAAAAGTACAACGATTGCAGAAGTGCCTAAACGTAAAATTGTATTGTTTTCCAGAAAGCCACACATAATAAATAACCCTTTCTGGATTCTTCACAGAACAAAAGTCAGGAAATAATAACACTATTAATGAAATAAATAATAACCAAATGACCCTCCTTGGTTCTAATTATCAATCAATAATCGTTTGTCCACTTCAGGTTAAATGTTCGAAGGTACGACGGCGTTCTACTGACAGCTAAAAAATTTAAATTCTGCGGGCACTACGAGAATAAAGTCGTAGCATTTCGACATTAAAGTCGTAATTTTACGAGAATAAAGTCGTAATTTTATGAGAATATAGGCTCCTGTGCGTGAACGAGACTAGTGCGTTATGCGTTATGGAGAGGAGGAGGTCGGCTGCAGGAGGATATCCAGAGAGGATTTGTTGTTGTTTGTTCTTTAAGAGTTTGAAAGATGTCCATCCAAAACTGAATGCATTGTTTATGCAGGACTCTCCACCAAGACCCTATTCATTACCTGGCGGTGCTGCATCCATAGGTGAAGCTTTGATCTCTGCGTAAGAAGCGCTGCATGTCGCGGGCTTGTGAATGTTCTTTACCTGTGTTACGTGCTGACGCCCCTTTGCCCCATTATCTTATGTGTATTCTGTATTTATGCTTGTTTTGGGACGTGGCTGGTCGCTGTATAAATAGGTTGTCTATCCATGGCGCGCTCTCGTGCGTGCCCTCTCGTGCTCGCGCTCACTGCACCGCCTCGTCTGCCCCACCTGGGGCACGCGCTTCTCGGCTCTGAGCTGCTCGGCGCGAGCTGCACCAGGCCTGTGAGCTGCAGTTAGGTTTGACCTGGTGGGACCTGCTGTCCTGTTTTCGCCTTTTGTTTGATCAGGTTGGTTTGGGGATGGTTTGGTTTTAAGTCAGTGATGTCAGCACAGGCCCTGTACGGGGCTGGCCCGGTGCGGGGTGGGCCCTGTACAGGGATGGCCTGGTGCCGCATCCTTTTGTAATGTTTGACTCATCAGGTCCACCTTTCTGTTGTTAGTTTGTTTTGGGGCACGGGAGGGGGTTTGGGGCATTTTAAAGTAAATAAAAATTAATTAAAAATAAACTATTTAACTTTTCATATCCCGTTTGACTCCTGTGTCTCTTTAATATGTTTGATCCATCAGGGTCGTAACAACCTGGATCCGCCCGGAGTCTTTACGGACTCCCTCCAACGCGCGTCACCATGTGGATACAGTAATCCACATTTTCTGTCGGATCACTGTTGGTAACGTGCCTCGTGTGGTGACAGTGCAGCGTAAGGACCAAAAGCACTGTGGAGTCATGATAAACTGAAGCCGTGTGGCGTTTGCATAAATGTCTGTATTGATGCTTCAGTCTCACATTCTGTGGATGGAGGCATTGATCTTACCCTCTGCTGCAGACGCCATGATGCTTCTGTTTGAACAGGGCTGTACCTGCAGAAAACAACACAGCTCTCATTTAAAACTCTGGTACTTCAATTCTCATATTCACTCCCATTAATATTATTAGTGAACTCTTTTATTCTTTGAATAATCCAGTCTGTCTTCTGGACAAGTTGTTTGGCTGCTCATCCAAGCCACTTCAGTTCTAGTCAGATTACTGCTGGACACTGTCTTATATCTGTCTGAAGGGAGAAACTAACTACACTGAACCTGGAAACAGCTATGGCCTCCAGTTTCAGCCTATTATTCTCTTTGTTCATGTTTGACTGATTTAAATGTAGTTGTTTTTTTTTTGCTGTAGATCAGACCTGGACGACTGAGGGATTACACATAATCCAGTCTGTTCACATTCTTAGGCAACACTTCAGGACTAAGCACTCTATAAATCGACTCGTCAACTTTGAACTGATACAAAAATTCATTTTGCAGCTAAAACTGAACTGAACATGTCAGAGGAGGCTATTTGATTTTTGTTTCCTCTCTGTGAGTGAACTCAGTTTTGTCTTGATTTTTAGGTGAAGTATCCAGAATGTACTTTTGGAGAAAAAGTTTTGTCCCCTGGTGTGAGTCCAAAAGTGCAGTAGAAACTAAACACTTTATCTGTACCAAGAGCCCAGCTGCATGCACAGTTCACAGAATAAACATGGTGCCAGAACAAACTTTATATTTGACTGAAAATCCAAAGAAAAGCTGAATTGTGCTGTCATGTGTGTCTTGTGATAAACACTGTTGCCTGCAGCTTCAAGAGTTCATCTTGTGTCATGCTGCTGGGTGTAACTTAGTTACAGATTTACTCTAATGAAACTCATATTTAAAGTAGTTTTAAAGTAGTGTAACAGATTACTGTGAAACACTTGTAATTAAATTAAACTTTTTCCATCAGAGACACACATCAGAGGCAGAACAGCTGCAGCAGTGTCCTGTGACATGTTTCTACAGCAGCTGTGAGGAGTTTTGGGATAATTTAAACATGTGTTTTTTAACTCTATTTAAATGTTTTTATTAAAATATAACAGCACATATTTGATTCATTTAGTAATATCGCATATAAGGTAATCCCAAAGTAATGTAACTTGTTACTTTCTTGAGGCAGTCAGACCTGGGTCTACAGGGAGTAAAAGGGCCCAAACCTCATGTAAAATATAAATAAAGACATTTAATAGAAGAGGACTGTCTTTGCACCTTTTAAAACTCAGATCCTCCCTCAGTCAGTTTGGTCTGGACCCGGGCCTGGTAGTAAGTTGTGTACTTTAACACATTTTAACAGGTACATAATTAATAATTAACAGGTCAATAATTAATAATTAATAACTGGATCACTTAAACCCACCTAAAAACTCAGTATTTAACATAAAAATTTCATAAACTCACAGAGATTAGTGCGTGGATGAAGCCGTCGTGTCTGAAGTGAAAGTATTTTCATGTTTGATAAAGTGTCTCAGGAAGGAATGTGTCATGCAAAATATCCTCAGTGAAATGTGCTTTACCACTCTGTGACACCAGGGGGAGCTGTTCATATAGTTTAGCAAAGGGCCTAAACCAGACATGGGCAAACTACGGCCTGGGGGCCACACATGGCCCTTTGGACTTATTAATCCGGCCCGTCGAACATGACCAAATTGTATTAAAATAGGTAAGAGTAAACCTTGTTCAAAATCGAAAATATTTCTGCTGTGTTTATTTAACTGAAATTTAATAAATTAATTATGAATGTACTTAATGCATTTGGGAAAACTATTTGTACAAAGAGCCCTACATATTCATGCTTTGGTTAATGTTAAATATAGGCCAAATCTCTGATGTAGTGTGTGTGTGTGTGTGTGTGTGTGTGTGTGTGTGTGTGTGTGTGTATATATATATATATCTATATATATATATATATATATATATAAATATATATATATATATATATATATATATATATATATATATATATATATATATATATCATCAGCAACACTGGCTATGGATACCGACTCAGGAATGGGGCCACCGTCAGTCACCTCCTGTACATGGATGACATCAGCTGTATGCTAAGAATGAGCGAGACATCGACTCACTGATCCACACCACCAGGATCTACAGCACAGACATTGGAATGTCATTCGGGCTAGAGAAGTGTAGCCGGATGGTGACAAAGAGAGGGAAAGGTAGTCCACACAGAAGGGTCTCACTCCCAGAAGGGACAATAGCAGACATTGAGGACAGTTACAAGTACCTTGGTATCCCACAAGCAAATGGCAACCTTGAAGAGGAAACAAGGAAGCAGCCACGGCCAATATACCTCAGACGAGTAAGGCAAGTCCTAAGGAGTCAGCTCAATGGCAAGAATAAGACCAGGCAATAAACAGCTACACCCTGCCAGTAATCAGATACTCAGCAGGAATCATAGGCTGCCAAAAGGAGGAGATACAGACCACAGATGTTAAGACCCGGAAGTTCCATCCCAAATCCAGCACCCTGAGACTGTACACGAGCCGTAAGGAAGGAGGCCGAGGACTAGTGAATGTGAGAGCCACAGTCCAGGATGAAACATCCAAGATCCACAAGTACATCCAGGACAAGGCCCCAACAGATGACGTGCTCAGCGAATGTCTCAGACAGTGGAGTGCAGAGGAAGAGGAGCTGGAGGAACCATCATGGAAGGACAAGCCCCTGCATGGGATGTACCACCGGAACATAACTGAAGTGGCTGATATCAAGAAATCCTATCAATGGCTTGAGAAAGCTGGACTGAAGGACAGCACAGAGGCACTCATCCTGGCTGCACAGGAGCAGGCCTTGAGCACAAGAGCAATAGAGGATGCCAGATCCCAGGAAAAACATCAGACATCTCAGTCCAGAAAAGCGCAGTACTAGGAACAGCAAAGATACTGCGCAGAACCCTCAAGCTCCCAGGCCTCTGGTAGAGGTCCCGAGCGTGGAAAAAGAGGGGATAAAGACCACCCGCGGAGGGTGAGGAGGAGATTTTTATATATATATATAATAATAATACATTTTATTTGAAAGCGCCTTTCAAGACACACAAGGACACTGTACACGACAAAGTTAAAAACACATATTTACAGAATAAAACAGATACGGAACTGGATGATGGTGAGAGTGACTGATTATATGCTGTAGGATTGTGTGAACAGGTGGGTTTTGAGTCTGGATTTGAAAAGTTGAAGAGAGTCGATGTTGCGGAGGTCAGGAGGAGGGAGAGAGTTCCAGAGCCGAGGAGCAGAGCAGCTGAAGCCTCTTGCCCCCATAGTGATGAGACGAGCAGAGGGGACAGAGAGCTGGAGAGAGGAAGAGGAGGGAGCGAGAGGGAATGGAGATGTGGAGGAGGTCAGAGATGTAAGGTGGGGCCAGGTTATGGAGAGCTTTGAAGGTGGTGAGGAGGATTTTGAAGTGTATTCTCTGTTTTATGGGAAGCCAGTGTAGTTCTTGGAGGATGGGGGTGATGTGGTGAGAAGATGGGGTCCTGGTGATGATACGGGCTGCGGAGTTTTGGAGAAGCTGCAGTTTCTGGAGGGATTTGTTGGGGAGACCATAGAGGAGGGAGTTGCAGTAGTCAATCCGGGAGGTGACGAGACTGTGAACAAGTATGGCAGAGGTGTGAGGAGTGAGAGAGGGACGGAGACGCGAGATGTTGCGGAGGTGAAAGTAGGCAGAGCGGGTGATGTTATTGATGTGGGAGTGGAAAGAGAGTGTGCTGTCGAGGATGACACCCAGACTCTTGACCTGAGGGGAAGGACAGTGGAATCATGGATATATCAGTGGTTGCTGGAGGTACTAAACCCCACCAGTTTAATATGCACATTCACAATGATTTGAATTTTTAACCTTATGTATTCCAATAATGAACTTATTATATTTATGCTACGTATTATTTTTAACATTTTAACACACACCCATCACCTTATTGCGGGGCGTCACAAATCATATGAATTGGGTGCGTGTCTTGCCCTCCGCCGAACCCCTGAGACTGACTCACCAAACCCCGAGGGTTCAATCGAGCCCGGGTTAAGAACCACTGATCTACAGATACTGTTCCAGAAGTCGAGAGTGGGAAAGATTTCCAGGTCTTTTCCCTCATTTGTCATATGGTAGTGTTTGCTGGTTGGTGGAGTTTTGATGCGTGGAAAAAGAGGGGATAAAGACCACCCGCGGAGGGTGACGAGGAGATTTTATGTGTGTATATGTTGTACCCCTGTATATGGGGCAGGTTACAACCCCTGAAAATACGAGAAAATCACGAGAGTGATTCCGAGCTGTTTCCTCATACAGGTGTTTAATGTAATAATCAACAGTATTATGCATTGGAGCATTAACTTATGTGGACACAAGATGGCGGCGCGCCAGTTCACAATACAAAATAGCACATGTCTGCAAACTTTTAAAATGCAGGTATAAACATATGTCTAGCTTACTTTTAACAGGAATATATCAGAATTTATCAACAGTAGACAGGTCACAAGAACAGAACATTTGGTAACATTACCTGAAAATGAGAAAAATCACGAGAGTGATTCCGAGCTGTTTCCTCATACAGGTGTTTAATGTAATGAGGAGGAACACGCGAAATCCCCCAAGTGGTGGGTGCAGGCATTACGAGTAACTAAAAAAAAAGGATCCCAGACTCTGTAGTCGATCACAGATCGTATGATTCCTTGCATAAAATGACGAGAACAAATGAGAATAGTACAGTAATAGTATGAATACAATATAATGCACGTTTTAACCTATCACATATATGTATATATATATATATATATATATATATATATATATATATATATATATATATATATATATATATATATATATATATATATATATATATATATATATATATATATATATATATATATTGTAGCTACCCTGGTTTTCTTGATAAAAAGGACTTCACGCTCCTTACTGATGTTCATGTTCCAAAATTTAATTGTTTCAACAGGAAACTTCAACAACTTCATGCCTTCACACCCGTGAACACCGAACACCATGAAAACGTGTTCGCCAACATGACCAGCGGTAGTTAAAACTGACATTTTCTTGCTTCTCCGTATTTCTCCTTTGCTCGTCTTTACACTCTTTTTCGCGGCTTCTATTGTTTCTCTCTCTTTTACTTCCGGGGCAAACACATGCACCCACGTGACCCACAACGGTAAGTTATTTTTTAGAAATAAACTATATAAAATTAATAACAAAGACATTTGTGTTCTGACAAAATATAGAACAATTTGAACGAACCTTTTAAAATAAATATACTGACGTATTACCGTCAGATATATATATATATATATATATATATATATATATATATATATATATATATATATATATATATATATATATATATATATATATATATATAATCTCCTCCTCACCCTCCGCGGGTGGTCTTTTTATCCCCCCCCTTTTTCCACACTCGGGACCTCTACCAGAGGCCCGGGAGCTTGAGGGTTCTGCTGCGCAGTGTCTTTGCTGTTCCTGTGTGTGTGTGTGTGTGTGTGTGTGTGTGTGTGCATATAGATGTGTGTGTGTTGCAAAAAATCTAAACGTCTGTAATCTATTTTAAATGAATACATTTCTGTACTTTTTTGCAGGTGTCATGGTGACGCCTGTTTTGCACACCTGCACAGAGACAGAAGGTCAGATTTTAATAATCATTGTTGTTCCGGCTCAAACTGAGATATTCAGAGGAACCAGTGGATCTGGATTTTTGAGATATGATCAGAGATAGAAGCAGGACGAACCCTGCTGAGCAAAAGAGACCGGACCAGATCAGGCTTTGGGAGTTTTTATTAATGTAAAAATCATTCAAATTTATTATACTGTGTGTTAATATTTACGAGGTTTATATGACACTTTGGATTAACAAATCATTTAGAACACATGAGTCAAACTCAAGGCCCGCGGGCCGAATGTGGCCCTCGACAGGATGAATTAAAAGGTATGATGGTTGTAAAATGTAATTTTATCAGGAGATACATAGTTACACAGCCATATTTTTACATCTAGCCAAATGCATATACAATATTTGTAACTTGAATAAGTAATAAATACAGAAAGAGTTAATTAACAAGTTAAAAAAGTAGTTTTATAGTAGTAGTTTTTTAGATTTATTTTACATTTGAGAGCAGCAATTTTGCAGTTGTGGCCCTCCGTGAAAATGTGTTTGACACTCCTGATTTAGAGACACAGTTTGGTCTAAACGCGTCTTTGGCGCCCTCTGGAGGACACATGATAGTATTTCCTTTTAAATATGCTTTTTATTTAAATATGATTCTAAAGACGTTTTCTTTTGGGTGATTAATGTGGGGCCCATTCTCAGCGTTATCACCTTAAGTGACTTTCGAAATACTATTGTTTTTGCTCCAAAATTAAACTCAACTGTGCACAAACGTGTATTCTACAAATGACACATGGTTTTAGAAGTCATGTTAAACTTTTTTGTATTTTAATAAAAATACACACTGCACTGTGACTCTGACACTTTTCTGTATGAATCTTACGACAGAGACACTTCATAAAGGTCTTGGTCAATACTTTAAATCTATAAAAGATGTAAAATGTTCAGTGCTGTAATTTAAAGGGTGTCCTGTCTTATTAAAGACAGGACACCCTAGAAGGAGCTCATCTATGTATGCACCAGGGGGCGCTCTGGGGTTAAGGGTTTAAGACACAGTTCAGAATGAATAATACTCATTTGCTTATTCTACCTTTGCTGAAAAACTTTGAATCTACTTGAGTCTGATGTGTCTGTGACAGCTGTATTTCCTGAGAAAAACACCATTTAATTATTAAAGTGTTTTTCTTAAATGTGGGACAGTTACATCATTATTAAACTGGCACTATACACGTGTTAAGTCATTTATTAGATTTTTTTAAACATGGTAAATCTGTAATCACACCACAGGCAGGTTACACAAATGATGATGTAAAACTTGTGAAAAGGCTCCTTATAATTGTTGCTCCCAAACCTCAAGTCCTCTAACTTTAACCCTTTCTACTGTATACTCTTTGAAAATGAAGTTTAGTCACATTTTTTTCACAATAAAACTCAAAACTGTGATAAATCCAGGTGTTTTCCAGACGTCTTTAGTGAAGCACCTTTACGTCTGCACTTTATGTTTAAACACGACAAACTGGACACTGTGACTGTACAAAGTTTGACGGGTTTAGTTTCTCTGCTCTGAAAAGTCTCTCTCCTTTTGATGGTGTTTCTCAGACTGGGTCATTCTTACGTCACAGATTTAATGGCTTAGACTGAAATGTCAGGCTAAAATCAGCTTGTTTTGGACTATGACGGCCACCGTAGTCTCCGCTTTCAAAGATAATCTGGAGACCTCTTCTGTAAACTGTTCTGTTCAGATCTTTATCCATGTTCTAGTCGTTTCTTCTCATTGAGCCTCTGAAGTTGTGTTTGGAGTGATTCATGTTTGAGTTTAATCTTTAATCTCAGGGGCAGCGCCAGGGGGGGCTCGGGTGGACACTAGCCCCCCAACGGGTACAATGGTCCCCGTAACACCCTCAAAGATTTATTTTTTTTAGCCCATTTTTATCTCGACTAAAGATGTTCCCATGGCAACCAAACTGTTCAAAATTCCTCACACTATACAGCTCTAACTATACTTTTATGTTGCAGTGAAGGAAAAAAAGTAAAAAAATAAATAAATAAAAAAGCATATGAACATGTGAAGTGAGCACCTCCTTAGCTCCTCCAACCAAAAATGTGTTGCGCCATCTCTGGACGTGCACACTTCTCCAGTTTTATTTTCTTACTCGGTTATACTTGTAGGATTCCGCAGCGTCGCATCATCATTTTGGTCCAAATAAAAAAAGAAGCATGCATCTACTCCTACGACTATTCACTTCACTAAAACATAGTTAACATCATTATAATTCATCTTTAATTTCATAGTTTTACTTTACTATTTTACAGGAAAATGTGCCTGTTTTTTGCACGTTTTGTCATTTTGGTGAAGTTTATAATTTGACTTCCTGGTTGGACACGAGCAGCAGATGTGACACATGTGGAGGTGTGTTACGGAGCAAGGATGATGCGTCATAAAAATAAAAAGCCAACACTTTTGTTTAGTTAAGTAACTCTCTGTCTACATCTCCAAAGCTCAGAATCTTCTGTTCCACCTTGTGATGTCATGAAGTGGTAGTTTTCGAGTGAACAGCTCCTTTTACCTTTAGTTCAGTGGTAGATCGACAATTTCAGGGCTGAAATGATCCAGATGATTTTAGTGAAGGTTTACGGAGTTTAAAAACACAGTGGAGCACTTCCTGTATTACCACATGATGACATCACAAGGTGGAACAGAGTGTTTTCTGTTTGTGAGAAAAGCTCAGCCTAAATATGCAGAGTTTGTGTGTTAAACGTGTGAGATTTGCTCTGTTTGTGTTTCAGTTGATGTTTGAGATGTTTCATGTTCATGTACCTGCGAAACCGCCGGTCACACAACAGGAAACTCTCCTCCTCTCCCTCTCTCTCCCTCTCTCTCTCCTCCTCTCCCTCTCTCCTCTCTCTCTCTCTCCTCCTCTCCCGCTCTCTCTCTCTCTACCCCTTTCTCTTTACCTCTTTCCCCTCCCTCTCTCCTCTCTCCCTCTCTACACCCACTCTACCTTTATCTCTCCCTTTCTTCTCCCTCTCTCTGCCCCCAACTCTACCTCCCTCTCTCTTCCCTCTCTCCCTAAATCAGTGTAAATAATGCGAACAGACTCACAAACGTCACATCACTAGTTTCAGTGTAAAAAAGAACAAAAACATTGCTCTAACCTCCCTCACCCCCCCCGCTCTATCCAACTCTCTCCCTTCCTCCGCTCCCCTCTCCTCCCTCCACTCCCTCCCTCTCTCCCGCTCCCTCTCCTCCCCTCTCTCCCTCTTTCCTCCCTCTCTCTCTCCCTCCACTCCCTCTCTCCCCTCTTTCCTCCCTCTCCTCCTCCCTCCACTCCCCTCTCCTCCTCTCCTCTCCTCTCTCCTTCTTCTGCTCCCTCTTTCCTCCCTGCACTACCCCTCTCTCCCCTCCCTCCCTCTCCTCCTCCCTCTCTCTGCTCCCTCTTTCCTCCCTCTCCTCTCCCTCTCCCCTCCTCCCTCCTCTCCTCCCTCTCTCGCACTCCCTCTCTCCTCCCTCCCTCCCTCTCTCCCTCTCTTTCCTCTCCTCCCTCTCTCCTCCCTCACTCCTCTCTCTCTTCCCTCTCTCCCTCTTTCCCCTCCTCTCTTTTCCCTCTCTCCCTCTTTCCTCACTCCTCTCCTCCCTGTCCCTCCCTCTCTCCTCCCTTCCCTCCCTCTCTCCTCTCCTCCTCTCCCTCCTCTCTCCCTCTCTCTTCCCTCTTTCCCTCCCTCTCTCCCTCCCTCCACTCTCTCTCTCCCTCTTTCCTCCCTCTCTCCTCCCTCCACTCCCTCTCTCCCCCTCCCTCTTTTTTCCTCCATCTGCTCCCTTTCTCCTCTCCTTTTTCCTCTCCCTCTTTCCACCCCTCTCCCGCTCCTTCCTCCGCTCCCTCTCCCTCCCTCTCTCTCCCTCCCTCTTTTCCTCCATCTGCTCCCTTTCCTCTCCTCCTTCTGCTCCCTCTCTCTTCCCCTCTTTCCTCTCCCTCTCTCCCTCTTTTCCTCCCTCTCTCTCTCTCTGACCTCCTCTCCCCCCTCTCCTCTCCTCCGTCTCTCCTTCCTCCGCTCCCCCTTTCTTCCCTCTCTCCCTCCGTTTTTTTCCTCCATCCACTCCCTCTCTCCTCCCTGTCCCCCTCTCTCTCTTCCTCTCCCCCCTTTTCCTCCCTCTCTCCCTCCTCCCTCCGCTCCCTCTCTCCTCTTTCCGCTTCTTCTCTCCTCCCTCCACTCCCTCTTTCGTCCCTCTCTCCCTCCCTCCACTCCCTCTCTCCTCCTTCCTCTCCCTCTGCTCCCTCTCTCTTCCCTCTCTTCCTCCGCTCCCTCTTTCCTCCCTCTCTCCCTCTTTCCTCCTTCTCTCCTCCCTCCACTCCCTCTTTCCTCCCTCTGCTCCCTCTCTCCTCCCTCTGCTCCCTCTCTCCCTCCCTCTTTTCCTACCTACACTCCCTCTGTCCCTCCCTCTGCTCCCTCTTTCCTCCCTCTCTCCTCCTTCCGCTCCTTCTCTCCTCCCTTTGCTCCCTCTCTCTTCCCTCTCTCCCTTTTTCCTCCCTCTCCCCTCCTTCCACTACCTCTCTCCTCCCTCTCTCCCTCCCTCTTTTCTTCCATCTGCTCCCTTTCTCCTCCTTCCTCTCCCTCTTTCCTCCCTCTCTCCTCACTCCACTCCCTCTCCCTCTCTCCCTCCTGCGCTCTCTCTCTCTCCTCCCTCCTCCCTCCACTCCACTCCCTTTCTCCTCCTTCAGTTTCAGTGTTGGTCCCCATCGACACAGAACCCTTTGCTGCCCTGAGGTTCTGTTCAGTCTCAGTCTCATCTGCACATCTGCACCTGACACCTGTTTTTCTATCTATTTTAGACAGTTTCTTTGTTTAGCCACATGTTTGATCCACAGGTTTAGCGGCTCGTTCAGTGCAGCATCTCACCTTTTTTTTTTTAATATTGTCTTTATGAAATGCGATTTTTATAGCCACAAGTTTCACCATTAAACACATAGAGCAGATGTAGTGCGACCTCAAGTGGCGGTTAACGTGTACTACACTTAACAGTTAGTTAAATAGTCTATAAATGATGAGGATTGAAATAGAAATTGAAAATGTGGATAGGCCCAGATGTGTGTGTGATCCCTCCATCGTCCAGACCCAGATATGTGTGTGATCCCTCCATCGTCCAGACCCAGATATGTGTGTGATCCCTCCATCATCCAGACCCAGATATGTGTGTGATTCCTCCATCGTCCAGACCCAGATATGTGTGTGATCCCTCCATCGTCCAGACCCAGATATGTGTGTGATCCCTCCATCATCCAGACCCAGATATGTGTGTGATCCCTCCATCATTCAGACTCAGATATGTGTGTGATCCCTCCATCGTCCAGACCCAGATATGTGTGTGATCCCTCCTTCATCCAGACCCAGATATGTGTGTGATCCCTCCTTCATCCAGACCCAGATATGTGTGTGATTCCTCCATCATTCAGACCCAGATATGTGTGTGATCCCTCCTTCATCCAGACTCAGATATGTGTGTGATCCCTCCATCATCCAGACCCAAATATGTGTGTGATCCCTCCTTCATCCAGACCCAAATATGTGTGTGATCCCTCCTTCATCCAGACCCAGATATGTGTGTGATCCCTCCATCGTCCAGACCCAGATGTGTGTGTGATCCCTCCATCGTCCAGACCCAGATGTGTGTGTGTGATCCCTCCATCGTCCAGACCCAGATGTGTGTGTGATCCCTCCATCGTCCAGACCCAGATGTGTGTGTGATCCCTCCATCCTCCAGACCCAGATGTGTGTGTGATCCCTCCATCTCAGACCCCAGACTGTGATGGACACACCCTCTGACAGTGTGTTGTTGTTGCCTAGGTGATGGCCGACCCCAAGGGGCAGTACGCCGCGTGGAGGGGCGGGGCCAGCCTGTGCTCCTCCCTCTCGTCTGAGTCCATGTGGGTGACCAGAGACGAGTACGAGGAGTCCGGCCCCAGCATCGTGCACCACAAATGTGTCTGAAGCACGTGGTGTTTGGATCATCAAATTCATTTTACTCTAACCTTTTTTGAGGATCTGTTTCTGAACTTTACTCTTGTCTTTTTACCATTAAAAGCCCAGCTGGATGTCACGGAGGTTTATGTGTTTCATTTGAACTAATTGTTATATTTGTCAATCTTAATAAGAGGTGTTTTTAGTTTTCTACCGTGTCATAATGTTGTTGAAGTTGGTAGAAGGTGTTTATGGAAGTAGCAGACAAAGAAAACATGACCTGAGGAAGATCTACTGATGGAAACATTATTATTAAACATTATTAAATATAGAATTTTCAAAACAATAGAATGAAACATGGTGATCTAAATGTGTCATGTGTTACAATTAATACCCCATAGAAGTCAAATACCTCCTCTTAAAATAAGTAGAAAGTCGTCCCCCAAACTATTCATTAAGTAAAGTTAAATGTGACATTACTAAATATAGTTGTAAACCAGTTTAAATCTGAAGGTAAGAATAACAAAAGTCAAGTCACTTTAGACTCATAGAGACGAGGAACCCCAACTTTTACTCGAGTAAGAGTACTGTTACACTGTACAGTATACTATTCTATAAAGAGTACTGTTACACTGTACAGTATACTATTCTATAAAGAGTACTGTTACACTGTACAGCAGCGGTCCCCAAACTTTTTCCTGTGAGGGCCACATAATGTTTATTTTACATATTAAAAGGAAACAATGATTGAACTTCATTAACAATGCCTACAATAGATAAAATCTGAGTTTGCCCATACACTCATTCAGTTCCTTAAAAGTTTACCGAGCTCAAACCCACTGCCTGTCAGATCATGTACTGGGCCAAATCCAGCTCGACGCACAGAGCTCAGGTCCACAGAGCTCAGCCCAGCACAGCGCCACTAAAGGCGATCTCACAGTGGACCAACGTAACTTGTAAATTGAGCTGGCGAAATAAAAAAAGACAAAACAAAACAAAGCAAAAAGGCAAAGCAGAAAAACAAAGCAGCAGAGGCGGTGCCCGGTGCCGCTGCTGAAACTGATGACACCTAAAATGAAGGAGGATTAACCATTAGTCCCACAGCCCAATGGAACATAACCCAACTAAGGAGACACACGTACCGCTGATGAAGGTGAGCACACAACCCCAGGTTTGATGGCTGGGAGTCCGCTTTACGCAGCTCACTTTCTGGATTTTGAAATGCGTAATGGACCTGGTACAGAGAGTACAGCCGAGCAGCCGGACTACAAGGGACAGATGTGTAAGAATTTGGAAATTTTATGAATGAAGAGGCCGCACGGGGCATGACCTGTCACTGCAGATGAGGCACACACGACGCGCACTTGGCACAAGGTGCAAAGTTACAGCCAAACAGACGAGCTACATGAAACATGGACATTAGTTTGGACAATCTTATAAATGAGCAGGAGTAGTGGATATTAATTACCTGTTGCCAAAGACGAGGGCGCATGAGAACACGCTGTAAAGTTCAGTGTGTTGCGCAAGTGAAGCGGTGCCGAGCTGCAGTCAGACGGCGGCACTAAAAGAACCATGATTTAGGAATTTGGATATTTTCATGAATGAAGAGTAACGAATTAGGACTTTACCAGGGCATGGAGGACAGAGCTGCTACACAGGAACCCGGAAATGCGTGTGGGCAAAAGGGGGAGCAGCGAGAAAGGGAAGCGCTTATATAGTCCACCAGAACGCACAGCGGAAACCAGGTAAGAACCTGCAGCACAGGCCTCAACAACTGTCTGAACACATATGCATTTATGAAATAGTTACTAATTAATAGTTAATAATGAAAATAGTTCATAACTAAGGAACATTTTATTGCAAAAGTCCAACTTTATTATCAAATACAAATACACATATATGAAAAAAAAAATTAAAAAAATCAAAATGCTCTCTGGTATTGTTCAGGGGGCCGGACCAAATGTGGAGGCGGGCCGTAGTTTGGGGACCACTGGCCTAAAGGTTTCTTAACGTGTGACCACATTCCGACCGGAAGAAGACCCGCCACACACTCACACACACACAGAGACACACACACAGACACACAGACACACACACACACACACACACACACACACACACACACACACAGGGAGACCCTATAAAAGCTGTCAATACAAACATCTCAGACTCTCTTTTGTCCTTTCCTGAGAGTCTGGTGCTTCAATTCAATTCAATTTTCAATTCAATTCTTTTATTGTCAAATGTGCATATACATACAAGATGAATAGCGCAGATGAAATTTCTGTTCTCTCCCACCTCAGTGCAAACTTAAATGTGCCAAAAAGATTAAATTAAAAGAATACATTTAAAAAATTTGCAAACAAGAAAAAGAAGAAATGTGCAAACCACAAAAGAGAAATGTGCAAACCACAAAAAAAGAAATGTGCAAACCACAAAAAGAAATGTGCAACCCTTCAATTAGCATTAAGACAAACAAAACAGAAAACATACAAGTGTAAACAGCCGGAGATTGCGGGTAAAGTGAGGTAGTGATTAAGTAACAATTATTGATTGTCCATATAAAAGTGAGGTAGTGCTTCATAGTCCGGTTTTCTCAGTGAGTGACAGGGGGCTGAGGGGGGGCAGAGTGGAAAAGTGAGGGTAGGGCAGGGAGAGAGTTGAGTCTCCTGACAGTCTGGTGGAAGAAACTGTCCCTGAGTCTGCTGGTTCTGGCCTGAAGGCTCCGCAGTCTCCTCCCTGATGGCAACAGGCTGAAGAGGCTGTGAGATGGGTGGATGGGGTCACCTGCAATCCTGGTGGCTTTGCGGGTGAGGCGGGAGTGATAGATGTCCAGTAGAGGGGGGAGAGGAACACCGATGATCCTCTCAGCTGCTCTGACGATGCGCTGCAGAGTCTTTCTGCAGAGGACGGTGCAAGAGCCGTACCACACCGTGATGCAGCTGGATAAGATACTCTCGATGGTGCCTCTGTAGAATGTCCGGAGGATGGGGGCCGGGGCTCTTGCTCTTTTCAGTTTGCGGAGGAAGTAGAGGCGTTGTTGAGCTCTTTTGGCCAGTGATGCAGAGTTGCTGCTCCAGGAGAGGTCCTCAGAGATGTGCACACCGCTCCACTGCAGCACCATTGATGATAATAATGCCTTACATTTGTAATGCGCTTTATCAAAGCCTCTCAAAGCGCTACACTGAAGTAATTATTCGTTCACTCCACACTTGGTGATGGTAAGCTACTATTGTAGCCACAGCTGCCCATCGCCATCGGCCCCTCCGACCACCACCGATCATTCACACACACACCACTTCCATACTAGGCAATGTGGGTGAAGTGTCTTGCCTAAGGACACAACGACAGAACTTGGTCCAAGCTGGACTCGATCCTCCGACCTTCGGGTTGGGAGACCAATGCTCTAACCACTGAGCCACTGTCGCCCCATGATAAGTGGAGCATGCTTGGTGTGCGCTCTCCTAAAGTCCACAATAATCTCCTTCGTCCTCTCCACATTCAGGTGGAGATTGTTGTCCTTGCACCACGTGGCCAGCCTGCTTACTTCACTCCTGTAGCTCGTCTCGTCGTTGTTGTGGATGTGGCCGAGTACAGTTGTGTCGTCCGCAAACTTAATGAAAAGGTTGGGGTTGTGAAGACGTTTCGCTGCTCATTCAAGCCGCTTCTTCAGTTCTGATCAGATTGCTGGTGAACACTGCCTTATATCTATCTGCAGGGAGGGGCTAACTTTCTGCAGGGAGGGGCTAACTGCACTGAAACTGTAAACACCTATTGTCTCCAGTTTCAGCTGAAACTACCCTATTCAGCCCTTAACGACCCTGCTAGTGTTCCCATTGTTCTGGGTCTAAGAATGGAGTTGTAGAAGGGGGAGAGATTATGTCTCAAGCCTCCATTCCTGTTAAAGAAGGATTCTCTTTCCTAACAAAAATAGCTTCTTTAACTCCCCTCTCAAACCATTTCTTTTCTCTGGCTAAGATCTGAACTTCACTATCTTCAAAGGAGTGGTTAGTGGCTTTCAGATGTAGATGCACGGCGGACTGGGGTCTAGAGGAACTCTCACGCCGGTGTTGGTACATCCTCTTGTGGAGTAGCTGTTTAGTTTCTCCAATGTAACGCTCACTGCACTCTTCACTACACTGAATAGAATAGACTACATTACTTTGTTTGTGGCTCGGGATCTTGTCCTTAGGGTGAACCAGTTTTTGCCTTAACGTGTTTGTAGGTTTGAAAAAGACAGGAATCTCATATTGTCTGAAGATCCTCTGAAGTTTTTCAGACACACCTGCTGTGTAAGGAATGGTAACCCCTCTCCTTCTAGGTTCAGATTCCCTGTTGTCTTGTTTTTTAGCTCTCTTTGATCTATTGAAGGCCCATTTTGGATATCCACAAGCAGAGAGGGCTTTCTCCACGTGTTGCTCCTCCTTCACTTTTCCCTCTGTGTTTGTTGGCACAACTTGTGCTCTGTGCTGTAATGTACGGATAACTCCAAGTTTGTGCTGCAGTGGATGGTGTGAATCAAACAGCAGGTATTGGTCTGTGTGTGTGGGTTTCCTGAAGACTTCTACCTGGAGACATCGGTCCTCTCCTATTGTTACTGCACAGTCTAAGAAGGCCAATTTGTTCTCTTTGGCTTCTTCCCGTGTGAACTTGATGTCTGGATCCACAGCATTAATATGTGCAGTAAAGGGCTCCAGCTCTTGAATTTTGATTTTAGTCCAGTTATCATCCACATATCGAAACCAATGTGTGGGCGGAGTACCTGGAAATGAGGCTAATGTCTCCTGTTCAAATCGCTCCATGTATAGATTAGCCATAATAGGAGAGACCAGTGAGCCCATGGCACAGCCGTGGATTTGCCTGTAGAAGTTTCCTCTAAACTGGAAATATGTGGTATTTAAGCAAATTTCCAGCAGTTTGCAGATTTGGTCCGGTGTCAGGTTAGTTCTCTCTTTTAGCTTAGTATCCTGCAGTAGTCTCTTCTTTGCAGCCTCCACTGCTACTGACGTGGGGATACAAGTGAAAAGAGAGGTGACATCAAATGAAACCATCGTCTCATCCGAATCAAATTGGAGATGCTTGATTTTGCTCACAAATTCTGCTGTGTTCTCAATATGGTGCTCCGTGTTGCCCACCAGAGGAGCCAAGATGGTCTTCAGATATTTGGCCACATTGTAAGTAATGGAATCAACACTACATACAATGGGTCTGAGGGGTACTCCTTCTTTGTGGATCTTTGGGAGTCCATAGATACAGGGAATGGAGTCACCAGGATAGAGTCTGTAATACAGCTGTCTATCAATGACTTCATCCTACCCAGAACAATGAGAACAATAGCAGGGTCGTTAAGGGCTGAATAGGGTAGTTTCAGCTGAAACTGGAGACAATAGGTGTTTACAGTTTCAGTGCAGTTAGCCCCTCCCTGCAGAAAGAGTTAGCCCCTCCCTGGAGATAGATATTAGGCAGTGTTCACCAGCAATCTGATCAGAACTGAAGAAGCGGCTTGGATGAGCAGCAAAACGTCTTCACTCCTACAACGATTGTCCAGTTGACAGATTTGAACTTCGTCTTGCTATGGCAGTGTTTTTCAACCACTGTACCGCGGCACACTAGTGTGCCGTGAGATATTGTCTGGTGTGCTGTGGGAAATTATCCAATTTCACCTAACTGATCTAAAAAATATTTTTTTAAAACAAATTATTATCCGCAAATAATGTGCCGTTGTCGAATGTCTGCGCTGTCTAGCGATTGGCAGAGTAACCATGTAATACTCTTCCATATCAGTAGGTGGCAGCAGGTAGCTAATACGTAGCTGCTAATTGATTTCACTTTGAGACAAGAGAATTAGTGATACCTGGATGAGTCAGATCACAGTGGCATTGTGGCTAGCGAGACTATATGGTGTCAGTGATGGAGAAGTTTTTGAAACGGAAAGATGCTAACTCCGAACTGAACCCGGGGGGAAAACTCAGACCCAAATGAAGGCCCAAGTATGAGTGAAGGTCAAAAGAAAGCAAAGACAGTTAGCTTAAGCAAAATCTCTGGCGCAAGACAATACAGCGAAAGCTATATTTCATTTGGATTTACTTTCACTGGAGATCCAATGAAACCGACTCGGTTGTGCTTAGTGTGTGGTGAAAAGCTATCCAACAGTGCTATGGTCCCAAGTAAGCTTAAACGGCATCTTCAAACGAAACATCCTTCGCTTCAAAAAAAGAATGCGGACTATTTTGTTCGCCTGCGTGAACACACGGAGAAACAGGCATCTATCATGAGAAAAACCACAAAGGTAAACGAGAGAGCCCTTAAAGCTAGCTACCACGTTGCTGAACTTGTAGCGAAGTCAAAAAAGGCGCACACTGTGGCAGAGACATTAATACTTCCCGCCTGCAAAGCCATTGTAAATGAGATGCTCGGACCTGAAGCAGCTAAAGAAATATCCAAAGTTCCTCTCTCAGATAACACAATTTCCAGATGTATTGATGACATGTCTGCAGACATCGAAAGTGTGGTTTTGGAAAAGATCCGTATCAGTAAGAAATTAGCATTGCAGCTTGATGAGTCTACTGATATTAGTGGGCACGCTCAACTCTTAGCCAATGTGCGTTTTGTAGATGGAGACGCAATCAGAGAAAACTTCCTTTTTTGCAAGACATTACCAGAAAAAACAACAGGAGGTGAAATTTTTCGGGTAACATCAGAATATCTTGAACAAGGAGGACTTAAGTGGGAAAACTGCACGAGTGTCTGCACTGATGGAGCTGCAGCTATGGTCGGGCGCACCAAAGGCTTTGTAAGAGTGAAGGAAAGAAACCCAGATGTGATTGTTACGCACTGTTTTTTGCACCGTGAGGCCCTCATAGCCAAGACTTTACCAGCAGACCTAGTTCCTGTGTTGGATGATGTTGTGCGCATGGTAAACTTTGTAAAATCGCGACCCGTGAAAAGTCGCTTATTTGCGTCTTTATGTGAGGAAATGGGAGCGGAGAATAAAGCCTTGCTGTTTCATACGGAGGTCCGGTGGTTGTCGCGCGGCAAGGTCTTGGCCCGTGTGTATGAGCTGCGGGAGGAACTCAAAGTGTTTCTGACAAATGAGAGGTCCGATTACACAAAGCTGCTTGCAAGTGATGAGTGGTGTGCAAGACTGGCATACCTGGCAGATAATTTTAATCATCTGAATGAACTGAATACACGAATGCAGGGCCGACATGAAAACCTGCTTACAAGTACAGATAAAATAAATGGATTCCGTTCAAACGTAAAACTCTGGCAACAACATGTGGAAAGTGGCAATCTGGAAATGTTTACACTCACCAAGCAATGGCACGATGTTAACACTGCTGCATTGTGTGAGATAATAGTTAAACATTTAAAAACTCTTGAGGAGAAGATGTCATTTTATTTTTTCAGCATCCACTGAATACCTTGACTGGGTTAGGGACCCATATAGCTCAGCATCAGCTGTTGGAAAGGACATGACTTTACAGGAGCAGGAGGAACTAACTGAACTGAGACAAAACCGTGGTTTAAAGCTAAGCTTTGCTGATTTACCTTTGGACAGTTTTTGGTTAGCTACTGCCAAGGAGTTCCCCATTCTGGCAAACAAAGCTATTTTGACATTGCTCCCATTTTCCATTTTTGTGAGCTTTTCAATCCTGACTGCTATAAAAACTAAAAACAGAGAAAGACTGAGAGCTGTTGAGCAAGAGCTTCGTGTGTGTCTGTCTTCAATTCCTGCCAGGATATCAGCTCTGTGTTCATCCAAACAGGCCCAGGTTTCACACTGAGTGAGTAGAATTTAATTATAAAATGCCTTTACTTTGTGTTTATTTGATTCCTATTCAAAACACGTTGATGAGAATTACTTTATATTGTAAATATAGGCTACAGAGTTTCATTTTTTAACATTTTCTGCTGATGGTGTGCCTTGTGATTTTTTTCAATGAAAAAAATGTGCCTTGGCTCAAAAAAGTTTGAAATACACTGTGCTATGGATCAGACCTGGACGACTGAGGGTTTACACAGAATAGACAGATATGTCACAGAACTCCGTCAAAAAAGCAAAGACTATGAGTTTGGACGTAATGAAGACGACGTGATCAGAGACAAGTTGGTTTTCAGCAGGGGTGTCCAAACTTTTTGCACAGAGGGCCAGATCTGGCGAGGTGAAAGTGTGCGGGGGCCGACCATTTGGCCTGATCATTCTTTAAACTGTTAATATTAAATACAAATGAACTGTTAAATTATGTTTTACTTTTTATTGAAAATAGCTTTCACCTTTCAATTAATGAATGAATTATACACAGATTATAAATATGAAAAAGTGACATGAAAAAGTGAACATTTAATCTGTGATTTTGATAATCACAATAAAATAAATTCACTGAGATTTTAGAACGTATTCACCTGAGAAAGGCTAATGACAAATAACTTGCCTGCACTAATGTGAAGGGTAAAACTGGGCTCTGGACTGTAGTAAATAGACCAGGTCAGGCTCAAAGACGGTGGTTTTGATGCGCAAAACGTCACGCAGATGAGAGTCAGTCAGTCTTGTCCTCGCACGGTTCTTGTTAAAGTTCATTTCTGAGAATGTCTTCTCACACAAATATGTCGAGCCAAACAAACTCAGCATTTTCTTAGCAAATGTTTGAATTTCTTTAAACCTGTCTTTATCCAGTTGCGGTAAAAGTCAGCGAGAGGAAGCTGTTGGTGCCGATTGCGACACTCGGCATCACACTGCAGCTCAGTAAGCTCCAGCTGCTGGTGGTCTGTGACGTTATTCAGGTCCACAGAGAAAGGAGAGGAAAAAAGCGTGATTTCCTTTTCAGTTGCTGCAAAATCCCGAAAGCGCTCTCTGATCTCCTCAGCCAGACATGAGATGTCTGCTGCATACCTCCTCATTTGCGCACTGATGTTGTTCTGCGGAATATTGGTCACTTTTTCCTGCAGCGCTGTGGTATTGGGCGGTGTTTGTGACAGGTGCTTTTCGAAAAGTTGCATCTTGATCCCAAAGGCTTTGATGTGCCAATAGAGTTGGTTTACCACTGCATTTTGCCCCTGAAGACTTGTGTTAAGCGTGTTCAGATGTCGCATTATATCAACTAAAAATTCAAGATCAGCCTGCCAAACAGGATCGGATAATTCTGCCATCGGTTGTCCCTTTTCTGCCAAGAATTGTCCAATTTCCTAAGACAGTAGAAGTGCTGCAGCGCAGACCCCCGACTGAGCCATCTTACGTGGTTATTATACACCACGTCTCCGTATTCAAAATATGCCAAATTCCACTTTTCCTGAAAGTGACGGCCCTCTTGGTCGACTTTCCTTTTTTTCACTTGAGGGTCCATTTTGGAAGTGTTCCGGAAAGGGTCACGAAAGATCAAAGGTTCAGTGAGAGCGCGGCCTCGGAGCGCAGCTCAGATCTGCTGCCATCTTCTGGTGAAATATAGTATTGCTTGTACATGTGTATTTTACACTCGTCAACAGCGCTTACGGGCCACACATAATTATTTTTATTCCAGAGGCTGCGGGCCAGTGGAAATTTGTACAGGGGCCGCAATTGGCCCCCGGGCCGGACTTTGGGTATGTCTGGTTTTCAGCATTAATGAGATAAGATAAGATAAGATATGCCTTTATTAGTCCCACAGTGGGGAAATTCCAGCATTGCACCGCACACATAGAGAACAGGCACACATAGAGAACAGGCACACATAGAGAACAGAAGAAACAGGGTAATAGATAAATAGTAAGAAATAATTTAAGAAATAGATTCAAAAATAAAACTCTAATATACACATATATATACATATAGATATACAAAGTGAAAGTGATAAAGTGACTTGAGTATTGCACATGGGTTTGATTAAATATGGTTGAATGACACATGTTCAGTGTTAACAGTGTTCATTGTATATTCTGACAGCAGCAGGAAGGAAAGACCTGCGGAACCTCACCCACACAGCGAGGGTGAATCAGTCTGTCACTAAAGTTGCTCTCCAGGGCAGACAGAGCGTCCTGCAGGGGGTGAGACACATGGTCCAGCATAGAGATGACCTTAGCCAGGACCCTCCTGTCCCCCACCTCCTGCACTGAGTCCAGAGGACAGCCCAGGACAGAGCTGGACTTCTTGATGATCTTGTCCAGCTTCTTCCTCTCCCTCTCTGTGATGCTGCTGTTCCAGCAGACCACACCGTACAGGATGGCTGATGCCACCACAGAGTCATAGAAGGTCTTCAGGAGTGACATGAGATTAAAAGAGAGACTGCTTCGTGATAATGACTTAACTCTATGCAAAGCAATAGAAATATGCAGATCAGCGGAGGAAGCCAAATCACAGATTCAGTCTATGCAGTCGGCTCCAGTCACACAAGACATGTCAGTGGATGCATTAAGAAAAGCTGCAGGACACAATCAACCTGCAAAACCTACTAATAAAGCAAGTGGTACCAAGCAAACGGTTTGTACTAAGTGTGGCAATAAGCATGAGCTCAGGCAGTGTCCAGCCTATGGAACAACATGTCACGTGTAAAAAAAGCCAACCACTTTGCAAAGATGTGTAGATCTACTGCAGTAAAGAACAGTAACTACAAGATGACTAAAACTGTGAACAACATTGAGACCGAAGTGGATCCATTGTACATAGGAATGTTGTGCAGTGACAAGAGAGAGACTAACAAAAGTTGGATAGAGACTGTCAAAATCAAAAGGTCGCCAGTCACTTTCAAGCTTGACACAGGTGCAGACGCAAATGTGCTTCCCATGTCAGTTTACAAAATACTTTATGGTGTACCTCAGTTAAAGCCCACAAAGACTGCACTCATAGCTTTGGTGGAGCTTGCATACACGCGCATGGTGTGGTGTCTCTCGAATGTGAAGTAAAGGAAAACAGAGCTGTACTTGACTTTTTTGTGACTGGCCATGCAGATAAGTCAATCTTGGGTGGACAAGCATGTGAAGAGCTGCAACTGGTGAAACGGGTTGAGTCACTTACCACAAAGACCACCAAACCAACAGCCACCAAGAAAGAACTTTTGGAGAAGTATGCAGAAGTTTTCACAGGACTTGGTGAGTTTCCTGGAGTTCACCACATACACATTGATACAAATGTAACGCCTGTGATACACGCATGTCGTAATGTGCCTCTCTCCATATTGGACCCACTGAAACAGACGTTGAAAGATCTACAAAACAGAGATGTTATTACACCTGTCAATGAGCCAACAGAATGGGTGAACAGTCTAGTCGTCACACAGAAGAAGAACGGAACACTAAGGGTGTGTTTGGACCCTTGTGATCTGAACCGAGCAGTGAAACGCCAGCACTACTCCATTCCCACACATGAGGATGTCCGCAGTAAACTAGCTGGAAAATCTATCTTCACCATTCTTCTGGATGAAAAAGATGGTTACTGGCAAATCAAACTGGATGAGCCACCTTCCAAGCTCTGTACTTTTAACACACCCTGGGGTCGGTACCGTTTCCTCCGACTCCCATTTGGAGTTAAATCAGCAAGTGAGGTTTTTCAACAAAAGAACTGTGAGCTTTTGGTGATATACCCGGTGTGTTTATCATAGCAGATGACATGATCATTGCAGCAGCTACAGAACAAGAACATGATGAGATCCTACAAAAGTGATGGAAAGAGCAAAAACTGCAAATGTAAAGTTTAAAGGACAATACAGTTCAAAGTGGATACAGTGAAATACATGGGTCACATCATCACTGCAGCTGGACAGAAAGCAGATGACGCAAAGATCAAAGCTATTGATCTTTGTTTCACTAAATCTATTCACTTTGAGCTTTCTCCATGTTTGCCCTGTCCTGACAGTATCTGCTCTAACAAAGAATAAACCTTTTTTTGTATTTCATAAATCACTGGGCTTCACAAATGGATTACTTTTCATCTAGAATTGTAATTTTTCCACAACAATATATTACACAAACCACCAGGAGGAGGGCAGTGGTTCAGGTTTACTCTGCACTCACATCTGGGGAGAGTTTTCTGAAAGGTGTCCCCTGGGAACCACCTCTAAAGGGACTTTTCTGAGACATGACTTTACTGAAGTAACATGGAAGGATCTTTAAGGGATTTGAGGATTGTGACCTGCCTCTTAAACCTGCCCCTGTGTTTCTGGAGGAAAGTGTAACGAGCTGTAGGCGGACGCACTGCAAAAGAAAAGTAATGTTTCACAAATAGAAACAGTAAAGAGCCATGGAGTAAGTGAATGAAATAAAGCTGATTATATGGATGTTTATAATATTTGAAGGGTTTCTATGTACATATTAATAGAAGTGTAATAATAATACTCAACATTTATAATAAACAGGTGTGTATCATGAATAATGCAGATGTGTCAAGCAATAAATAGGAATAAAACTAAAATAATGGGTGGATGCATCTTTTTCACTTTTGCATTTTGAATACATCCAACTGGACAGTGGTCACTAAAATCAAGTCAAAAAACACCATTTGTCTTATAATTATGGGGTTTGTTTAAGATTACATCAGTGAGTGCCTTTATTTAAACTTCTAGGGTCAGGTCTGGTCAGAATGGAAATTAACTGTGTGAGATTGAGGCCAGTGCGTTGGTCTTTCAAAGTTTCAGACTCTTTCTTCAGCCAGTTCATATTTATATGGCCCATTATCAGGACCTCACAGTGTCCCAGGTTAGAAAACATCAAGAACAGATCATTAAGAACATTTTTAGAGGATGAAGGGGCACGATAAATACCAGTAATAGACAATTTATTCACATTTATACATAAGAGAACATATATACAGCACATTTATACATAAAAGAACATATATACACCACATTTATACATAAGAGAACATATATACAGCACATTTATACATAAGAGAACATATATACAGCACATTTATACATAAGAGAACATACATACAGCACATTTATACATAAAAGAACATATAGATAGATATAAGATCTTCCACAGTCAGTGTTTAAGCTGCTCTGGGCCTAAGTGGAAGACGTTTGCTGCTCTTTCCAAATCTATTCCAAATTTCATATCAGCCCCAAAGAAAACAATGATTTATCACGACCAATACGACACGGCCCCGCCCTATAACCCAGGTTTAGATTCAAAGAGAACGACGGCTTTAAACACCCGCTCCAGTAAAAGTCAAAGGAAAGAAATGTGTCCTCTGCATCTGCCCCTCCTTCAGTGTCTCTGGGTTAAACCGTCAGGAGCAGTGGACCAGGTCTGAGCCAGGATCCTGGTCTGGAGTCACAAACACATTCTAGATATGAACCAAGAGCGCTGCTAACCACTCTGCCACACAATAATGTCAGATTTGAGACAATTCAAAATCTGTCTTAAACAGTGATGCAGATGTGAGTCCTGCTGTGACTCGCTCCTCTGTGACTTTATGGATTTAACAACAGCCTGGAGCAGTGAGGGTTAAACAGGAGACGAGGATGTAAAACTTGTGTCTCTGTCCACAGTCCTGACTGAAGGTAAACGTGGATCTGCTGTACTGGACTTTATTCACTCTTTTCCTCTTATGAGTAACTCCTCCTCTGGGCCAAAGTCCTGGACAAACGTCCCAAAGCCTTAGGGGCTTCTGATTGGACACGGTTGGATTGGGCGAGTGTGAGCGCAGCCTTAAAGGAGCAGGTTTGGAGCAGATGATAAACACAGAGTAAAGTGTTAGACTCACTGTGGCTGAGGGTTCAACTCCTGCACTTCCGGCTCAGTCGGAGCTACAACACAAAAGTACAGTTCATTACACACAGTGAAGCACTGCTTCTGCCTCTACTTTACTCTTTAACTCCAGTTTAAAACACAAATCTATTTTAGAAATCACATAAACTCTGTTTTATGATGAGTCACAAAGACTTATTTGAAATTTTATACAAGTATTCATTCTTTTAGACAGTATACTACTCGAGTAAGAGTACTGTTACACTGTACAGTATACTACTCGAGTAAGAGTACTGTTACACTGTACAGTATACTACTCGAGTAAGAGTACTGTTACACTGTACAGTATACTACTCGAGTAAGAGTACTGTTACACTGTACAGTATACTACTCGAGTAAGAGTACTGTTACACTGTACTATATACTACTCGAGTAAGAGTACTGTTACACTGTACTATATACTACTCGAGTAAGAGTACTGTTACACTGTACTATATACTACTCGAGTAAGAGTACTGTTACTCTGTACTATATACTACTCCAGTAAGAGTACTGTTACACTGTACTATATACTACTCCAGTAAGAGTACTGTTACACTGTACTATATACTACTCCAGTAAGAGTACTGTTACACTGTACTATATACTACTCCAGTAAGAGTACTGTTACACTGTACTATATACTACTCCAGTAAGAGTACTGTTACACTGTACTATATACTACTCCAGTAAGAGTACTGTTACACTGTACTATATACTACTCGAGTAAGAGTACTGTTACACTGTACTATATACTACTCCAGTAAGAGTACTGTTACACTGTACTATATATACTACTCCAGTAAGAGTACTGTTACACTGTACTATATACTACTCGAGTAAGAGTACTGTTACACTGTACTATATACTACTCGAGTAAGAGTACTGTTACACTGTACTATATACTACTCCAGTAAGAGTACTGTTACACTTTACTATATACTACTCCAGTAAGAGTACTGTTACACTGTACTATATACTACTCCAGTAAGAGTACTGTTACACTGTACTATATACTACTCCAGTAAGAGTACTGTTACACTGTACTATATACTACTCCAGTAAGAGTACTGTTACACTGTACTATATACTACTCCAGTAAGAGTACTGTTACACTGTACTATATACTACTCCAGTAAGAGTACTGTTACACTGTACTATATACTACTCCAGTAAGAGTACTGTTACACTGTACTATATACTACTCCAGTAAGAGTACTGTTACACTGTACTATATACTACTCCAGTAAGAGTACTGTTACACTGTACTATATACTACTCCAGTAAGAGTACTGTTACACTGTACTATATACTACTCCAGTAAGAGTACTGTTACACTGTACTATATACTACTCCAGTAAGAGTACTGTTACACTGTACTATATACTACTCCAGTAAGAGTACTGTTACACTGTACTATATACTACTCCAGTAAGAGTACTGTTACACTGTACTATATACTACTCCAGTAAGAGTACTGTT
This sequence comes from Periophthalmus modestus, assembly GCA_019594935.1. Lineage (NCBI taxonomy): Eukaryota > Metazoa > Chordata > Actinopteri > Gobiiformes > Gobiidae > Periophthalmus > Periophthalmus modestus. The sequence continues at coordinate 30,966,967 of JAIEZT010000012.1, read as the reverse complement.
ACACTGTACTATATATACTACTCCAGTAAGAGTACTGTTACACTGTACTATATACTACTCGAGTAAGAGTGTTACACTGTACTATATACTACTCGTAAGAGTACTGTTACACTGTACTATATACTACTCCAGTAAGAGTACTGTTACACTTTACTATATACTACTCCAGTAAGAGTACTGTTACACTTTACTATATACTACTCCAGTAAGAGTACTGTTACACTGTACTATATACTACTCCAGTAAGAGTACTGTTACACTGTACTATATACTACTCCAGTAAGAGTACTGTTACACTGTACTATATACTACTCTAAGAGTACTGTTACACTGTACTATATACTACTCCAGTAAGAGTACTGTTACACTGTACTATATACTACTCCAGTAAGAGTACTGTTACACTGTACTATATACTACTCGAGTAAGAGTATTGTTACACTGTACTATATACTACTCGAGTAAGAGTATTGTTACACTGTACTATATACTACTCGAGTAAGAGTATTGTTACACTGTACTATATACTACTCCAGTAAGAGTACTGTTACACTGTACTATATACTACTCGAGTAAGAGTACTGTTACACTGTACTATATACTACTCGAGTAAGAGTATTGTTACACTGTACTATATACTACTCGAGTAAGAGTACTGTTACACTGTACTATATACTACTCGAGTAAGAGTATTGTTACACTGTACTATATACTACTCGAGTAAGAGTATTGTTACACTGTACTATATACTACTCGAGTAAGAGTATTGTTACACTTTACTATATACTACTCCAGTAAGAGTATTGTTACACTGTACTATATACTACTCAAGCTCCATCTGCCTCATGATACACATCATGACTGGACTGAAGTTCTCTCCATGTTTCACTGTAGCAGAGACTCATCATTGGGTCAGTCTCATCTGTATCTTTGGCTCTAGTTCAGTAATGTCCCGTATCTTTGTTCGATTCATGATATCTTTAACACAGCCCCATAAACCATGATACACAGTGTGACTTCTCTGGAGGAGCAGACAGGACAAAAGGACACTTGAAATATAAAATGCAATGTGATTAAAAACCACTGAGAAGAAAGAGCTACCACCAGAGGGCGCTGTTGGTCCTTGAATCCAGACTTAAAGCTATGTCTTAGAGCAGGGGTGGCCAACTAGTCAGAGACTAAGAGCCACTTTTTTCTGTGTTACTGCAAAGAGCCACATCATACACATGGGCACACATGAACATCATCCCATTCCTTAATCATGTATGCACGCACACACAGACCTCTGCTCAGCCAGATTTAATGAAAATAACCACACCAACAGGATAATATTAGTTCTTTTTCAACAGTTAACATTGTGTGCACTGTCTCACACACACAAACTCTCAGTTCAAGCAAGTCCACAAACAAAAATAGACAAAAATAAACAACAGCCGTATTAATATCCGATATTCTGCGTTCAACACTGTTTTTTTTTAGTCCGTGCTATGTTCCAAGCCAGTTGATATGATGCAAGCCTAACGGTCTCCGAGTGTTTCGTAAATTTTTGGAAAAACTGCATCTGCTTTTCTGCCTGACTTTTCAAAGCGACCAACTTGTGCTTGCGAAGTTCAGTCCCTTTTGGAAATTCCTGTTCGATGTTAGGATGGAGTGAGCTGAAGTGGCGCTGAAGGTTTGAAGCTTTGAAATGCGCTAATGCTGCGTGACATATAAGGCAGGTCGGCTCGCCATTACGTTCAACAAAAAAATATAAACTCTCCCACTCTGTCAAAAACGTCCTGTGTTCTTCTTCATATTTTCGTTTGGCTGTGCTTTTTTCCCTGCCATTTTGAGAGCTAACATGACGGAAATTGTTTTCAACGCAAATTATGTCGCGCCAAAGATTCTCTTGTCGCACGTTTTGGCCAGGCCAGTCTTAGAGAACTGTTACTCTGTACTATATATTACTCGAGTAAGAGTAGTTACTCTGTACTATGTAGTACTGTTACTTCAGTAAAAACAAGTAGGAGTATAAGTGTGGGATGTGAAAAGTACAGTGTTGTTACTTGAATGTATTTTGTACTAGGATAAATATACTTGAGTATTTTCATCTTTATACAAATATAAGAAACAAAACAGACTGTGTTTTATTCCCAAATATAATTTTTATTTCATTTTGTCACATTTTAGTTGAACGGGAGTAAAATGGAGCCATCCAAACATCTGGAACAACACTTTAAAAACACAGAACTTTTACATATTTAAGTCCTGTTGTTTCTGAGCTGTTTCCATGGAGACGGGCTTCATCTTCAGACTGTGAACGAGAGAAGACTCAGTCAGTGCTTTTGGTAAACGGAGACACTGTGAAGGTAACAGGTCAGATCTATGGAGAGGTTGACTTTTCACGAACACTAATGTAAAACATGTCTGTGCTTCAGTCAAATCAGCAGGGCTTTAAAGAGGGGGTATTTACTTCTACGGGGTATTAAAGAGGGGCATTTTACTTCTACAGGGTATTAAAGAGGGGGCTTCTACGGGGTTACTTCTACGGGGTATTAAAGAGGGGGCATTTACTTCTACGGGGTATTAAAGAGGGGGTATTTTACTTCTACAGGGTATTAAAGAGGGGGCAATTTACTTCTACGGGGTATTAAAGAGGGGATATTTACTTCTATGGGGTATTAAAGAGGGGGTATTTTACTTCTATGGGGTATTAACATAACATATCTGGATCACTACGTTTTCTTTTATTGCTTTGAAAATGCTATATTCCAAAACAACATATTAACATGTTTGATAAGTTTCACTTTTGTTTTGATGCTCTGAGTCTCTCCTCCCTTTGCTCTCGGTGCTAAGTCACTCCCCCTTCAGAGCACTATCACAACACACTCAGCTGCAACACACTAATGAAACTACTGCACATCACATCAGGTTTGTGCAGTTGCTGTGGACACTTTTGTGCCATGTTTTTGTTTATTTATGGAGAGTTGTCATGTGGGCTTGTGGGCGGAGCCTTGTACAGGATCGTACTGTAAATCATAAGGAGTGTTTGAATAGGACAAGGGAGAGATCGCTAGATTACTCAAACATGCATGAATGACATTTAAAACCTCTTCATATTTTTGTTGAGGAGCAGCGTAAGAACATGGGAGAAAGCTCCAAAATAAAATCTATTTTGCAGAACACCCCCGCTTTAAGTCTGAACGTTTCAGGAGTTGAAACAGTGTTTTTACTCACAGTCCGGACGCTCCGTTTCATTGGACTCCTCCTGCTCGTCGTCATCATCATCATCTGTCCACATAAAAAAAATGAAATGTAATGTATCGTCTGAGTAATACTGAAGTCTTAATGGAGTTTCAGTTCTGTGTAATGGTCAGAGATCAGCTTCAGAGGGCCACAGCCAACCCTGTGTCAGTAAAACATGTGGTTTGGAGCAGACGCGACACTTTGGAGGAAGAAATGTGACTTTAGTCTGTGTTAAAAAACAACGACTACTGTGTTGACGTTCTACAGTTTGATGATGTCATTGTTTCAGATGGGGGCGGGGCCTGGGGGAGTGTCTGTGTGCTCCCTCAGTCGCTCAGGTTAGATCCAAAGTTAAATATGTCAAACGGACAAAAAGTTGTAGGATTGAAGACATTTGGCTTCTCATCCATGGACACATTTATGGCGGATACTGTCTTAAATCTGTCTGAAGGGAGGAGCTAACTACACTGAAACCCAGAAACAGTTTTAGTTTACAGTTTGTTTGTAGGCCAGGTCTATTGAGCTACACTAATTGCGCACCCTGCCTGAGACATACTTAACATAGTCATACACCCCCTAATGTTTTGTTTTTTTCCACACCTATTAGCGTCCTACCATCCTGCCAAACTATAAACTAAAGCTGTTTCCAGTTTCAGAGTAGTTAGCTCCTCCCTTCAGACAGATATGAAGCAGTGTCCAGCAGTGATCTGACCAGAACTGAAGAAGTGTCTTGGACGAGCAGAGAAATGTCTTCACTCCTACAACTTTGTCCAGTTAATAGATTGTACTTCTGGCTTTTACTATCTATGTGAGATTCACTGTTTTCATCACATTTTTGGGCTTCAATAATGGCTCCACTTTCTGAAGCTGGTGTGAAAAAATCAGTTTGGCTTTAGATCATTAAAAGTGACAGAGAAGAGGCTGAACTTTAGGCCTTTTCTCTTTAAATGTTTCTGTCACAGTGAATCTCCCACAGACTCTGACGCTTCACTCACCGATGGGTTTGCCCTTTCTGAAAACCTTTGGAGGTTCGTTCTTGAAACCTGTAAAAATACAATTAAAGAAAGTATTACCACGTGACACTTTACAGAAAAATATAGGAAAAAATATGCAATATTTAAGGTAAAATAAGCCCAAATTGCTCCAAATCTAATCCTATTGAACTTTTGTTACATTTTTGTGCATTTGTTGAAATTTGAAGGATGAGATTTGTTGAATGGAAATGTTACTTCCTTGTGCACTATGTAACTTTTCTCCATTGAGATGTTATTACTTTGGCAGGAATGTCCCACAGTATGGCATTACCTTATCTATGTAGATGGAGACGCAGGTAATGCCACTGAGCCAAGTCCAACCCCCCTCACAGTAATAATGCTCCGGATCAATGTGTTTTTGAATATTACAAACACGTGTTAAATCCGACAAGTGCAAAAGAAATCAGTTTAATGCCATACTGTGGAACATTCCCGGCAACGCCACACCATCTCCATGGAGATGAGCATGTCAGGTAGTCTGTGGGTGCGTTCACACTAGCACAGACCACGTCAAAATGAGGACTAAACTGGGACTGAATTCAGAAATAATCCTGCACCAGACCAGGACTAAACCAGGACTAAACCAGGTCTAAACCCGGACTAAACCAGGATTAAACCAGGACTAAACCAGGACTAAACCCAGACTAAACCAGGACTAAACCAGGACTAAACCAGGTCTAAACCCAGACTAAACCAGGATTAAACCAGGACTAAACCAGGACTAAACCAAGACTAAACCAGGACTAAACCCGGACTAAACCAGGTCTAAACTAGGTCTAAACCAGGACTAAACCAGGATTAAACCAGGACTAAACCAGGACTGAACCAGGACTGAACCAGGATTAAACCAAGACTAAACCAGGACTAAACCAGGACTATAACTGGACCAAATCAGGTATAGCAGCAGAACTAAACCAGGTCTAAACCAGGACTAAACCAGGATTAAACCAAGACTAAACCAGGACTAAACCAGGACTAGACCAGGACTAGACCAGGTCTAAACTAGGTCTAAACCAGGACTAAACCAGGGCTAAACCCGGACTAAACAAGGACTAAACCAGGTCTAAACTAGGTCTAAACTAGGTCTAAACCAGGACTAAAGCAGGACTAAACCAGGACTATAACTGGACCAAATCAGGTATAGCAGCAGAACTAAACCAGGTCTAAACCCGGACTAAACCAGGATTAAACCAAGACTAAACCAGGACTAAACCCGGACTAAACCAGGACTAGACCAGGTCTAGACCAGGTCTAAACTAGGTCTAAACCAGGACTAAACCAGAATTAAACCAGGATTAAACCAGGACTAAACCAGGACTGAACCAGGATTAAATCAAGACTAAACCAGGGCTAAACCCGGACTAAACAAGGACTAAACCAGGTCTAAACTAGGTCTAAACCAGGACTATAACTGGACCAAATCAGGTATAGCAGCAGAACTAAACCAGGTCTAAACCAGGACTACACCAGGATTACACCAAGTCTAAACCAGGACTGAACCAGGACTAAATCAGGTCTAAACCAGGACTAGACCAGGACTAGATCTTTATCTATCTTAGTAACATTTAGTTTTCCTGTATTTTTTTAATGAGCCCTACATAAACCAACATTTACTTTCTCAGCTGTGCGTTTCTAAAAATATGACATGTCTTTTTAAAGGAGTATCTCCTGTTTCTACGCTGCTTTAATCTCCTCCGTCTTATTTCTTTATCTGTTCCTTTCATCTGGACTTCGACCTTCGACCTCCTCCACGTCTCAAGTTACTCACAGAGCGACAGCATGATGTCTGCACCAATCTGAAAGAGAAAAACACCAGAAACAAACCAAAATATCAGTCAAAAGTGAAATAAGAACACATAAAAACACAGACTATTCAGACGACGAGGATTTCCACAGGACAGCAGCAGAAAGGAGGCGTCAGGGAGCCCGAGATTTGGTATTTTTTGGTATTTATGTGTAAAAAGTCAGATAATACTCAAAATTCAAGTAATGATTCTGCATAAATAGTGTTTTTTGCATGTGCTCCCCCTGCTGGTGTAGTCTTGTTAGTGCAGTTTGGGCCAGACACAGAGAGACTGAAGAGTTTTGAGAGATTTAGCCACAGACAGAACTAGGCCTGTGTCCATAATCACTATATCCACTCATCGTTCTATGAATGAAAGAGGGAACTGGATACTTTTGAGTTCAGTATTTCTCGTGTTACTTTTTCTTTGCATAACTGGGACATTTTTAGTTATTTTTTGGAAATATGTTCAGATTTAAGCCGTACAAGGCGTGAATTCTGCTGTTTATTCACTGCAGTTCTTGGTTTTTAAAAGTATTTTTTGTGATCAGTTATTTTTTTTAATCAATTGTTGACGTGATCTGCAGTTATACCAGTTACAGTTTGAGTACATTTTTTTCTCTTTTTTAAAACCTCCCACCTGTTTCCCCAAGATCCCCTTTTGATGGGCAAATAAAAAGAAGAAAAAAATAAAATAAATAAATACACAATAAGGATAAAAAAATATACATGTAGTAATAATACAATGTAATAAATAAATTAAAAAAATTATAATAATAATACAAAATCATGCCTAAAAAATACATACTGTAAATAAAATAAAAAGTAAAATAATAAAAATAATCCCGTCCAGGTTTGAATTTCCTCCATCAAAAGACATCAGCAGAAATTGCATTATACATATTCATTATGTACCACATAAAGAGAGATTTTTAACAGTATTGTAGCTTTATAATAGTTTTTGTGGTTTAAATCTGCTCGGTGTTGTTGTGTCAGTGGTAAAAGTTAGTTTCAGTATCATTATCGTCTGTATTTACTTCAGCGAGATGTCGAAGCAAATACACTGTCAGAAAAGATTCATATTGATCAAAACTGTACTTTTCAATGTCTTATCTGAACAGAAACATCAACAATAAATCTGTACTTTCTATATTTGGGCAAAATGTTTGTGGAGTTTTCAGGGACTTTGTGGGAGTATGAGGAGATCTGGACTATAACGTGACCAGAGGCAGGTGGAAACTTACTGTAGGTGAGTAGATTTTTAAACCTGTTCTTGTTCTTGTACTTGAGTATAAATCAAGTATATTTACATTTAAAATCACGTGAGTAGTGAGTACAGAACGCGTCCCATTGTCCCCAAAGTCTCCTGTCTGTGTCTGCTCCTCTTTACACCAACAAACTCACAGAACCTGCCTCACAAAGCTCACAGAAGATGAACATTATGGTTTGAAGCGACTAAATTCATCTAAATTCAAAATCTGAATCTAAAATGCTGTGTAACTGTACTTTGACTCGAGTACACATTTGTAGCACTCTTCCATCATAAGTATCTGTACTCTGCGCCTGTACTCTGCGCCTGTACTCTGCGCCTGTACTCTGCGCCTGTACTCTGCGCCTGTACTCTGCGCCTGTACTCTGCGCCTGTACTCTGCGCCTGTACTCTGCGCCTGTACTCTCTGTGGGTCAGTTTAAGACAGGGGTCTCAGACTCGCGGCCCGCGGGCCAATTGCGGCCCTCGGGCCTGTAGTTTGCGGCCCCCGCCTTGATATGAAACTTTAATGTTAATGCGGCCCGCGAGTTTGACATGTGTGGCACGTTACAGTGTTGTGTGCGGAGCTGAACGAATCTACCAATCACGGTGGGGTATATGGCTCTGGGGGCAGGACATCGGCCGGGTTTGATGCAGAGAAACATTTCTCATTGAGTGAAAGTTACAGCAGCGATGCCATGGAGTGTTATATTCTGTGCCTGGTGCCTCGTTTCTATTGAGCACACGCCACATTCGTCCGAGCGCGTTGCGTTCACAACACAAAAAAAGTGTTTTTAAGTTGCTGTTCAGTGGGATATTACACGTATATAAATGTACATAAATATATTCATATATTTACACACGCACGTCAGTGGCACTTGGAGAGTTCATATGAGGTCTCTCTCTGACAAAATAAATCAAAGTGATGGCTATGTGGTGGGATAAAAGAAAAGTAAAGAGCTCAGTGCTCCTCCTGTGTCTGCGGTCACATAGTGACACCTGTGCATCAACAATAACAGTCCCCGGTAACCCGGACCAGTTATAGGGTCGCACCGTTATTTGTCGGTCATTGGCCGTGTCCCAATTCGCCTCATGCACAGTTTCAAACTTCGAAGTACTGTTCAAAGTGCCCGGCCAACGACGGGTGCTCCTCTGCCTTCGTGCTGAAATGGGACTGGGAGATAGTCTGCAGTCACATAGTGGCACCGGTCCATCGGCAATAACAGTCCCCGGTAACCCGGACCAATTATAGGGTCGCACCGTCAGACGAGCTTTAACATTTTCTCATATTTCTCTCTTTTTTAAACACTCTCAAAGTTCAAACCTTTTAGATAAAAAATGAGCACAGTATTATAGAAAGACGCCAAATACTATACTGTGCTGTAAATAAAAATGACTTTTTTATTTATTTATTTATTTATTTTTGGGGGGGGGGGGGGGGGGGGGGGGGGCGGCCCAGCCTCACCCCCGACTCTGCCTCCAGCGGCCCCCAGCTAATTTGAGTTTGAGACCCCTGGTTTAAGACCAGACTAAAAAACATCCCCTCCTCCCTGGTATTTAACAGCTCACAGGACACACACAGGTGTGGTATTGTTCTGTTCTCTGTAGATGTGTTTTCTTGACTTTTAAACGGTCTGTATAAATAAACCTGAAGAGTTGAGTTTGTGAAAAGGAGTCAACACAAAACTAATCCGTGGATCCCCGCAGACTTTGACCCGGAGCTTTGATCAAGTCCAGATCAATGTTTAACTGATCCACAAAGTTCTGACTGGTTACGTTACACTTATTTTGTTTTTTTTCCCTTGTGTTTTTCGTTTTTGTCTATGAATATCTGTATTTACTCACCAGCTTTATCTCAGCTGCGTCACAAATTCTTCTGCTCCGACCAAATCGAAAGTTAAGAAGCTGCAGGTCACGTGGTCACGCTTTATTTATGCAGAGCGTGAGTCTGCCGCTCTGACGTCACACGCTCACGTACGTGCGTTTGTTTTCTGTTTAAGATTTTGACTTGTGGATATGAAACTGTTCCAGGATAATCAGAAGGTTAATCATGTCATATTACTATTATTTGTGTTGAAAAAACAAAGACCATGTTTTTAAAGTGAAAAAAAAAACACTTGTTTTTATTGTAGAGTGAACGTACAGGCTGTTTCCAGCAGGGGGCGGTCTCTCCTCTGCGCTGATCTGGAGCCTCTTGTTCTTCTCTAAACGTGTCAGTGCGTAAATGACACTTCTGTGTTGTGCCTGTATTTGGTTTAATCATGATTTAATTTTCACTGTTGGAGCCTGAACTCCGTTCCTTTTATATTTCGGCATTTCGTAAAGTTCCTGTTCCTGTTGTTTTTTTTTATTTTTAATATTTACGTAAAGTTCGTGATTTGTGGTTCTTTTGGTGTTTTTAATGTTTCACGTGATTATTTTTTCATTAAAGAATTTGATCTATTTGCATTTTTTTCTTGCAGTAAAGTATTTCTGAAGTTAATCATACTTTTTTTTGTTTGTTTGTTTTGTTTTTTTTGTGGTCTATGTCCTGTGGCTCTTTACGAAAGACCCGTGCAGGTGCATTCTGGGTAACGTGGGGTGGAGCTAAACAGTATTTTAACATTTTGTTGCCCATTATCTGTAAATTCTGTTTTTGTGAGTTTTGGTTTGTCCTAAACAAAGTGAGGACTCAGCCCCGGGGTCACGCGAAACAAAGCGTAAAACTGCGTCACAAATGTTTGTTTTTTTGTTTTTTTTGTGTTTTGTTTTTTTTGTTTTTTTATTGTAAAGATAGAACATGTTTGTGTGTGGTCAGCAGCTGCATGTCTGGATGAGGGAACATAAACACATCATGTCTATTAATATAATAACAACATCTGTCATAAAATAACATCAAACCAAAAGTGCATTTGTATTATAGGCTCAGGTAAAAAAAAAAAAAAATCAACTCAAGAATAAAACACAATAGCCTGGTCTGTAGTTCAGTCAGTGTCTGGAGTCTGTGGAGTCCAGGGGAGTTTTACTCTTTTAGGAACAGATTTTTTGAGCTTTTGGTCTATTCATATATTTTAGAGATTTTTTTTAAGTTTGTTTTTTAAAAAGGCAAAGTTAGGGGGACACTTCTGGATTTTACATTTTTGAATAAAGGTTTAAGAAAACCCCCTCACACTCTCACTCTTGATTACATTTTATTCTTACAACATTTGGGTCCCTCTGACCTCCCTCAGATACGTGAGGACCTCCTGAGGACCTGAGGAAGCTCAGAGCGACTGAAACAATGTAAGAATAAAAGTGAATCAAGAGTGAGACAGTGTGAGGGAGTTTTCTTAAAGTTTCAGACCAAATACTTCTCCTCCTGCTCATCTGTCAGTCAGGTGAGCAGAGTCCACACAGGAACAAGTACATTTTTGGATAAAGAAATTAAAGACATAATATTACATTTACACAGAGTTTTTCTTTGTATTTAGTTAGTGCCGCAAAAATGAAAACATCTCTATTTAACAAGTCTCCTGAGGAAGAAATATGAAATGTGTCCAAGTTTACATTTCAGACCAAACATTTTCAAGTGTAAAATTGTTTGTGTTTTGAAGAGAAAAAACCTTACCAGAATATTTAATTTGAACATTGTATTTATAGCTTAATTATTATTATTACTGAACTTTCAAAAAGTACTTTTCTGTAAAATGTGTAACATTTAAAAGTTGCAAGTGTGAAAACTCACTCACTCACAGAACCTCAGAACGTTCTCCTCTCTTCACTGAGTTCTTTGACATATTTCATCAAGTGCCACCTGTGCTTTAGTGTCATTGTATCAGAAAAGTGTAACTCTTAAGCCTGAAACATGTTTGTCAGTGTTTCAGGCCTGAGGAGCACATGTGTCTCCAGCAGACAGAAACAAACACCGGCTCTGGGATTATTTGTTTGTGAGCTGGCTCAGAAAACATTTCAGGTGGGGTTTCAGAAGTGATGTTTCTGTGGCATTCAGAGTTACATATCAGATCTGCGATCTCATCCACAGAATCAAAGTTAACAAGTGTCTTGATGATAACATTTTGCTCGTGGGAGCTGAAAAGCTGGAGAAAACGTCTGATGAGGTCACTGTAAATCTTCCCTAAAAGCATTTTGTAACTCATGTGACCTACACTGCTCCTCCTCCTGGTCCCGCACAGGTGAGTCATGTGTCACCTGGAGCGGCCCCGTCACGTCCTGCTTCTGGTGACGTCCCACTGCTGCTCACTGGGGCTGTTGTGTTCATCGTTTAATGCTTAAATCTGCTTCTACTCTTCCTAAATTTGCTTCTACTCTGCCTAAATCCTCTTAATAATAATAATAATAATAATAATAATAATAATAATAAAATACATTTTATTTGAAAGCGCCTTTAGGGACACTCAAGGACACTGTACAAGACATAGATAAAAACACATATTTACAGACAAAACAGAGATACAAAAGTGGATCATGGTGAGAGTGACTGATTATGTGCTGTAAGATTGTGTGAACAGGTGGGTTTTAAGTCTGGATTTGAAAAGTGGAAGAGAGTCGATGTTGTGGAGGTCAGGAGGGAGAGAGTTCCAGAGCCGAGGAGCAGAGCAGCTGAAGCCTCTGCCCCCCATGGTGATGAGAACTTCAGTTTTAGAACTGTTAAGTTGGAGGAAGTTGGAGGAGAACCAGGAATGAATTTCCTGTAAACAGAGGGTAAGAGAGGTTGGAGGGAGAGATGAGGAAGGTTTGGTGGAAATGTAGAGCTGGGTGTCATCCGCGTAATGGTGCGTTCACACCGCAGCGTAAAATTACGACTTTAATGTCAAAATATCCCGGTTTTATTTTCATATCGCCGTTACACTCCGTCATAGAGACAACATGTGGTTCCACTTTGTGAGATTAAAACAGTTTTTAAAAACAAGTTCCGCAGGAGGTGGTTCATGCACGTGGCCAATAGGGGGCAGTGTTTAGCCATGTGTAAAACTGCTTTAGATGAACAGCACAGTTAAAGTTCACACAAAATAACATGTAATTTCGCACTTTGACTAAAAATAGCGTGTCCCTGATGTTTTTGCGTGTCCACTGACTTTATTTAAACGTGTGCTTTTATTATTGATGTTTTGTCTTTTTACTTTCACTTTCTAGTCTCCGCGTTGTGCAGTTCACTTCACCATCGCCATTTTCAGAGGAGTTTGACATGTTCTTCTACGACTGGGATAGAGTGAAAATGTCATGACATAAGAATGTCTCACATCAATCTACGATGTGCGCTGCTGCTCCTGGGGACGCTGACGGACGGAGCCTCAGCCGGTGAGTAAAGAGTTTTTATCCTGTTCATTTACAAGTGTTTTGTGCAGTAGTTTTGAGAGCGCAGAGACGCCTCATTCTGGTCGATCCAGTTTTGTGATGACTTCACTCTGTGATACAGGCTGTTATTGTTATTTCGCCCTTTAGAATAATTCTGCAGGTTTAGAGGAAACTACAGGGCCCTGTTTGTGTCAGTTTTTTTGTTAAATGATCCTGTGGGTGTCGTTTTATGTTTCACTTAAGTCCTGGTGATGGCGGCCATTTGATGATAAGAGGAAACCACATCAGCTCAGGTCAGGCTTTGAGTGACAGGAAGAAAACACAAATGTCTGAGAGACTGAAATAATGTACTCGAGTAAAAACACAACTACATGACCAGAATTATACTCCACTACAAGTACAAGTACTGTACCAAATGTGTAGTCTGTTTAAGAGAATAAAGTAGACCTACGCATGAAAAATACTCAAGTAGTATTTATGTTAAGATAAATAACTATTTTGTAAAACTAATAGTGTCATTATTGTACCGAGGTCATGTGGAGATCAGGACTGTGATCACAGCTGTGAGACTCAGGTACATGTCAGGACAATACATGATATTCAGTCTGTCTAATGGCAAATTAACTAAAAAAGGACAAGAACTTCTGACGGGGATGATGTCATGTTACGCAGACACACCACAGGATGCTCCTCACAGTCTGATTGGACAGTGAAAAGAGGCGTAAAGTCTAAACCAGGGCGAGCTCCTTCTGCAGTTTGTGAATAAAACTCATTATTGGCGTAAACATTTGGTCTTGGGACTGTCAACACAGACTCCTTATTTATTTATTAATAATTATTTTGTATTTATTTATTATTTATTTACTCATTAAGTAAATTCTCTGGACTTTATTTCTTTTTCAAGTGTATTTTTTATCTGGGCAAAAAACAAACACGAGAGGAAAAGGGTCTTTACCTCAACAGTCACTATTAAAGCAGCTGTAGTGATATTTTAGACTCTAAAACTTAATTTAATAGTTTTAAATTTAAATCCTCTTATTCTCAAAGGCGTGTTATGTGCAGAGAGGAGCAGAGAGGAGGAGGTGCTGTTGTGTAGAGAGGAGCAGAGAGGAGGAGGTGCTGTTGAGTAGAGAGGAGCAGAGAGGAGGAGGTTGCTGTGTGTAGAGAGGAGCAGAGAGGAGGAGGTGCAGAGAGAGCAGAGAGGAGGAGGCGTGAGTGAGAGGAGCAGAGAGAGGAGGTGCTGTTGCAGAGAGGAGCAGAGAGGAGGTGTGCTGTTGTGATGAGGAGGAAGAGAGGAGGAGGTGCTGTTGTGTGTAGAGAGGAGCAGAGAGGAGGAGGTGCTGTTGTGTAGAGAGGAGCAGAGAGGAGGAGGTGCGGTTGTGTGTAGAGAGGAGCAGAGAGGAGGAGGTGCTGTTGTGTAGAGAGGAGCAGAGAGGAGGAGGTGTGGTGCTGTTGAGAGAGGAGAGGTGCTGTTGTGTAGAGGAGGAGGAGGAGCTGTTGTGTAGAGAGGAGCAGAGAGGAGGAGGTGCTGTTGTGTAGAGAGGAGCAGAGAGGCGGAGGTGCTGTTGTGTAGAGAGGAGCAGAGAGGAGGAGGTGCTGTTGTGTAGAGAGGAGCAGAGAGGAGGAGGTGTTGTGTAGAGAGGAGCAGAGAGAGGAGGAGGTGCTGTTGTGTAGAGAGGAGCAGAGAGGAGGTGCTGTTGTGTAGAGAGGAGCAGAGAGGAGGAGGTGGTGCTGTGGAGAGAGGAGCAGAGAGGAGGAGGTGGTGCTGTGCAGAGAGGAGCCGAGAGAGGAGGTGTGTGTTAGAGAGGAGCAGAGAGGATGAGGTACTGTTGTGTAGAGAGGAGCAGAGACAGAAGTGAAACCTTTTTTTAAATATAACTAATCACAATCTCATGACTAGAATAACACTGACAAACACAGAGAACATGATGAAAAACCCTGTAACAGTGACATGTCTGTAAGAAGAAGAAGAGCAGGTGGAGCATGAGGAGCAGGTGGAGCATGTGGAGCATGAGGAGCATGTGGAGCATGAGGAGCATGTGGAGCAGGTGGAGCATGAGGAGCAGGTGGAGCATGAGGAGCAGGTGGAGCATGAGGAGCAGGTGGAGCAGGTGGAGCATGAGGAGCAGGTGGAGCATGAGGAGCAGGTGGAGCATGAGGAGCAGGTGGAGCAGGTGGAGCATGAGGAGCAGGTGGAGCAGGTGGAGCATGAGGAGCATGAGGAGCAGGTGGAGCGCGAGGAGCAGGTGGAGCAGGTGGAGCATGTGGAGCAGGTGGAGCATGAGGAGCAGGTGGAGCATGTGGAGCAGGTGGAGCGTGAGGAGCGTGTGGAGCAGGTGGAGCAGGTGGAGCGTGAGGCGCGTGTGGAGCAGGTGGAGCGTGTGGAGCGTGAGGAGCGTGTGGAGCAGGTGGAGCAGGTGGAGCGTGTGGAGCTGGTGGAGCATGAGGAGCAGGTGGAGCAGGTGGAGCAGGTGAAGGTTAATGTTCTTTGTTATGATCTAAAATCACTTCTTTCTCCACAGAGGTTCACACTCTGCGATATTTTCACACTTCTTCGTCTCAACATCTCCCAAACTTCCCAGAGTTTGTATCTGTTGGATATGTGGACGACCTTCAGATCACTCACTTTGACAGTGTCACCAGGGAATATGTCCCCAAACAGGAGTGGATGAAGAAAATCACAGAGGAGGAGCCTCGGTTCTGGGAGATCAACAGACAGCTCTCTTTGGGGAATGAGCAGGTGGGAAAATCCCAAATGGAAACTGTGAAACGACGCCTCAATGTGACTGAAGGTTTGTGTCAGCTCTACTTTTTTCACAGAAATAATATACACATAAATTACAAATGCAGAAAATAAAACTAACAACTCAACTCTAATTTATAATATTTCACTTTATAAATAAGTTTAAAATGATTTAAAGCGTCTTGTCATGATTTCAGGAGTTCATTTTGTTCAGTTTATGACGGGCTGTGACTGGGACGATGAGACTGGAGACGTCAGAGGATATTATCAACACGCTTTTGACGGAGAAGATTTTATTTCATTGGATTTTGACACTGAGACATTTGTGGCTCCAAAACAAGAAGCTTTTATCACTAAACTGAAATGGGAGGGGATAGGAGAGGCTGTCAGAGAGAAACATTACATCATCTATGAATGTGCTGAGTATCTGAAGAAACATGTGCAGAACGGAGAGAGCGCTCTGAAGAGGACAGGTAACACACAGATTCAACTTTGAATTTCTATTAAAAACAGTTTCATGGAGAAAAGTGTAATATCAGTAAGAACAGAGCTGTGGGCAGAGATGGGGGGTGGGTGAAAACAGGTTTTCTGAGCCTCAGATGCAGGACAATACAGGACCTGACCTGAGACATGCAAAGTGATTCAGACACAAACACAAGATCCACAGAGGGGTCAGCACTGGCCCCTGTTTGATTATGGGACAGACGAGAGACCAGGAAAAAGAGGAAAACAGAATATGTGTCTGAGTGACTTTTCAGGACCACATCAAGGAATTATCTGCCAAATCATTTAAGCAAAGTCGTTTCTTTTCTCCCCATAATGTTCATTTATTGGACTGACACAGGGACATAATGATGGACGACTCTGTGGGGAAAACAACACAAAGTAGGTCTTTTGAATGAGGGGCACATAGTGGGTAGATCTATCCATTGTAGATGTTGTGTACTTCTCTAGGGGGCGCTGTTGCATGGGTCTTCCCTACTGTTATACAGATGTGTCCAGATCAGGAGCATTCAGTTTTCAGTGATTAACATTTTCAAACGGACAAAGTGTGTGATTTACAAAGAATTATACAACTGTAAAAACTATTATCTGCTCTGGAAATTCAATCCAATATGTCAGAACAGACGACCACAAGAACAGGACACGACACTGAGTCCAGCTCCAAAACAGCATCTGTGTCTGTGCCAGTCACTGTCCAGGCAGGACCAGTGTCCAGGATTTAAGCAGGGCTGGACCACATGTACAATTTAAGGGAGACCAGGATAAATGAGGTTGAGTTTTTCCAAACTTTTTATGTTTTTTCAAGTTTTTTCCCCAGAAACTTTGAATGTAACAAACCACATTCCCAGTATTTTGGTGCATTTCGGGGTGCCCCAGTGGCTTAGGGTACTTCTGATAATTATATTCAAATTATATTTAAAAAAGCAACATCTTTGTGCGTGGGACCACTGGTCATTAGAAATGTCAAGGGACACGTGATTCAAAAGTCACTTTTAAACTGTATCAGACTTTAACCACAGCTGTGTGAGCACACGTGCTGAAGCCTTTGAGGAAACTGTTTCTTTAGAAGTTCTTGGAGACAAAGCTAAAATGATCTGGACAGTTAGTCTGGTCGGACTCATGACCAGGTTTGTACCTGTGTGCTTGTTACCACGGCAACTCAGCGCCAACTCAGGTTAGCCCTGATGGTGGTTGTTCTGAAATGAAATGTATTAAATTCACTTATTTTATCTGATGCCTTTTAAACATAAGTCTGTTGTGTTGTCTGTAATAAACTGTTGTGTGTAGAGCTCCCCCTGGTGTCCCTGCTGCAGAAGTCCTCCTCAGCCCCAGTCACGTGTCACGCCACAGGCTTCTACCCCAGCAGAGCCAGGCTGTTCTGGACCAAAGACGGAGACGAGCTGCTGGAGGACGTGGACCCTGGAGAGATCCTGCCCAACGGAGACGGGACCTTCCAGACCAGTGTGTCCCTGGACCTGTCCTCTGTCCCCTTTAAGGACTGGGACAGGTACCACTGTGTGTTCCAGCTGCCCGGGGTCAAAGAGGACTATGTGACCAGACTGGACCGGAGCAAGATCAGGACCAACGGTGAGACTTGAGTTTGGACAGTTTTGGGCTGTGGTCGAACAAAGAAACTAAAATTAAACTAAGAACCTAAAGACTAGTCCAAACTGTCCCACGTGACGTCACTTATTCACAGAGTAGAGTTTAGTCCAGCCTCTTTTGAGTCTGACTCATTAAAATAAAGTTTGAGTCGAGTCATTATCATCTAAATACAAGTCAGACTCAAAAGTCCATTTAAAAGTCTATATTTTAGTTTCCATGTGACCTCAGTGGGCCTCCTGTGAACTCCCAGAGCTTCAAAGTTTGAGGTTGTTTTTTAAAAGCAGATTTACAGAGGTGAGGAGGACAGTGTCAGGACTGAGTCTTTAAGAGACACGACAAACAGATGAACATGAAGAATCTGACACAGGTTTAACAGAGTCAGAGATTAAACAACCAGAGAAACAACTATAAATACAGCAAATATACAACAGAAATACACTCACACACACACACACACACACACAGACACACACACACTTTACACACACACATACTTACACACTTTACACACACACACACACACACACACACACACACACACATACTCACACACACACTTTACACACACACACACACGCACACACAGACGTTTTTTTCAATGAAAATGCAGTTTGAGCAAACAAGGTTTAACAGGAAGAACTCTACAGTCCCATGTGTGGAGGCCCTTGTGGACCGTGGTCAAACATTTTTGTAATAAGAGACTCTTCATTAAACTTAAGGATGAGTTGAGTTCATCTTTTATGATAATGTTTTATTTGTTTTCTGCATGTTTGTATGAAGCACGTTTCACATTGTCACAATGAATCTGAAACTCACATATTTAAATAAACCAGGAGAACAGTTCAGTCCAGACCTCAGTGTTAGTGCAGCATGACTCACCTGTTGTACCTGTGTCTGTCACAGAGGAGAACGACACAGATCTCATCATCATCGTCATTCTGTCGACTGTTCTCGCTCTTGTTGGCCTCACTGTGGGGGCCTTCGTCTTGTGCCGGAGATCAAAAGGTAATGCAGCGTTTATTGATTGTGACCAGAGCAAAGGAATCAATAAAACACGGTTCCTTCTGGTCAGAGGGAGGGTCAGTGAAGCCACTTCCGCTTCACCTACCCTCCACCACACACAGGCACACTCACTCTCTCAAACACACACACAGACACACAGACACACACACACTTTACACTCAGCCGTTGGATGAGCAGGACTTGATGTGTTTTTGAACATGGACAGTGTGGTTATTGTCTTTATGAGAGATGCTGCTGAGAACAGTTCAGTCCAGACCTCAGTGTTAGTGCAGCATGACTCACCTGTTGTACCTGTGTCTGTCACAGAGGAGAACTACACAGCTCTCATCATCGGCCTTGTGTTGCCTTTTGTCATCCTTGTTCTCCTCGCTGTGGTCGTCTTCGTCTTCGTCTCCAACATGAGATGTAAAGGTAACACAACATTTCTTCTTGGTTCCTTTGCTCTGTGCACAGTGACACTCGGTTCCTTCTGGTCAGAGGGAGGGTCAGTGAAGACATTTCTGCTCCTGCACCTCCTCTGTGTCCTGCACCTCCTCTGCCTCCTGTCATTAAAATGACAGGAGTTGAGTCGTTATCATCTAAAAACAAGTCAGGCTCAAAAGTCAATTTAAAAGTCTATATTTTAGTTTCCATGTGACCTCAGTGGGCCTCCTGTGAACTCCCAGAGCTTCAAAGTTTGAGGTTGTTTTTTACAGAGGTGAGGAGGACAGTGTCAGGACTGAGTCTTTAAGAGACACGACAAACAGATGAACATGAAGAATCTGACACAGGTTTAACAGAGTCAGAGATTAAACAACCAGAGAAAGAACTATAAATACAGCAAATATACAACAGAAATATACACACACAAACACACACACAGACACACACAGACAGTTGAGTTCATCTTTTATGATAATGTTTTATTTGTTTTCTGCATGTTTGTATGAAGCACGTTTCACATTGTCACAGTTAATGTGAAACTCACATATTTTAAATAAACCAGGAGAACAGTTCAGTCCAGACCTCAGTGTTAGTGCAGCATGACTCACCTGTTGTACCTGTGTCTGTCACAGAGGAGAACGACACAGCTTTCTTCATCACCATCCTTGGGGTTCTGCTCACTGTTGTTCTCCTCGCTGTGGTCATCTTGGTCGTCTTCCTCTTGCTCAGGAGATGTAAAGGTAACACAACATTTCTTCTTGGTTCCTTTGCTCTGTGCACAGTGACACTCGGTTCCTTCTGGTCAGAGGGAGGGTCAGTGAAGACATTTCTGCTCCTGTTCTGTTCATATGAGACACTTTACAAATGTGGGTAAAACTTCACATTCTGCTCCAGCTGCTACAAGTCAAATAAAACATCTCCCTTTTCATCATAAAGTCCATGTTTGTGGATGAAACCCTCCTGAGCTGGAACATTTCAATGTGCGATGATAAAATGTCTCCATCTGAAAGTTTCAGTTTGGCGTTAAGTCTGATCACAAGGCAAGTTTATTTGTATCGCACAATTCGTACACAAGGTAATTCAAAGTGCTTTACAGAATAAGAAAGACATTAAAATCACACAAATCAAAACATAAATAATCACAAATAATCATCATAAAATTAACATTAAAACATTAAACAAAAGAGTGTAGAATAAAAACCTTTCACTCATATGCACAGATGAACAGAACCGTTTTGAACCTGGATTTAAACATTGTCAAAGTTGAGGCCTGTCTCACATCTTCAGGAAGAATGTTCCAGACTCTTCATTAAACTTAAGGATGAGTTGAGTTCATCTTTTATGTTTTATTTGTTTTTTGCATGTTTGCATGAAGCACGTTTCACATTGTCACAATTAATGTGAAACTCACATATTTAAATAAACCAGGAGAACAGTTCAGTCCAGACCTCAGTGTTAGTGCAGCATGACTCACCAGTTGTACCTGTGTCTGTCACAGAGAAGAACTACAGAGCTCTCATCATCGGCCTTGTGTTGACTGTTCTTGCTGTTGCTCTCCCCGTTGTGATCGGCGTCTTTGGCATCTACATCTTGGACATGATATGTAAAGGTAACACAACATTTCTTCTTGGTTCCTTTGCTCTGTGCACAGTGACACTCGGTTCCTTCTGGTCAGAGGGAGGGTCAGTGAAGACATTTACGCTCCTGCACCTCCTCTGTGTCCTGCACCTCCTCTGTGTCCTGCACCTCCTCTGTGTCCTGTCATTAAAGTAACAGGAGTTGAGTCATTATCATCTAAAAACAAGTCAGACTCAAAAGTCCATTTAAAAGTCTATATTTTAGTTTCCTTGTTACCTCAGTGGGCCTCATGTGAACTCCCAGAGCTTCAAAGTTTGAGGTTGTTTTTTAAAAGCAGATTTACAGAGGTGAGGAGGACAGTGTCAGGACTGAGTCTTTAAGAGACACGACAAACAGATGAACATGAAGAATCTGACACAGGTTTAACAGAGTCAGAGATTAAACAACCAGAGAAACAACTATAAATACAGCAAATATACAACAGAAATATACACACACACTTTACACCACATACTTTAAATAAACCAGGAGAACATTATTGAAAATGACAGGACTCTAGAATGATTTATGTGAACTGTCGTGGTTTGTAGATTTTGTTTTTTTCTTTGTTTACAATATGTTGCAAAACTGACTCGTGCTGCTATTCTTGGAATTTCTATGTGTTATTAAAATGGGTTTGGCATTATAAGTAAATTTTACTTCAGCCTAAACCCTTTCGGTCAAGATGTAAATGTTGAATAATGTTAGATTTTTTTGAATGTAATGACCGAATAAAATAATTTGAATTTGAAAATGAAAAAATGTACCATGACTCACCTGTTGTACCTGTGTCTGTGGTGTTAGCCTGACTCACCTGTTCTTGTGCTGCCCCCTGTCTGTCACAGAGAACAACTACTCTTACGCTTTCGTCATCATCGACTATGTGATGCTGTCTGCTGTTGCTCTCCCTGTTGTGGCCGTCTTCATGTTAGTCTCACACAGGAGATGTAAAGGTAACACAACATTTCTTGCTTGGTTCCTTTTTAAAAAGTCCAGGTCGACCATTTCTCTCTGTGTTTGTGTGTTTTATAAAATCCTTTGAACGAATGAAATGAAGTCAAACGGTTTGGCTCCAATAAAACTGTGATATAAGAAAATGTTTACAGGAAAAAACAAAATAACAAAACATTCATGAGCTACAGTTTAGACTCTAAAGAAGAAAACCATTTATATGCATGAAGGAGCCATTTAATCCAGTGCCTCCTCTGTGTCCTGCTCCTCCTCTGTGTCCTGCTCCTCCTCTGTGTCCTGCTCCTCCTCTGTGTCCTGTGCCTAAGACATTTCTTGTTCTGACATATACAACACTTTTGTCTCGTTCACAGGTCGTTTGGTGAGATCAGAGGCTCCCCAGAATTCGTCTTCTAATGAGCAGGAAGGTATGAGGATGAATAACACAAAAAAACTTTCACATCTTGTAAATATTTTGAGTTGAGGGTTTGATTCCTGAACAACCTGAGGTTTTATCTGTGTGGAACTTGCACTTTCTGCTTGTATCTGGATTTTCACTCAAAAACAATATTTTTATATGGTTTATCTGCCTCCTCTGCGTCCTGTGCCTCCTCTGCGTCCTGTGCCTCCTCTGCGTCCTGTGCCTCCTCTGCGTCCTGTGCCTCCTCTGCGTCCTGTGCCTCCTCTGCGTCCTGGTCCTCCTCTGCGTCCTGTTCCTCCTCTGCGTCCTGTTCCTCCTCTGCGTCCTGGTCCTCCTCTGCGTCCTGTTCCTCCTCTGCGTCCTGTGCCTCCTCTGCGTCCTGTTCCTCCTCTGCGTCCTGTGCCTCCTCTGCGTCCTGTGCCTCCTCTGCGTCCTGTGCCTCCTCTGCGTCCTGTACACTTTCATTTAATTCCATCAGGTCCATAAACTTTATCTTCTGCTCCAGGATTCCTAAACATATATAGAAATCTTTTACCTACAAAACAGAAACTTTTAAATCCACTTTTAATTACAGAGGGTTTTTATTTAGTTTTTCAACATTTACAACTCCAATTCTTAAAGTTGGGACGCTGTGTAAAACTTTAAAAAAAATGCAGAATACAATGATTTACAAATGATTTTTAACCTATATTGAACTGAATAAACTACAAAGACATGATATTTAATGTTCAAACTTTATTGTTTTTATGCAAATATTCACTCATTTTCAATTTGATGCCTGCAGTATGTTCCAATAAAGTTGAGACAGGGGCTCAAAACAGAAGAATGAATGAAATGAAAGAATGAGGAAGTTGAGGAATGCTTAAAATAAACCTGTTTGGAACATTCCACAGGTGAACAGGTTCAGTGGAAACAGGTGAGTGTCATGACTGAGTTTAAATGGAGCATCTCCAAAGAACTGAGTCATTCACAAGTAAGAATGAGGCGAGGTTCAGCACTTTGTGAACAACTGTGAGCAAATAGTCCAACAGAACAACTTTTCTCAATGTACAATTGTAAAGAATTTAGGGATTTCATCATCTACAGTCCATAATATCATCAAAAGAATCTGGAGAAATCTCTGCACGTAAGTGACAAGGCTGAAAACACTGAATGCCCGTGACCTTCGACCCCTCAGGTGGTTCTGTATTAAAAACAGACATGAATGTGTAAAGGATATCACCACATGAACACATCAGGAACACTTCAGGAGACCACTGTCAGTTAACACAGCTCGTCACTACTTCTCCAAGTGCAAGTTAAAACTACAATGTGGTCTGACAAGTTCACATTTTAAATTGTTTTTGGAAATCATGGACGTCGTGTCCTGAACATCTGGACTGTTATCAGCACAAAGATCAAAATCCTCTGTGATGTTCTGGGGGTTTGTGGGTAACTTGCTCATCTGTGAAGGCAGCATTAATGCTGAGAGGTACATACAGGTTTTAATAATAATAATAATAATAATAATAATAATAATAATAAATAATAATAATAATTAAAACTGCAAGCAGTGATAAAGGCCCTCGCCACCCTTGCGACCGCGGGGTACACGCCACCGCGGAGTTCGCGCCTCTCGTTCCCGCTTACATCGCCCCTCCCACCAAAAACAGAAACTGAGTAATATTACTCCATTCATTCCAATGAGAGCAGTTATGACATTTTCACGCCTACACGGTTGGAAATAGAGGTATGTCTTCATTGACTTTTTTGTTCAGTATGATGAATGGAATATGTGTACCAAATTTCAATGGTCAGTGACAAAGTAGTTTTTTTCATCCCAGTTAACCAAAACCCATGTATTTCAATGAGAAATGTCGGTCGTTGCCATGGCAACACACTTGCAAATAGAGGTATGTTCCCTTGGGCTTTTTTGTTCAGTATGGAGATAGGGATGTCCATGCCAAATTTCAAATATTTTTGAAAAAGTAAAATTTTTTGGGTCCAATTCAAAATTTCAAGGGGGCGCTGTGGAGCAATGAATTGTCTCAGCTCTGTAAACTGTATATTATGACATTCAGATGAACAATGTGACCAAAATGTATATAATGCCGGTTTAGCAGGACACTGCATATTTGAGTTAGATGCAATGTAATACTTCAAAAAACGCAATTTTTTTTCGCATGTTGGCCACACCCACATTTATGACTTAGAAAAATCCAAGTGAGTCGGCTTTAATCCCACATGGGCCTAGTACATTTTGACCAATTTTCAAGTTTTTTGAATGAAAATCAATCCATGGCGTAAAAAATCCAAACGTGACAGTTAAAATTTCAAAAAAATGGGGGTTCCGCCCACAATGGCCGACTTCCTGTAGGGTTTAGGGTGGGGTCATAATATAATAATTTTTTACTTGTCTTGACATGTTCTATGGTTCTACCAAATTTCATTTGTCTACGATGGAAAAGGTCTGTCATTGCCGTAATGTATTTTGAACTTTGAGGTGGGCGCTACAGAGTCATTTTGAAGCATTAATTTTTTTTGCACAAGAAAATACTGATTTTTTCACCAAACCTTGAATTTTAGGTCATAGTTGGATTAGTGCTGAGCATCTATTTAGTCGACAACAAAGTCCAGTACTCTGAACCCCATTCATTTCAATGACACATTTCTGACAATTTCCATGGTTACCACGGTAACATAGTTACAAATAGAGGTATGTTCTCATTGGCTTTTTTGTTCAGTATGTCAAGCCACATCTTCATGCCAAATTTCAAATGTTTATGACAAAGTAATTTTTTTTGGTCCCATTCAAAAGTTCAAGGGGGCGCTGTGGAGCAATGTGTAATGTCTAACCTCTATAAATTGTATATGTATGCACTCAGAGCAAGATTTTGAACAAAATGTATATTAATGCCGGGAAATGGGACACTGCTGTTTGAGTTACGTGCGATGTAAATACTTTAAAAAAGAGCTTTTTTTTTGGTAGGCTGGCCACACCCACAATTTATGACTTAGAAAAATCCAAGGTAGGAGACTGGAATCCCACATGGGTCTAGTTCCTTTTGCCCAATTTGGAAGTTTCTTGAATGAAAATCCACAGCGTAAAAAATCCAAATGTGAGAGTTAAAATATTGGAAAAAGTGGGTTCCGCCCACAATGGCCGACTTCCTGTCGGGTTTAGGGTGGGGTCATAACATAATTTTTTACTTGTCTTGACATGTTCTGTGGTTCTACCAAATTTCATTTGTCTACGATGAAAAAGGCCTGTCATTGCCGTAATGTTTTTTTATTTTTGAGGTGGCGCTATTGAGTCATTTTAAAACATTAATTTTTTTGCCCATCAAAATAATTAATTTTTCACCAGACTTGAATTTTGGGTCCAATAAAATTGAGTTTTCGTTAACGTTCAGGGGGTCAAAAATGGTTTTGAAGTCGCGAGGAAAATAATAAGAATAATAATTAAAACTGCAAGCAGTGATAAAGGCCCTCGCCACCCCTTGCGACCGCGGGGTACATGGCACTGCAACGAGCTGGTCTCTTCCTTCAACTTTTCCATCCAACAAACATCACTTCCAATGTCATTGTATTTGCCACAGACATTGTAACTGTAGGTTAATAGGTAAAAACATGTGAGGTGCACATTTGATTATACTTGTATGGAGGTCATAATGCACAGTGTTAGAGATCTGTCTGCAGTTATTACTATAGTTATGCTGTAGAGCAGTAAGCTCTCAGAATCAAGATTGTTCTCAGAAGTTTGTGTGTTGCTTTGTCTCTGCAGCTGTTTTTAACTAGAGAGTTTGGCAGCTTGATGTAGAGAGTCACAGGTTGATTTAGAGTGCTAAAATGTCAAAGTTCAAAACAGATCAAAAAGACGATGAATGCTTTTTTAACATGATGGTGGCGCTGTTCAGTGAAATACTTCCCATCACCTGTCCTGTGTCCCTTTATCCTTCCTCTGACCACACACGTCAGTCCTCTGTCCTCCCTCTGACCACACGTCAGTCCTCTGTCCCTTTGTCCTCCCTCTGACCACACATGTCTGTCCTCTGTCCCTTTGTCCTCCCTCTGACCACACATGGTTGTGCTGTGTCCCTGTGTCCTCCCTGTGACCACATATGTCTGTCCTCTGTCCCTTTGTCCTCCCTCTGACCACACATGCCTGTCCTCTGTCCTCCTTCAGACCACACATGTCTTTCCTCTGTCCCTTTGTCCTCCCTCTGACCACACATGTCTGTCCTCTGTCCCTTTGTCCGCCCTCTGACCACACATGACTGTGCTCTGTCCCTTTGTCGTCCCTCTGACCACACATGTCTGTCCTCTGTCCCTTTGTCCGCCCTCTGACCACACATGACTGTGCTCTGTCCCTTTGTCGTCCCTCTGACCACACATGTCTGTCCTCTGTCCCTTTGTCCACCCTGTGACCACACATGTCTGTCCTCTGTCCCTTTGTCCTCCCTCTGACCACGCATGTCTGTCCTCTGTCCCTTTGTCCACCCTGTGACCACACATGTCTGTCCTCTGTCCCTTTGTCCACCCTGTGACCACACGTGGCTGTCCTCTGTCCCTTTGTCCACCCTGTGACCACACATGTCTGTCCTCTGTCCCTTTTGCCGCCCTCTGACCACACATGTCTGTCCTCTGTCCCTTTGTCCTCCCTCTCACCACACATGGCTGTCCTCTGTCCTTTTGCCGCCCTCTGACCAGAAATGGCTGTGTCTCTGTCCCTTTGTCCTCCCTCTGACCACACATGGCTGTCCTCACGCAGCTTGGCGTCTCTGGCCACAGCTCGTCTCTGGAGTTGTCCTTCAGCCCATGTGTCTTTCTTCAGGGCTGTGTCTGGGGACACGAGGAACAGGTCAAGTTGTTTTGAGTCATATGAGAAGAAGTGAATGGCTGAATTTTTCTGAAGTTTTCCTCCAGTGAAACAGAAGGATGGATTGAATGATGCAGGTCTGATTCTGGCCAGAAGAACCATGTGTCCTCCTGCTCAGAAGGAGCTTTTGATTCAGGTCGAGCTGTGGTGGTTGGTTCTGTGGTTCTTTGTCTCCAAGGCGTTGTCAGGTCACAGGTGATGTAATTAATGTTGTAGGTCGGGAAAAAAACTTTTGGTGAAATTGTAATTATTAAAGTAGCATTTTAGAATCAGAAAATACTAATAATAATAATAATAATGAATTTTATTTGTATTGCACTTTACATTTCAAAGAAATCTCAGAGTGCTAGAAAACTGTTAGTTGTTAGTGTTGTTAATGCGTGATTATTTCATAGGAACATGTAAAGAAAAATAAGAGAAATTATGCAGCATTTGCATCTGCTGTAACAAAAAAAAAATGTTATTAACAAAATCGCAGGTGCATAGTCGTGAAGGATGGTCAAGTCAATGGAGTAAGTTTAGATTTGTGATCAGTTCCGGCTTAGATTAGGCCTTAAATTTGTTTTTTAAGAGAGCTTACAATTGAAGAGGGTTTTTGGTACCAGCTGGACTTTTCTGAGGACATGCATGTCATTAAACTCACTGCCGTAATGAGGCAAAAAGCATAATAAATAAAAAGAAAAATAGAGAAACCAAGAAATGTAGAAAATGAGTGGATCAGTTGAAACGGCATCCTGTCGTTTTCTTGTTGACAGTGTTCACAGCAGTTTAACAGTTACACACATTTTCTGATGTTGCACAATGTACAGCTCACAGTTTGGCTGTTTTTTACATCACATTTCCCATTAGGTGTTTATTGGGCATAATCAGTCACTGTTGTAGATATATGTGATTTTACACATGTTGTGATGCAGCTTAAGTTAATTGTAAGTTATGTAGGAGACGTAAGTGTTTGTGAATGTGGCTTTTATAGTTTTTGCTACTTGTTGAAATTAGTATGTAGATTATATGTGTTAAAATGATTTTATGTGATTTGGATTAGTGGCATTTGTGTGTTATTTTTCTTTCTTTTATGTGATTGTTTATCTGACAAGTCAAATTGAATAATGTCTTATGTGTTTTACTGTGCTGTATTTTCCAGCAAATTATTTCAATATTATTACCTATATATCTGATTGTTTTTGGTAGTTATAGTGTTTAGTGTTTTCCTCTGTAGGAGCTGTTGCACCAGGAGTCAGTAACACAATGGGCCTGTCAGGAAACAACATTTTGGAGTCAATATATTTTGAACTGCGCCCTGTTTTTAAGTGAAAATAAAACCGTAGAGGGGCATCTTAGTCTTGTGGTTTTTCTCTAATCTTTAGTAGGGGTACCAGCAGAATGACAAAACGGAGCACAATAGTTCTTCTTTATGTATGGGGGGGGTGTCAAAAAACAAAACAACAAAAGAGAAGACACAGATTAAAAAATACATTTAAAAAGTAAGTTTTGGGAAATGTATTCCCTGTGTGTAGAATGTCCCTACATTTAGAATGAATGTTTTTGTAATAATGATGTAAAACACTGGCATGTGATGTGAAACAATGAGATTTTTTGTACAGGTTCTACCACAGCAAAGTAATAATATTAATGTTATATGCATTGTAAATGTCCTACAAATGATAAGTTTATAGTGATATTTTTGGGGGATGGCGCTAATTAATACAAAAGTAATGATTAAATGCTGCAACTCGTGCTTTGAAAAGTGTTTTTTTTTATATAATTAAGGCCATGTTTATGGTTAAAAGTGAGCAATTAGACTTTAAACAAAGTCGTGTCCAGTGAAGATGCCTTCTATGTAATGTATTTATTTTGTATTTTATGTTGTGCTCCTTTCTGTTAAAGGGAAGATTGTGCTTCTTACATAAAAGTGAATGCCACAGTAGACACAGGTGGAGAAATGTAAATGTGAACAGAAATGAGCAGAACCCAGGACCTTGTTGGACATCAGCCCTGTGCTTTAGTGAAGCTCAGTGAAGACTTCACTGAATGTGACTGTTAAGATGTGTATAAAAGAACACACTGAGATTAGTTTAAAGTGAAACTGCCTTTGTATTGTCTCTCGTAGTACAGACAGAGATGAGCCTTTGAGTGTTACTGGGGGAGGACTCATTTTGAGTTGGGCCTCTCATATGTTAAATTCTGGAGCCTGTTCCTCTGAGTCCAGAGCCACAACAACACATCAGCATGTTTTACATATGTATGCAGCTGAAGCTCACCGCGAGAAACATGAAAAAACTACTATTTTATAAGTATTAGGAGTATGTTAGTTTAACTATGTCTTATTGGTTTCAGTAGCTTAGAGTCTTCAAATTTTATTTAATAGTAGTAGTAGTTTAGTAGGTGCAGTCTACAGACGAACATGATGACACAGTCACTGCTCTGAGGCTGTGGTAGAACATATATTTGTAATGCTTGTATTGGCCTCATAATTATCAGAGACAGCATTTTGGATACAGATTTAATAATTTGTGCACAACAAGGTGAGCAGATGTATAAATGTATATATGTAGAATATAAATGATTATTATACGAGTAAAGAAGTGGAAGGAGAGCTTGTTCTCAAAGATGTGTTTTTAATTCAAGTAGAGCAGATTCAGACACTTCAGAGTCAGCGTTTAACTCAACACTTTGTGGTGTTTAATTCAATTGACTGTGTATTTGTAAAATCAAAGTAAAAGTTTCCCTTAGGTCTGAATGGGATCATTGATTGACCAAGAAAAAGTTAAATAAGCAACATTCATAGTTAATGTTGTTCATGCTAAGCACTGCTCCTACTCCTGTGTTCAGTTCAGGAAACAATGACATTTACATTTGTGGGAGGGTCCTCAGTGTGGAAACTAAGTAATGACACCTACATATTTGTAAATTAGTGGATGTTTTGGGGAATGTCCTTTCTAAGAGTATTTAAACATGTACTTGTACTTCAGTATAATGTGTACATTTAAAGCTAATGTGTAACATTATAAATGACAGGGTTTGTTACAGACTTGTCTTACACTTCTGTTGTCTCAGTCCATGTGTGTCTCACCTCTGTTTGTGTGAAACACAACTGCACTGCTGCATTGGTCAGAGCTTTGAGAATATGTAGATATATATGTGAACATCTGAATACAGGTTTAATAAATTAAATATTGTACAAAAGATTTATGTTAAATGGTAATAAGCCTCCGTAAATGTATCATACATATTTGGCAGTAGTACTTGTACTTCAGTACGTTTTAGCCATGAAATTTTTCAGGAGTACAATTCTGCAGTACCTTTCCATCATTGTGACTTACCTGTAATCATTTCAAATGTTAAATATTCTACAGTTTGTATAGTGTTGTGGTTTCTCTTCTGTGATTGGCAGATATTTCTAAGGAGTGTTCATTTATCAGTTTGGAAATGGCATAGTCTGTAAGCTGCATAATTCTATGGGAATTAAAACCATATTTTATCCATACAAATTTATATAATGTAATGTGGAAGATTAGAAGCGAAGGAAAGAAACATTTGTATAAAAGTAGAGGGAGCAAGTGTGAAATCATCTGTGTTATAAAGTCACCCAAAAGAAAATGTGCATGTATTGAATAGTATTTTATGACTGAAAAGTGATGTACTAGGGAATTAAAGAAAGTACATTGTCAGAGGAATTAAATTTGACACAAAGGAGTCAGATATTAGAATGAGAAGATATTTAGTATAAGTATAACATTTGTCATAAGAACAAGTGACTTTGTTCTGATATGTATTTTCTTCTGTGGCTGTCAGTTTTGGTTTTTGTTGTTTTTGTTATAGTTGCATTTGATACATTTATGATGATGTCTGTACAGTGCACAACAGAAGTGCTGACATTAAAATGGTCAGTGAGAATGACTTGGGGTTGGGGGTTCGAGTTGTGACGGGGCTGTTTGACTTGTACCATTCATATGTATAATCAGAGTCATTACAGCCGAGAGTTTGGCCCCACAGCCCTCAGCAGAGAACACAATAACACATCAGCCTTGTTTCCATGTGAATGCAGGTCAAGAAGTATCTAACAAGCTCATCTCCAAAGAGGCTGAGACTGGATTTGATTTGAGTAGTTATATTATATTATAAATTTTCAGGTTTGTAATGTACTGTAAGTTTGTGTTTAGTCTTTAATGTAAGCAGTTTATTAAAGGTAAGATGACATAGTATTTAATTAATGTAATCATTTTAATTACAGTGGTGTCCATGTAAATCTGTGTACATTATTTCATGTTTATCCTAACCCAAGTCCATTTTATGCTTATCCAAAGGTATGTCCATGTTTATATAAAGGTTCTTTGTGAACATGAAAATGGTGAGAGCAGTAGTGTTTGGACGGAGATAAAAAAGTGTTTGTAACAGGAGAAGTTCAGAACTGAAGGGCAAAGTCGTGTGTGTTTATGAAGTATGTTGGTGTTGTCATGGTGTTTATCTTAATATTAGTCATTATAAGTTTTTATTTGTGTTGTTATGTAAGCTCATGATGCAAACATTTGTTTTTAAAAAGGGCAGTTGTAAAAGATAATATTAATGACACAAATGTTTTTAAGGGCCATATTATGAATGTAGGCATGTTATAAAAGGCTCAGTTCAATTAGTAAAACAGAACTGTCAACATGTATAATACATTTGGCTATAAAGTATTTGTAGTTTGTCAGATGACAAGGAAAAAATAATAATAAGGCAAAGGTGGAACTAGCAGGTAAAATGTTAAGGCACACCCTCAAAAATGGGGCTGGGTTATGCATGAGGAGAAGGGGGCTGGGGTATATGTTCCAGGGGGGTAGGTACCTGGGAAGGAGAGGTTAAAAGACATGTCAAACAGAGATTTTGTAGTCTTTGTTTGGTCTCCAGACACAAGACTCCCCATTCTGCGAGGAAGATTACTTTCTCTAAGTTTGGTTACTTCACTTGGACTTTTTACTTTCCCACTCTACGAGGAGGATTACTTTCTCTTAGTTTGGACCACTTTGATTCTTTACTTTTTTTATTTTTTGTTTTTTTTGCGACGACTATCAAGTCACAGCTTCTTTTCAGTGCATCAAGGTATGTGAAGTATTTTGAATTATATAGAGTTACAATGTCTTTAGTATGTGTAAACTGTGGTATGTTTGTAATGGTGTACTATTATAACTGTCAGTCAACTGTAATACTTGAAAATGAACCATAGTTATGTTTTTGGGCAAGTGCATGTGATTTGATCCGAGCAAAACAAACAACACCTAACCTCCTAGGTGTTTAGAGTTTGTTTTGACATTATAATGTTGATCATGTACTAATTATGTATTTTCAAGCATTTACAAAGATTTATGTTTGTTTTTTGTTTCAGGTGTTTTGAACAGGGGCTCCTGAGGTTTTCTGTTCGAAGCACAGAGTTTTGTGATGGCTCCTATGTTTGGTATGGCTTTATTTTGTATTATATTATTATTGGTTGTGTTGTTTATGTGAGCAGTTTAATTACAAGTTGTAGAGATGAAATTAAGAATACATTGTTTTTATATCTTTACAGTGGCGATTGGGACAGGCTGGCGTCCTGCTGCACGACGCTGGCCACGGTCTCCTTTCACCGGCAAACAGCTGAGAGCCTGCTTTCCACCAGAATCCCCGAACAAGGAGGTATGTCACCATTTACTTTTTAAAGTTTATAGTGTGTAAACACAGCGATGTGATAGTACAGTTTTAAGGTTATTTTAGTCTGTCAGGCAGGTGTGTAAATGTAGTGCAGGCAGCCTATTCATATTAAATGTGCCCATTAACCAGGCCTCAGCCACCATCGTCATCTCCATTAGCATATGAACTGGCATGAGCAGAGCAGGATAATGTTGTTTTGGAAGTTGTTTAGAAAGAAAGCATGGTTTTGTTTCACATTTTATCAGCAGATGCAAAGACATTGTACATTAATTGTTATAAAACAAAATATCAATAGATTATTAGTAAATTGTTAAGTGAAATGGAATGGATATTACAGGATATATTAAAATGGATATTACACACTTCAGTGTTTAATAAATGCTGTTTTTCTTTTCCAGTTGGTCCTGGGTGATCGGGGATTCCCATCTCAGATCCTTCGTGGAGAGAGATGTGTGCATCCGAGGAGATGGTTCCGTCAGCTTGCCTTCATCTGCAGTCCTGGAGGCACCGCGGAATCCATCCACTGTGACGTCCAGAATTCCACTGTCGACCAACGCGTGTCAAAATGCGTGGTGCTGGCTACGGGCAACGACTCTTCAACCAGAGGCCAGACAGTGGAGCGGGCACAGAAGAACTTCCAGAATCTTCTGTCTACTGTGAAACGTCTTTGTCCAAAGGTATGCACTCCTGTCATATTTGTTTTCACCAAAACGCACTGTCACCTCAAATAGTTTGTGAACTAAAGTTTTGTATTTTTGTAGACATGTGTGGTGGACTTCCCTGCTCGTCACGGGGTCAGTGAGACCTGGCAGAACCGCTTTCGTGACGCATACAAGGCGGCAGCAGAGGCAGAAGGTAAGACACAGTACATGTGCTTGAGTGAAAGTCAAATATGGAAGAGTATATTATAAAGTGTATTATCTTTTTGTAGGGACTGCAATATGTTTCCTGTGTGGACCGCTTCCCTATGAAGAACCTCCGTTTGTGGGCCAAGGATGGTGTAAGTATTACAAATACTTTTGGTGTGTTGACATAATGTACATGTGTGACAGAGCAGTGTAATAATTCAAGTGATTTTGTCTATGCAGATTCACCTGAGTGTACCTGACGGCATGCAGATCTTGTCTGACTTGATCTCTAAGGCCATCAGGGATCTGTCTGAGAGCACCGTGGATTCTGCCCACCCAAGCCCCAAGACACCTGCCGCCCCGTGTGTGAAGCCCCTGCCGAAGACCCCAGATGTGGTTGTGAGCTGTCCCACATCCAGAGCAGTCCCATGTCTCATCTACTACTCCAGAGACGGACTCCGAGGGCTGGGAAGGAGTTAGAAAGGTAAAAAAAAAGTAATAATATAAAATATATGCTGTGTTATATATGTTGTGGCCAATTCCTTATGTGAAGGTGCTAATTGACTTTATATTTTCAGAAGGGTCAACAGTCCACTGCCACCAGCACAAGAAATGTTCCCCGGAGACAGGTTAGAAAAAATGTTAACATCATTTATCAATTCATCAATTAATATTAGGTTTCAAAATCCTCACTAAAACCATATTTTTTCCAGGTCACCAGTCTGTCTGCTATTCCCGTGTCGGCTGGCCGCTTTGCTGTATTGTCTGCACCACAGAAGACTCCTGCCGCCCCGAAGAACCCAACTACCCTGGCAACAAAGAAGGTAAAACAAACAAATGTACTTATTGTTTATGTTTGTGAATGTAAAACATAAATGTGTTGTTTAAATATAGTTTTTGTTTGTGGATCTAAAACATCAATGTCTTATTTCAATATAGGTGAGTCAAGCAAGGACTGCCGTGCAGAGTAGAAGTCAGGCAAAGAGAGAGGTATGTCACAAGAACATTTTATATGTGCTTTTGAAAATGAAATCGAAACGTGTTTGATAATAACTACCAATATCTATGTTTTTAGGTGAAGGATGCAGCCACAGTTGAGGAAGTGAGCTCAACATCATGCTGGCAACCTCGAGTGGTGCTGGAGAAGGTGAGATATAAATATTGACTTCATATTTGGATATAAAATACAGAATACAAGATGTGATTTGTCTAACTGGTATTTGTTTTGTTTTTTTAGCTGAAGACAACTGCTATCAACACAGCACCCACAGAAGATCAGCAGGTATGTTATTCATTTCCAAACATGTCTGTGGGTGGGGTGTGTGTATATATCTAAATGTGACATCTTCTGCTGTAGGTGCAGACTGATGCTGTGTCTGTGTCACCACCTCCATCCACCAGCACAGAGCCTGAAGTGGTCGTGGAAGTGGTATGTTCAGGCAGAATGTTTTATATCAAAGGAAGTATCATGTGATTAGTTCATGTTCATAACAATATCTATTGTGTGTGCAGGTGGAGCCTGATGTGAAAAGAGCCCGGAGGACCTCCAGTCCAGTTCACAGAGAAGAACATGTGCAGGTGTGTTAATAAAGTGCCTATTAAAGAAAAGGACATGCAATATAATAGTGATTAAACATTATGTTATGTAATCTGTATGCACTGATGTGCTTCTGAGAGAGAATGCTACGTGTGTGCTGCTGAGTGTGGATGCCAGACGTCTTGAAAATGAACTGAAAAAGTCTGTGAGAATAAATAACTATAACTATATGTATGTTTTTTAGGTGAAGGATGCAGCCAGAGTTGGGCTAACAGCAAGATCAACATCAGGCTGGCAACCTCGAGTTGTGCAGAAAAAGGTTTGACAAAAATATGTACTTAATATTTGGATTGAAAATACATAATAAAGCAAGCATTATGTGATCTGGTCATGTTCATAACACTATGTATTGTGTGTGCAGGTACAGGCCGATGTGAAGCGACCCAGGAACACCTCCAGTCCTGTTCACAGAGAAGCAGATGGGCAGGTGTGTAAATAAAGTGCTAATACAACAAAGTGCCATGCAATATAATAGTGATTAAACATTATTGTTTAATAATATCTGTATGTGTATGTAAGCTGTGTGTCAGAGTGTGAATGCTACATTTGTGCTGCCGAGTGTGTATGAGTGTCTTTTGTAGTAGAAACTGTTTCCAATTAAATGGTAATAACATTGTTGTTTTTTGTAGGTACCAATGAAGAAGTTCTGCCGTGGAAAGCAAGTCCCTGTCGTCAGACTGCAGCGGCTGTCACTGGAAGAGTGCAAAGCAAAGGTGGCCAAGAATTCCTGCCATGAAAAACAAGCATCTGTCCAACAGCAGCCTATGCAGCATGAAGACAGCAAAGCTAAGTCTCCTCACTTTCATAATATTGTTGGGTCATTTCATCAAGGTCACACAATATTTGATACAGACAGTAGAGGAAGGCAGTGCATGGCTATTGCTTTGGCTGCAATTGTTAGACACACACATCTGCGGGAGGTGCATAAATGGTGTCAGGCAGATCTAAACATGACTTTATTGGAAGGTGATCATCTGTACAGAATGAAGCAGCGTGGTATTGCCAAGGGTCACTCTTATTTGGGATCTTTTGATTTTAAAGAAGAGGAAAAGTTGTTTGGCAAGAAGTTTGGTTTGCACATTGACACTGTTATGGGACGTCTGCTTTCCGTCACCATCCCTTTTGAGAAAGCATGTTTGGTTACTTTGAAAACTGCTCTGGAAGAACATCTTGCTACTGATAACGCTTGTCTCTTCACCATGTCAGGCACTACATTGGCTATTATTGCTAAAAATGGCATGTATGCTATTGTGGACTCCCACGCACGCAGTAAATCTGGGATGGTAGATGGTAATGGCTCAAGTGTTGTGGTGTTTTTCAAGAGCATCAGTGAAGTCTACAATCACATAATCCAACTTGCAGCAGGATTTGGTGTGCCAAATGTTCAGTTTGAGCTTAATATAGTGACAGTGAGTTTGAAAGGTGAGAGTGAATGTGATCTGTCTGCTGAGCCTGCTGCTGTTGTGTGTTCTTCTGTGAGTGACTGTGATGGTGTGAGTGGTGAGCCTGCTGCTGTTGTGTGTTCTGCTGTGAGTGACTGTGATGGTGTGAGTGTTGAGTCTGCTGCTGTTGTGTGTTCTGCTGTGAGTGACTGTGATGGTGTGAGTGTTGAGTCTGCTGCTGTTGTGTGTTCTGCTGTGAGTGACTGTGATGGTGTGAGTGTTGAGTCTGCTGCTGTTGTGTGTTCTGCTGTGAGTGACTGTGATGGTGTGAGTGTTGAGTCTGCTGCTGTTGTGTGTTCTGCTGTGAGTGACTGTGATGGTGTGAGTGTTGAGCCTGCTGCTGTTGTGTGTTCTTCTGTGAGTGACTGTGATGGTGTGAGTGTTGAGCCTGCTGCTGTTGTGTGTCTTCTGAGAGTGACTGTGATGGTGTGAGTGGTGAGCCTGCTGCTGTTGTTGTGTGTTCTGCTGTGAGTGACTGTGATGGTGTGAGTGTTGAGCCTGCTGCTGTTGTGTGTTCTTCTGTGAGTGACTGTGATGGTGTGAGTGGTGAGCCTGCTGCTGTTGTGTGTTCTGCTGTGAGTGACTGTGATGGTGTGAGTGGTGAGCCTGCTGCTGTTGTGTGTTCTTCTGTGAGTGACTGTGATGGTGTGAGTGTTGAGTCTGCTGCTGTTGTGTGTTCTGCTGTGAGTGACTGTGATGGTGTGAGTGTTGAGCCTGCTGCTGTGTGTGTTTCTTCTGAGAGTGACTGTGATGGTGGTGAGTGGTGAGCCTGCTGCTGTTGTGTGTTCTTCTGTGAGTGACTGTGATGGTGTGAGTGGTGAGCCTGCTGCTGTTGTGTGTTCTTCTGTGAGTGACTGTGATGGTGTGAGTGGTGAGCCTGCTGCTGTTGTGTGTTCTTCTGTGAGTGAATGTGGTGTTATAGACAGAAAGCAAACCAGGGTTGAGTTAAAAAGTGGCTCTCCTATTGTTCAAGGGAACCATATAGTGAAGAAAGCCAAAGTGTATGATGTAAATGACATTATAATTGTTGGTAGTGAGGAAAGTACTCTGCAGTTTAATCCTCTTTCAGAAAATGCGTGCAAGGCAATTTGCAAGTTTCTCAGTGTTGAATTTGAAACTTGCAACGTTAAAGAGTCTTTATGCTTTGGTGATGCTGGGGTGCCATGTCATAATGAAAGCATTGTTGCCGATGGTAATTGTTTCTTCCGTGCCGTTTCTCAAGCCATAAGTGGGACACAGAAACACCATAGAAGAATCCGACTGAATGCAGTGAAGCACTTACAAAATAATGCTGAAAAATATCACTGCCTCTTGAATGAAGAACATCAGCATTTGACTGTGGCAGAGTACATCAAACAGCAGAAGATGTCTTATGTCAACACCTGGGCAACACAAGCTGAAATTCAAGCTACAGCTGATTGCATTGGAGTTGATATTTATACCTTCTATCAAGGCAAATGGTTAAGATTCAACACTGAAAAACAACTGTCTACTGAAGGCATCTACCTACAGAATCATGGAGGTCATTATGAACATGTCGCTTGTGTGAAACAAGGCCAACAAAATGACTGTTATAAATTGTGTACATTTTGTGAGCCCCAGGGACATATCACCAGATCAAGACATGCAAACAAAGGTGTCTTTAGTTCAATTCCTGATGATAGTTTTGACAGACCAAATGATATGAAGAACATTTTGTCAAAGTATTTAAGAAAAAAGAAGGCACAGAAGGAAAGAGAATGTCAAATGGTGAAATATTACAAAGAGGACTATCGATTGAAAGCAATAGAACGTCGTGTGGAAAAATACAAAACAAACCTGGAACATCAAGAGAAAGTGAAAGCATCCAGCAAGGAAAAATACTCAACTGACCTGGAACATCAAGAGAAAGTGAAAGCATACAACAAGGAAAAATACACAACTGACCTGGAACATCAAGAGAAAAAGAAGGCATCCAGCAAGGAAAAATACTCAACTGACCTGGAACATCAAGAGAAAGTGAAAGCATACAACAAGGGAAAATACACAACTGACCTGGAACATCAAGAGAAAGTGAAAGCATACAACAAGGGAAAATACACAACTGACCTGGAACATCAAGAGAAAGTGAAAGCATACAGCAAGCAAGGAAAAATACACAACTGACCTGGAACATCAAGAGAAAAAAGAAAAGCATCCAGCAAGGAAAAATACTCAACTGACCTGGAACATCAAGAGAAAGTGAAAGCATACAGCAAGGGAAAATACACAACTGACCT
The DNA here is from genome assembly GCA_019594935.1 of Periophthalmus modestus. Classification (NCBI taxonomy): domain Eukaryota; kingdom Metazoa; phylum Chordata; class Actinopteri; order Gobiiformes; family Gobiidae; genus Periophthalmus; species Periophthalmus modestus. Next base: position 30,928,451 of record JAIEZT010000012.1, on the reverse strand, counting down.
GGAACATCAAGAGAAAGTGAAAGCATACAGTTGTGAGAAATACAGAACAGACTTGACACACCAAAATAAAGTCAAATGTGAAAGTGTCAAAAATTATAAATCAAATCCTGATCTTCAACAGAAATTAAAATCAATAAATAAAGCCAAATACCACAAAGACAGTGCTTTCAGACATAAAGTCCTGGCTAAAAAACAATTCAAGAGAAATCAAGATAAAGTACTAACTGATCAGATTAATTTTGTAATGAGTGAGTTTTTAAAGAAAGCAAATGATGGACCTGAATTTGTTTGCTGTGTGTGTTTCCGATCCATGTTTAAAGCAGCTGTAGTTCCATACAAACAAAAGAACTACAAAAACAAAGCTGCTCAATTAACAGCGGAAACATGTGTCTCTGATGAATATTTGCATGAATGTTCTTCTGAGTGCAATACACCATGTCCATTACAAGAATCAAGAGGTGAGCTTTGGATGTGCAAGGTTTGTCATTCAAAGATCAGAAGAGGTGTAACCCCAGCAGAATGGTGGGGAAACAACTTGCAACTGGATTCAGTTCCTCTCGAGTTATCTTGTTTGAATCATCTGGAAAAACATTTGATTTCTTTAAACATTCCATTTATGAAAGTGTTAGCTTACCAAAGGGTGGTCAAAATGGATGCCACGGAACCAATTTTTTGCGTCCCTCTTCAGTAAATCACACTTGTTCTGCTTTGCCTCGTTCAAATCTGGAAGGTTGTCTGTTGCGTGTTAAATTAAAGCGCAAGCTGTCTTACAAAGGACATTATGAATATCACTTTGTGGACACAAATCACCTGAAAGAAGCACTTAAATATTTAAAGGAAAACAATAAATATTATCAAGACATAGAAATAAATGAAGAATGGGTGAATGAGTTTGCTAAGGAAGAAGAAAACCAACCAGAAGACGACTGTAATGTTAATGCACAACAGAACAACTCCCCTGAGGATGCACAAGACCAAACTCAACACGAAGAAGAAAAACATACAGAACAAGTCTTGGACAATAACTCACAAAAACCTGAGTCTCCTGATGAAGAAGATGAAACTCTCCATGACCGGCAGAACCACTGTATTTATCAAGATTCTTGTTCCATGCCTGTTGATCTTGGTCAAGAAACCCTTGATCAGGGTTTTGAAGATATCATTAATCTGGCACCTGCTGAAGGAAACAATCCTGTGCGTATTTTGTCAGATAAAGAGAATGAAGCAAAATCTTTTCCGTATCTTTTTCCATCAGGGAACAATACTTACCATACGCCCAGACAGCACTACTTGACATTGGCACGATATTTTAATAACAGAATATTGCATGCTGATGGAAGGTTTGCAAAGTGCGTTGAATACATTTTTTTTGCACAATACATGTCAGAAGTTCAGCAAGTTATTCAACAAGTATCAATAGCATCACGCAAAGGACACACAAACCCAGCAGGCCAAAAAGAAAAATGCTCCACAAAACATTGAGTCTTTGCAGGACATCATTAAGACTGATGAAGGATATCGTTTTCTACGGCCAATAAGAGGTACTCCAAGTTTCTGGCAAGGTGCCCAAAAAGATTTACTTGCCATGGTGCGGAATCTGGGAAAACCAACCTTCTTTTGCAGTTATTCCTCTGCAGACATGCGCTGGGGAGGACTTTTAAATACAATTTTGAAGCAAGAGGGGAGAACAGAAAACCGCTGAGAGTTTGGGAGTATGCTGAAAGGTGTGAACTGCTGCGTAATCATCCTGTCACTGCAGCACGCATGTTTGACTACAGGTGGCATCTCTTCTTTGAATTACGTGTTACTATCTCCATTGAATCCAATGGAAAGATTAAAGATTACTTTTTATCGTGTGGAATTTCAGCAACGTGGATCACCCCATGTACACGCTTTATTTTGGATTGAGAATGCTCCTGAGATTGGAAAAAAAACACTGATGAAGAAGTGGTGCAATTCTATCGACAAGTACATCACATGTGAAATACCCACACAAGATCAACAATTAGCTGAAACTGTTACCTCCGTGCAGCAACATTCTCAACGACATTCTAAAACATGCAAGAAGAAGAATACAGTTTGCCGTTTTCAATTTCCCACGTCCTGTATCTCAACGCACTTTCATCACCAAAAAACCAAAAAGACCAAAGTGCCCAAAGTGCCAAGGTGACACTGCAACAAACAGTCAAGATCAAAATAAAGCCAGTGTTGAATGCATATGCTCTCAGAATGAACAGAATTTCATGAAAGAAGAGACTGAATGAAAATACTTACGGCTGTTAAAAAAGCACTTCTGGATAAAGACAATCCCGTTACGAGTATTCAGCAGCTGTTTAACAATGTTGGCATTACTCAAGAAGTATGGGAGAAAGCACTTAAATGGTGTTGAAAAACGCACACAAATTGTCCTGCAAAGAGATGTAAATGAAATTTGGATTAATCCATATAAGGCATTTCTGTTAAAATGTTGGAATGCGAATCTAGACCTGCAGTACATCGTCGACGTATATGCTTGTATTGTTTATATTATAAGCTATATGTCAAAAATCTGAGAGAGAGATGGGGCTGTTGTTGAGACAAACACACCAAGAGGCCACAAAACAGGGAAATGCTGATGCCAAAGAAGCTATGAAGAAGATTGGTCAAGCCTACCTCCATAACCGTGATGTGTCTGCACAAGAAGCTGTGTACAGAATCAGTCAAATGCACCTCAAACAATGTTCGAGGAAAGTTGTGTTTATCCCCACAGGTGACCACAATTTTCAAAATCACCAAACCACTAAATGAACTGAAAAAGTCAGGAAACAAGACATTTTGGATGACTGGATTTGTGGATCGATATAAGAACAGACCACAGGATGACACTTTTGATAATATGTGTATAGCCACATTTGCTTCAGAATACCGTGTGTTAAGTACATCAGAAAAGAAATCCAAAAATGTGATTAAAGTTACAGAATTCATGTGGATATATTTTCAAACGCTTCAGAACCAAACCTGCTGTGCGCGCTATGCGCGGTGGTTTTCTGAAACAAAAGAATCCTGAGCTATATTACAAAAGTCTCTTACAGCTGTTTTTCCCTTATCGTCATGATAACGACCTGAAACCTTCATCATTTGATTCTTGTGAACAGTTCTTACAAAAGAAGGCACCGTGCAGCTTGGCAACCAGACCGTTTCAGTGATGTCAATTGTGAACTCAAATAGATCTCACTATGGACATGAAACTGAAGATTGGAAGACATTAAAAATAACCTGACTCTAATGAAATATTAGAGGAGGCTTGGTGCATGCTTTGTCCTGCAAGCAAAAGAAGCAGAACGTTTGGAATCCATTTGATGAAGGTGCACAGAGTAAACCGGATGATGAAGACCCCTTGCCCAAATGCCAGATTTAGTGATAACTCACAAAGAAAAACTGGTCATTTAGAAAAACAAACAACATGCAATGACTCGACGCTGAAGGTTGGAATTAATTCGATCTTTAAATGCCTCCAGTCTCTTATTTTTTTCAAAGTACAGAAAGTGGTGCATAGAAAAATTCAATGGATTAATGGATCCAGAACCTTAACATGTCTTCACTCACTGGTGGGTGCTGGCACAGGGAAAAGTACTTGATTCGGGCCATCAGTATGAAAGAAAATGTCTGTTTGCAACAATGACGCCACCCAGACACATCAGGTTGGGGGGTTTAATAACAGCACCCCACTGTTGGAAGCATAAAAAATAAATGCATCTACATTCACAGTGCATTAGCTTGG
>JAIEZT010000012.1:30876082-30924591 GCA_019594935.1 Periophthalmus modestus | reverse complement strand
TTCAGAGGAGTTTGACATGTTCTTCTACGACTGGGATAGAGTGAAAATGTCATGACATAAGAATGTCTCACATCAATCTACGATGTGCGCTGCTGCTCCTGGGGACGCTGCTGACGGACGGAGCCTCAGCCGGTGAGTAAAGAGTTTTTATCCTGTTCATTTACAAGTGTTTTGTGCAGTAGTTTTGAGAGCGCAGAGACGCCTCATTCTGGTCGATCCAGTTTTGTGATGACTTCACTCTGTGATACAGGCTGTTATTGTTATTTCGCCCTTTAGAATAATTCTGCAGGTTTAGAGGAAACTACAGGGCCCTGTTTGTGTCAGTTTTTTGTTAAATGATCCTGTGGTGTCGTTTTTATGTTTCACTTAAGTCCTGGTGATGGCGGCCATTTGATGATAAGAGGAAACCACATCAGCTCAGGTCACTGCTTTGAGTGACAGGAAGAAACACAAATGTCTGAGAGACTGAAATAATGTACTCGAGTAAAAACACAACTACATGACCAGAATTATACTCCACTACAAGTACAAGTACTGTACCAAATGTGTAGTCTGTTTAAGAGAATAAAGTAGACCTACGCATGAAAAATACTCAAGTAGTATTTATGTTAAGATAAATAACTATTTTGTAAAACTAATAGTGTCATTATTGTACCGAGGTCATGTGGAGATCAGGACTGTGATCACAGCTGTGAGACTCAGGTACATGTCAGGACAATACATGATATTCAGTCTGTCTAATGGCAAATTAACTAAAAAGGACAAGAACTTCTGACGGGGATGATGTCATGTTACGCAGACACACCACAGGATGCTCCTCACAGTCTGATTGGACAGTGAAAAGAGGCGTTAAGTCTAAACCAGGGCGAGCTCCTTCTGCAGTTTGTGAATAAAACTCATTATTGGCGTAAACATTTGGTCTTGGGACTGTCAACACAGACTCCTTATTTATTTATTAATAATTATTTTTGTATTTATTTATTATTTATTTACTCATTAAGTAAATTCTCTGGACTTTATTTCTTTTTCAAGTGTATTTTTTATCTGGGCAAAAACAAACACGAGAGGAAAAGGGTCTTTACCTCAACAGTCACTATTAAAGCAGCTGTAGTGATATTTTAGACTCTAAAACTTAATTTAATAGTTTTAAATTTAAATCCTCTTATTCTCAAAGGCGTGTTATGTGCAGAGAGGAGCAGAGAGGAGGAGGGGTGCTGTTGTGTAGAGAGGAGCAGAGAGGAGGAGGTGCTGTTGAGTAGAGAGGAGCAGAGAGGAGGTGGTGCTGTGTGTAGAGAGGAGCAGAGAGGAGGAGGTGCTGTTGTGTAGAGAGGAGCAGAGAGGAGGAGGTGCTGTTGAGTAGAGAGGAGCAGAGAGGAGGAGGTGCTGTTGTGTGTAGAGAGGAGCAGAGAGGAGGAGGTGCTGTTGTGTAGAGAGGAGCAGAGAGGAGGAGGTGCTGTTGTGTAGAGAGGAGCAGAGAGAGAGGAGGTGTGCTGTTGAGTAGAGAGGAGCAGAGAGGAGGAGGTGCGGTTGTGTGTAGAGAGGAGCAGAGAGAGGGAGGTGCTGTTGTGTAGAGAGGAGCAGAGAGGAGGAGGTGCTGTTGTGTGTAGAGAGGAGCAGAGAGGAGGAGGTGCTGTTGTGTAGAGAGGAGCAGAGAGGAGGAGGTGCTGTTGTGTAGAGAGGAGCAGAGAGGAGGAGGTGCTGTTGAGTAGAGAGGAGAGCAGAGAGGAGGAGGTGCTGTTGTGTGTAGAGAGGAGCAGAGAGAGAGGAGGAGCTGTGCTGTTGCGTAGAGAGGAGCAGAGAGGAGGAGGTGCTGTTGTGTACAGAGGAGCAGAGAGGAGGAGGTGCTGTTGAGTAGAGAGGAGCAGAGAGGAGGAGGTGCTGTTGTGTGTAGAGAGGAGCAGAGAGGAGGAGGTGCTGTTGTGTAGAGAGGAGCAGAGAGGAGGAGGTGCTGTTGTGTAGAGAGGAGCAGAGAGGAGGAGGTGCTGTTGAGTAGAGAGGAGCAGAGAGGAGGAGGTGCTGTGTGTGTGTAGAGAGGAGCAGAGAGGAGGAGGTGTCTGTTGTGTAGAGAGGAGCAGAGAGGAGGAGGTGCTGTTGAGTAGAGAGGAGCAGAGAGGAGGAGGTGCTGTTGTGTGTAGAGAGGAGCAGAGAGGAGGAGGTGCTGTTGTGTAGAGAGGAGCAGAGAGGAGGAGGTGCTGTTGTGTAGAGAGGAGGAGGTGCTGTTGTGTAGAGAGGAGGAGGTGCTGTTGTGCAGAGAGGAGGAGGTGCTGTTGTGTAGAGAGGAGCAGAAAGGCGGAGGTGCTGTTGTGTGTAGAGAGGAGCAGAGAGGAGGAGGTGCTGTGTGTAGAGAGGAGAGGAGGAGGAGCTGTTGTGTAGAGAGGAGCAGAGAGGAGGAGGTGCTGTTGTGTAGAGAGGAGCAGAGAGGAGGAGGTACTGTTGTGCAGAGGAGCAGAGAGGAGGAGGTGCTGTTGTGTAGAGAGGAGCAGAGAGAAGGATGTGCTGTTGTGTGTAGAGAGGAGCAGAGAGGAGGAGGTGCTGTTGTGCAGAGGAGCAGAGAGGAGGGAGGTGCTGTTGTGTAGAGAGGAGCAGAGAGGAGGATGTGCTGTTGTGTGTAGTAGAGAGGAGCAGAGAGGAGGAGGTGCTGTTGTGTAGAGAGAGAGCAGAGAGGAGGAGGTGCTGTTGAGTAGAGAGGAGCAGAGAGGAGGAGGTGCTGTTGTGTGTAGAGAGGAGCAGAGAGGAGGAGGTGCTGTTGTGTAGAGAGGAGCAGAGAGGAGGAGGTGCTGCTGTTGTGTAGAGAGGAGCAGAGAGGAGGAGGTGCTGTTGAGTAGAGAGGAGCAGAGAGGAGGAGGTGCGGTTGTGTGTAGAGAGGAGCAGAGAGGAGGAGGTGCTGTTGTGTAGAGAGGAGCAGAGAGGAGGAGGTGCTGTTGTGTGTAGAGAGGAGCAGAGAGGAGGAGGTGCTGTTGTGTAGAGAGGAGCAGAGAGGAGGAGGTGCTGTTGTGTAGAGAGGAGCAGAGAGGAGGAGGTGCTGTTGAGTAGAGAGGAGCAGAGAGGAGGAGGTGCTGTTGTGTGTAGAGAGGAGCAGAGAGGAGGAGGTGCTGTTGCGTAGAGAGGAGCAGAGAGGAGGAGGTGCTGTTGTGTACAGAGGAGCAGAGAGGAGGAGGTGCTGTTGAGTAGAGAGGAGCAGAGAGGAGGAGGTGCTGTTGTGTGTAGAGAGGAGCAGAGAGGAGGAGGTGCTGTTGTGTAGAGAGGAGCAGAGAGGAGGAGGTGCTGTTGTGTAGAGAGGAGCAGAGAGGAGGAGGTGCTGTTGAGTAGAGAGGAGCAGAGAGGAGGAGGTGCTGTTGTGTGTAGAGAGGAGCAGAGAGGAGGAGGTGCTGTTGTGTAGAGAGGAGCAGAGAGGAGGAGGTGCTGTTGAGTAGAGAGGAGCAGAGAGGAGGAGGTGCTGTTGTGTGTAGAGAGGAGCAGAGAGGAGGAGGTGCTGTTGTGTAGAGAGGAGCAGAGAGGAGGAGGTGCTGTTGAGTAGAGAGGAGCAGAGAGGAGGAGGTGCTGTTGTGTAGAGAGGAGGAGGTGCTGTTGTGCAGAGAGGAGGAGGTGCTGTTGTGTAGAGAGGAGCAGAAAGGCGGAGGTGCTGTTGTGTGTAGAGAGGAGCAGAGAAGAGGAGGTGCTGTTGTGTAGAGAGGAGGAGGTGCTGTTGTGTAGAGAGGAGCAGAGAGGAGGAGGTGCTGTTGTGTAGAGAGGAGCAGAGAGGAGGAGGTACTGTTGTGCAGAGGAGCAGAGAGGAGGTGCTGTTGTGTAGAGAGGAGCAGAGAGGAGGATGTGCTGTTGTGTGTAGAGAGGAGCAGAGAGGAGGAGGTGCTGTTGTGCAGAGGAGCAGAGAGGAGGAGGTGCTGTTGTGTAGAGAGGAGCAGAGAGGAGGATGTGCTGTTGTGTGTAGAGAGGAGCAGAGAGGAGGAGGTGCTGTTGTGTAGAGAGGAGCAGAGAGGAGGAGGTGCTGTTGTGTAGAGAGGAGCAGAGAGGAGGAGGTGCTGTTGTGTAGAGAGGAGCAGAGAGGAGGAGGTGCTGTTGGGTAGAGAGGAGCAGAGAGGAGGAGGAGGTGCTGTTGTGTAGAGAGGAGCAGAGAGGAGGAGGTGCTGTTGTGTAGAGAGGAGGAGGTGCTGTTGTGTAGAGAGGAGCAGAGAGGAGGAGGTGCTGTTGTGTAGAGAGGAGCAGAGAGGCGGAGGTGCTGTTGTGTGTAGAGAGGAGCAGAGAAGAGGAGGTGCTGTTGTGTGTAGAGAGGAGGAGGTGCTGTTGTGTAGAGAGGAGCAGAGAGGAGGAGGTGCTGTTGTGTAGAGAGGAGCAGAGAGGAGGAGGTGCTGTTGTGTAGAGAGGAGCAGAGAGGAGGAGGTGGTGCTGTGCAGAGAGGAGCAGAGAGGAGGTGCTGTTGTGTAGAGAGGAGCAGAGGAGGAGGTACTGTTGTGTGGAGAGGAGCAGAGACAGAAGTGAAACCTTTTTTTAAATATAACTAATCACAATCTCATGACTAGAATAACACTGACAAACACAGAGAACATGATGAAAAACCCTGTAACAGTGACATGTCTGTAAGAAGAAGAAGAGCAGGTGGAGCATGAGGAGCAGGTGGAGCATGTGGAGCATGAGGAGCATGTGGAGCATGAGGAGCATGTGGAGCAGGTGGAGCATGAGGAGCAGGTGGAGCATGGAGGATGCAGAGCAGGTGGAGCATGAGGAGCAGGTGGAGCAGGTGGAGCATGAGGAGCAGGTGGAGCATGAGGAGCAGCAGGTGGAGAGCAGGTGGAGCATGAGGAGCATGAGGAGCAGGTGGAGCGCGAGGAGCAGGTGGAGCAGGTGGAGCATGTGGAGCAGGTGGAGCATGAGGAGCAGGTGGAGCATGTGGAGCAGGTGGAGCAGGTGGAGCAGGTGGAGCAGGTGGAGCAGGTGAAGGTTAATGTTCTTTGTTATGATCTAAAATCACTTCTTTCTCCACAGAGGTTCACACTCTGAGATATTTTCACACTTCTTCGTCTCAAGTCCCAAACTTCCCAGAGTTTGTATCTGTTGGATATGTGGACGACCTTCAGATCACTCACTACGACAGTGACACCAGGGAATATGTCCCCAAACAGGAGTGGATGAAGAAAATCACAGAGGAGGAGCCTCGGTTCTGGGAGATCAACAGACGTCTCTCTTTGGGGAATGAGCAGGTGGGAAAATCCCAAATGAAAACTCTGAAACGACGCCTCAACGTGACTGAAGGTTTGTGTCAGCTCTACTTCATAGAAATAAATATACACATAAACACAACAACTCAACTCAAATTTATAATATTCAGCTTTATAAATAAGATTAAAATAATTAACAAAGCGTCTTGTCATGATTTCAGGAGTTCATTTTGTTCAGTTTATGACGGGCTGTGACTGGGACGATGAGACTGGAGACGTCAGAGGATATTATCAACACGCTTTTGACGGAGAAGATTTTATATCGTTGAATTTTGACACTGAGACATTTGTGGCTCCAAAACAAGAGGCTTTTATCACTAAACTGAAATGGGAGGGGATGGGAGATGCTCTCAGACAGAAACACTACATCACTGGAGACTGTGTCAAGTATCTGAAGAAACATGTGCAGAACGGAGAGAGCGCTCTGAAGAGGACAGGTAACACACAGATTCAACTTTGAATTTATATTAAAAACAGTTTCATGGAGAAAAGTGTAATATCAGTAAAAACAGGGTCGTGGGCAGAGATGGGGGGTGGGTGAAAACAGGTTTTCTGAGCCTCAGATGCAGGACAATACAGGACCTGACCTGAGACATGCAAAGTGATTCAGACACAAACACAAGATCCACAGAGGGGTCAGCACTGGCCCCTGTTTGATTATGGGACAGACGAGAGACCAGGAAAAAGAGGAAAACAGAATATGTGTCTGAGTGACTTTTCAGGACCACATCAAGGAATTATCTGCAAAGTTTCAATCACTGAAGCAAAGTTATTTCACTTCTCATAGTGTTCATTTATTGGACTGACACAGGGACATAATGATGGACGACTCTGTGGGGAAAACAACACAAAGTAGGTCTTTTGAATGAGGGGCACATAGTGGGTAGATCTATCCATTGTAGATGTTGTGTACTTCTCTAGGGGGCGCTGTTACATGGGTCTTCCCTACTGTTATACAGATGTGTCCAGGTCAGGATCATTCAGTGTTTCAGTGATTAACATTTCGAACGGACAAAGTGTGTGATTTACAAAGAATTACACAACTGTAAAAACTATTATCTGCTCGGGAAATTCAATTCAATATGTCAGAACAGACGACCACAAGAACAGGACACGACACTGAGTCCAGCTCCAAAACAGCATCTGTGTCTGTGCCAGTCACTGTCCAGGCAGGAGCAGTGTCCAGGATTTAAGCAGGGCTGGACCACATGTACATTTTAGAGAGACCAGGATAAATGAGGCTGATGTGTGTCTTTGTCCAAACTTTGAATGTTTTTTCCAAGTTTTTTTCCCCTTTGTAACAAACCACATTCCCAGTATTTTGGTGCATTTCGGGGTGCCCCAGAGGCTTAGGGTACTTTTGACAATTATATTCAACTTGTATTTAAAAAAGTGGTGTCTTTGTGCGTGAAAGCCCTGGTCGTTAGAAATGTCAAAGGACACATGATTCAGAAGTGATTTTTAAACTGTATCAGACTTTAACCACAGCTGTGTGAGCACACGTGCTGAAGCCTTTGAGGAAACTGTTTCTTTAGACGTTCTTGGAGACAAACCTAAAATGATCTGGACAGTTAGTCTGGTCGGACTCATGACCAGGTTTGTACCTGTGTGCTTGTTACCACGGCAACTCAGTGCCAACTTTGGTTAGCCCTGATGATGGTTATTGTGAAATGAAATGTATTAAGTTCACTTATTTTATCTGATGCCTTTTAAACATAAGTCTGTTGTGTTGTCTGTAATAAACTGTTGTGTGTAGAGCTCCCCCTGGTGTCCCTGCTGCAGAAGTTCTCCTCAGCCCCAGTCACGTGTCACGCCACAGGCTTCTACCCCAGCAGAGCCAGGGTGTTCTGGACCAAAGACGGAGTCGAGCTGCTGGAGGACGTGGACCCTGGAGAGATCCTGCCCAACGGAGACGGGACCTTCCAGACCAGTGTGTCCCTGGACCTGTCCTCTGTCCCCTTTAAGGACTGGGACAGGTACCACTGTGTGTTCCAGCTGCCCGGGGACAAAAATAAATATGTGACCAGACTGGACCGGAGCCAGATCAGGACCAACGGTGAGACTCGAGTTTTGACAGTTTTGGGCTGTGGTCGAACAAAGAAACTAAAACTAAACTAAGAACCTAAAGACTAGTCCAAACTGTCCCACCTGACGTCAGTTATTCACAGAGCAGAGTTTAGTCCAGCCTCTTTTGAGTCTGACTCATTAAAATAAAGTTTGAGTCGAGTCGTCTAAAAACAAGTCAGACTCAAAAGTCCATTTAAAAGTCTATATTTTAGTTTCCATGTGACCTCAGTGGGCCTCCTGTGAACTCCCAGAGCTTCAAAGTTTGAGGTTGTTTTTTAAAAGCAGATTTACAGAGGTGAGGAGGACAGTGTCAGGACTGAGTCTTTAAGAGACACGACAAACAGATGAACATGAAGAATCTGACACAGGTTTAACAGAGTCAGAGATTAAACAACCAGAGAAACAACTATAAATACAGCAAATATACAACAGAAATATACACACACACACTTAACACCACATACTTTAAATAAACCAGGAGAACATTATTGAAAATGACAGGACTCTAGAATGATTTATGTGAACTGTCGTGGTTTGTAGATTTTGTTTTTTTCTTTGTTTACAATATGTTGCAAAACTGACTCGTGCTGCTATTCTTGGAATTTCTATGTGTTATTAAAATGGGTTTGGCATTATAAGTAAATTTTACTTCAGCCTAAACCCTTTTGGTCAAGATGTAAATGTTGAATAATGTTAGATTTTTTTGAATGTAATGACCGAATAAAATTATTTGAATTTGAAAATAAAAAATGTACCATGACTCACCTGTTGTACCTGTGTCTGTGGTGTTAGCCTGACTCACCTGTTCTTGTGCTGCCCCCTGTCTGTCACAGAGAACAACTACTCTTACGCTTTCATCATCATCGTCTATGTGATGCTGTCTGCTGTTGCTCTCCCTGTTGTGTTAGTCTCACACTGGAGATGTAAAGGTAACACAACATTTCTTTCTTGGTTCCTTTGCTCTGTGCACAGTGACACTCGGTTCCTTCTGGTCAGAGGGAGGGTCAGTGAAGACATTTCTGCTCCTGTTCTGTTCATATGAGACACTTTACAAATGTAAAACGTCACATTCTGCTCCAGCTGCTACAAGTCAAATAAAACATCTCCCTTTTCATCATAAAGTCCATGTTTGTGGATGAAACCCTCCTAAAAATAGTCTTTTTATTCGTCCAAATCTCATTTTGAATTCACCTTTTTAAAAAGTCCAGGTCGACCATTTCTGTTTGTGTGTTTTATAAAATCCTTGACGATTGAAATGAAGTCAAACGGTTTGGCTTCAATAAAACTGTGATATAAGAAAATGTTTACAGGAAAAAACAAAATAACAAAACATTCATGAGCTACAGTTTGGACTCTAAAGAAGAAAACCATTTATATGCATGAAGGAGCCATTTAATCCAGTGCCTCCTCTGTGTCCTGCTCCTCCTCTGTGTCCTGTTCCTCCTCTGCGTCCTGTGCCTCCTCTCCCTCCTCTGTATCCTGTGCCTCCTCTGTGTCCTAAGCCTAAGACATTTCTTGTTCTGACATATACCACACTTTTGTCTCATTCACAGGTCGTGGTGAGAGAGTGAAGAGATCAGACATTCCACGGACATCGTCTTCTAATGAGCAGGAAGGTATGAGGATGAATAACACAAAAAAACTTTCACATCTTGTAAATATTTTGAGTTGAGGGTTTGATTCCTGAACAGCCTGAGGTTTTATCTGTGTGGAACTTGCACTTTCTGCTTGTATCTGGATTTTCACTCAAAAACAATATTTTTATATGGTTTATGTGCCTCCTCTGCGTCCTGTGCCTCCTCTGTGTCCTGTGCCTCCTCTGCCTCCTTCTGCATCCTGTGCCTCCTCTGCCTCCTCTGTGTCCTGTGCCTCCTCTGCGTCCTGTGCCTCCTCTGCGTCCTGTGCCTCCTCTGCGTCCTGTGCCTCCTCTGTGTCCTGTGCCTCCTCTGCGTCCTGTGCCTCCTCTGTGTCCTGTGCCTCCTCTGCCTCCTTCTGCATCCTGTGCCTCCTCTGCCTCCTCTGTGTCCTGTGCCTCCTCTGCGTCCTGTGCCTCCTCTGCGTCCTGTGCCTCCTCTGCGTCCTGTTCCTCCTCTGCGTCCTGTTCCTCCTCTGAGTCCTGTGCCTCCTTTGTGTCCTGTTCCTCCTCTGCGTCCTGTGCCTCCTCTGCCTCCTCTGTGTCCTGTGCCTCCTCTGTATCTTGTGCCTCCTCTGCGTCCTGTGCCTCCTCTGCGTCCTGTGCCTCCTCTGCGTCCTGTGCCTCCTCTGCGTCCTGTTCCTCCTCTGCGTCCTGTTCCTCCTCTGCGTCCTGTGCCTCCTCTGTGTCCTGTTCCTCCTCTGCGTCCTGTGCCTCCTCTGTATCCTGTGCCTCCTCTGCGTCCTCTGCCTCCTCTGCGTCCTGTGCCTCCTCTGCGTCCTGTGCCTCCTCTGCGTCCTGTTCCTCCTCTGCGTCCTGTTCCTCCTCTGCGTCCTGTGCCTCCTCTGTGTCCTGTTCCTCCTCTGCGTCCTGTGCCTCCTCTGCCTCCTCTGCGTCCTGTGCCTCCTCTGTATCCTGTGGCTCCTCTGTGTCCTGTGCCTCCTCTGCGTCCTGTGCCTCCTCTGCGTCCTGTGCCTCCTCTGCGTCCTGTGCCTCCTCTGCCTCTTCTGCGTCCTCTGCCTCCTCTGCGTCCTGTGCCTCCTCTGCGTCCTGCGCCTCCTCTGGCTCCTCTGCGTCCTGTGCCTCCTCTGCCTCCTCTGCGTCCTGTGCCTCCTCTGCGTCCTGCGCGTCCTCTGGCTCCTCTGCGTCCTGTGCCTCCTCTGCGTCCTTTTCCTCCTCTGCGTCCTGTGCCTCCTATGCCTCCTCTGCATCCTGTTCCTCCTCTGTATCCTGTGCCTCCTCTGCGTCCTGTGCCTCCTCTGCGTCCTGTTCCTCCTCTGCGTCCTGTGCCTCCTCTGCCTCCTCTGCGTCCTCTGCCTCCTCTGCGTCCTGTGCCTCCTCTGCGTCCTGCGCCTCCTCTGGCTCCTCTGCGTCCTGTGCCTCCTCTGCCTCCTCTGTGTCCTGTGCCTCCTCTGCCTCCTCTGTGTCCTGTGCCTCCTCTGTGTCCTGTGCCTCCTCTTCGTCCTGTGCCTCCTCTGCATCCTGTGCCTCCTCTGCGTCCTGTGCCTCCTCTGCGTCCTCTGCCTCCTCTGCGTCCTGTGCCTCCTCTGCGTCCTGTGCCTCCTCTGCGTCCTGTTCCTCCTCTGCGTCCTGTTCCTCCTCTGCGTCCTGTGCCTCCTCTGTGTCCTGTTCCTCCTCTGCGTCCTGTGCCTCCTCTGCCTCCTCTGCGTCCTGTGCCTCCTCTGTATCCTGTGGCTCCTCTGTGTCCTGTGCCTCCTCTGCGTCCTGTGCCTCCTCTGCGTCCTGTGCCTCCTCTGCGTCCTGTGCCTCCTCTGCCTCTTCTGCGTCCTCTGCCTCCTCTGCGTCCTGTGCCTCCTCTGTGTCCTGCGCCTCCTCTGGCTCCTCTGCGTCCTGTGCCTCCTCTGCCTCCTCTGCGTCCTGTGCCCTCCTGCGTCCTGCGCGTCCTCTGGCTCCTCTGCGTCCTGTGCCTCCTCTGCGTCCTTTTCCTCCTCTGCGTCCTGTGCCTCCTATGCCTCCTCTGCATCCTGTTCCTCCTCTGTATCCTGTGCCTCCTCTGCGTCCTGTGCCTCCTCTGCGTCCTGTTCCTCCTCTGCGTCCTGTGCCTCCTCTGCCTCCTCTGCGTCCTCTGCCTCCTCTGCGTCCTGTGCCTCCTCTGCGTCCTGCGCCTCCTCTGGCTCCTCTGCGTCCTGTGCCTCCTCTGCCTCCTCTGTGTCCTGTGCCTCCTCTGCCTCCTCTGTGTCCTGTGCCTCCTCTGTGTCCTGTGCCTCCTCTTCGTCCTGTGCCTCCTCTGCATCCTGTGCCTCCTCTGCGTCCTGTGCCTCCTCTGCGTCCTGTGCCTCCTCTGCCTCCTCTGCATCCTGTGCCTCCTCTGCGTCCTGCGCCTCCTCTGCGTCCTGTGCCTCCTCTGCCTCCTCTGTGTCCTGTGCCTCCTCTGCCTCCTCTGTGTCCTGTGCCTCCTCTGCCTCCTCTGCATCCTGTGCCTCCTCTGCGTCCTGCGCCTCCTCTGCGTCCTGTGCCTCCTCTGCCTCCTCTGTGTCCTGTGCCTCCTCTGCCTCCTCTGCGTCCTGTGCCTCCTCTGCGTCCTGTTCCTCCTCTGCATCCTGTGCCTCCTCTGCGTCCTGTGCCTCCTCTGTGTCCTGTTCCTCCTCTGCATCCTGTGCCTCCTCTGCCTCCTCTGCGTCCTGTGCCTCCTCTGCGTCCTGTGCCTCCTCTGCCTCCTCTGCGTCCTGTGCCTCCTCTGCCTCCTCTGCGTCCTCTGCCTCCTCTGCGTCCTCTGCCTCCTCTGTGTCCTCTGCCTCCTCTGCGTCCTGTGCCTCCTCTGCGTCCTCTTCCTCCTCTGCGTCCTGTTCCTCCTCTGCGTCCTGTGCCTCCTCTGTGTCCTGTTCCTCCTCTGCGTCCTGTGCCTCCTCTGCCTCCTCTGTGTCCTGTGCCTCCTCTGCGTCCTGTGCCTCCTCTGCGTCCCTGTGCCTCCTCTGCGTCCTGTGCCTCCTGCTGCGTCCTGTTCCTCCTCTGCG
This sequence comes from Periophthalmus modestus, assembly GCA_019594935.1. Taxonomy (NCBI): domain Eukaryota; kingdom Metazoa; phylum Chordata; class Actinopteri; order Gobiiformes; family Gobiidae; genus Periophthalmus; species Periophthalmus modestus. The sequence continues at coordinate 30,912,703 of JAIEZT010000012.1, read as the reverse complement.
TCCTGTTCCTCCTCTGCGTCCTGTGCCTCCTCTGCGTCCTGTTCCTCCTCTGCGTCCTGTGCCTCCTCTGCGTCCTGTGCCTCCTCTGCGTCCTGTGCCTCCTCTGTATCCTGTGCCTCCTCTGCGTCCTGTGCCTCCTCTGCATCCTGTGCCTCCTCGGCGTCCTCTGCCTCCTCTGCGTCCTGTGCCTCCTCTGCGTCCTGCGCCTCCTCTGGCTCCTCTGCGTCCTGTGCCTCCTCTGCCTCCTGTGTCCTGTGCCTCCTCTGCCTCCTCTGTGTCCTGTGCCTCCTCTGCGTCCTGTGCCTCCTCTGCGTCCTGTGCCTCCTCTGCCTCCTCTGTGTCCTGTGCCTCCTCTGCGTCCTGTGCCTCCTCTGCATCCTGTGCCTCCTCTGCGTTCTCTGCCTCCTCTGCGTCCTGTGCCTCCTCTGCGTCCTGCGCCTCCTCTTGCTCCTCTGCGTCCTGTGCCTCCTCTGCGTCCTGTGCCTCCTCTGTGTCCTGTGCCTCCTCTGCGTCCTGTGCCTCCTCTGCGTCCTGTTTCTCCTCTGCGTCCTGTGCCTCCTCTGCGTCCTGTGCCTCCTCTGCGTCCTGTGCCTCCTCTGCCTCTTCTGCCTCCTCTGCGTCCCTCTGCGTCCTGTGCCTCCTCTGCGTCCTGTGCCTCCTCTGCCTCTTCTGCGTCCTCTGCGTCCTGTGCCTCCTCTGCGTCCTGTGCCTCCTCTGCCTCTTCTGCGTCCTCTGCGTCCTGTGCCTCCTCTGCGTCCTGCGCCTCCTCTGGCTCCTCTGCGTCCTGTGCCTCCTCTGCCTCCTCTGTGTCCTGTGCCTCCTCTGCCTCCTCTGTGTCCTGTCCCTCCTCTTCGTCCTGTGCCTCCTCTGCATCCTGTGCCTCCTCTTCGTCCTGTTCCTCTTCTGCGTCCTGTGCCTCCTCTGTGTCCCGTTTCCTCCTCTGCGTCCTGTGCCTCCTCTTTGTCCTGTTCCTCCTCTGCGTCCTGTGCCTCCTCTGCGTCCTGTTCCTCCTCTGCCTCCTTTGCGTCCTGTACCTCCTCTGTATCCTCTGCCTCCTCTGTGTCCTGTGCCTCCTCTTCGTCCTGTGCCTCCTCTGCATCCTGTGCCTCCTCTTCGTCCTGTTCCTCCTCTGCGTCCTGTGCCTCCTCTGTGTCCTGTTTCCTCCTCTGCGTCCTGTGCCTCCTCTCCCTCCTCTGCGTCCTGTTCCTCCTCTGCGTCCTGTTCCTCCTCTGCGTCCTGTTCCTCCTCTGCCTCCTTTGCGTCCTGTGCCTCCTCTGTATCCTGTGCCTCCTCTGTGTCCTGTGCCTCCTCTGCGTCCTGTGCCTCCTCTGTATCCTGTGCCTCCTCTGTGTCCTGTGCCTCCTCTGCGTCCTGTGCCTCCTCTGCGTCCTGCGCCTCCTCTGGCTCCTCTGCGTCCTGTTCCTCCTCTGCCTCCTCTTTGTCCTGTGCCTCCTCTGCCTCCTCTGTATCCTGTGCCTCCTCTGTGTCCTGTGCCTCTTCTGCGTCCTCTGCCTCCTCTGCGTCCTGTGCCTCCTCTGCGTCCTGTGCCGCCTTCTGTGTCCTGTGCCTCCTCTGCCTCCTTCTGCATCCTGTGCCTCCTCTGCCTCCTCTCTGTGTCCTGTGCCTCCTCTGCGTCCTGTGCCTCCTCTGCGTCCTGTGCCTCCTCTGCGTCCTGTGCCTCCTCTGTGTCCTGTGCCTCCTCTGCGTCCTGTGCCTCCTCTGTGTCCTGTGCCTCCTCTGCCTCCTGTGCCTCCTCTGTGTCCTGTGCCTCCTCTGCGTCCTGTGCCTCCTCTGCGTCCTGTGCCTCCTCTGCGTCCTGTTCCTCCTCTGCGTCCTGTGTTCCTCCTCTGAGCCTCCTGTGCCTCCTCTGTGTCCTGTTCCTCCTCTGCGTCCTGTGCCTCCTCTGTGTCCTGTTCCTCCTCTGCGTCCTGTGCCTCCTCTGCGTCCTGTGCCTCCTCTGCGTCCTGCGCCTCCTCTGGCTCCTCTGCGTCCTGTGCCTCCTCTGCCTCCTCTGTGTCCTGTGCCTCCTCTGCCTCCTCTGTGTCCTGTCCCTCCTCTTCGTCCTGTGCCTCCTCTGCATCCTGTGCCTCCTCTTCGTCCTGTTCCTCTTCTGCGTCCTGTGCCTCCTCTGTGTCCCGTTTCCTCCTCTGCGTCCTGTGCCTCCTCTTTGTCCTGTTCCTCCTCTGCGTCCTGTGCCTCCTCTGCGTCCTGTTCCTCCTCTGCCTCCTTTGCGTCCTGTACCTCCTCTGTATCCTCTCTGCCTCTCTGTGTCCTGTGCCTCCTCTTCGTCCTGTGCCTCCTCTGCATCCTGTGCCTCCTCTTCGTCCTGTTCCTCCTCTGCGTCCTGTGCCTCCTCTGTGTCCTGTTTCCTCCTCTGCGTCCTGTGCCTCCTCTCCCTCCTCTGCGTCCTGTTCCTCCTCTGCGTCCTGTTCCTCCTCTGCGTCCTGTTCCTCCTCTGCCTCCTTTGCGTCCTGTGCCTCCTCTGTATCCTGTGCCTCCTCTGTGTCCTGTGCCTCCTCTGCGTCCTGTGCCTCCTCTGTATCCTGTGCCTCCTCTGTGTCCTGTGCCTCCTCTGCGTCCTGTGCCTCCTCTGCGTCCTGCGCCTCCTCTGGCTCCTCTGCGTCCTGTGCCTCCTCTGCCTCCTCTTGTCCTGTGCCTCCTCTGCCTCCTCTGTATCCTGTGCCTCCTCTGTGTCCTGTGTGCCTCTTCTGCGTCCTCTGCCTCCTCTGCGTCCTGTGCCTCCTCTGCGTCCTGTGCCGCCTTCTGTGTCCTGTGCCTCCTCTGCCCTCCTTCTGCATCCTGTGCCTCCTCCTGCTCCTCTGTGTCTGTCCTGTGCCTCCTCTGCGTCCTGTGCCTCCTCTGCGTCCTGTGCCTCCTCTGCGTCCTGTGCCTCCTCTGTGTCCTGTGCCTCCTCTGCGTCCTGTGCCTCCTCTGTGTCCTGTGCCTCCTCTGCCTCCTGTGCCTCCTCTGCCTCCTCTGTGTCCTGTGCCTCCTCTGCGTCCTGTGCCTCCTCTGCGTCCTGTGCCTCCTCTGCGTCCTGTGTTCCTCCTCTGCGTCCTGTTCCTCCTCTGAGTCCTGTGCCTCCTCTGTGTCCTGTTCCTCCTCTGCGTCCTGTGCCTCCTCTGTGTCCTGTTCCTCCTCTGCGTCCTGTGCCTCCTCTGCGTCCTGTCCCTCCTCTGCGTCCTGTGCCTCCTCTGCGTCCTGTGCCTCCTCTGCGTCCTGTGCCTCCTCTGCGTCCTCTGCCTCCTCTGCGTCCTGTGCCTCCTCTGCGTCCTGCGCCTCCTCTGGCTCCTCTGCGTCCTGTGCCTCCTCTGCGTCCTGCGCCTCCTCTGGCTCCTCTGCGTCCTGTGCCTCCTCTGCCTCCTGTGTCCTGTGCCTCCTCTGCCTCCTCTGCGTCCTGTGCCTCCTCTGCGTCCTGTGCCTCCTCTGCGTCCTGTTCCTCCTCTGCGTCCTGTGCCTCTCTCTGTGTCCTGTGCCTCCTCTGCGTCCTGTGCCTCCTCTGCATCCTCTGCCTCCTCTGCGTTCTCTGCCTCCTCTGCGTCCTGTGCCTCCTCTGCGTCCTGCGCTTCCTCTGGCTCCTCTGCATCCTGTGCCTCCTCTTCATCCTGTGCCTCCTCTGCATCCTGTGCCTCCTCTGCGTCCTGTGCCTCCTCTGCGTCCTGTGCCTCCTCTGTGTCCTGTGCCTCCTCTGCGTCCTGTGCCTCCTCTCCCTCCTCTGCATCCTGTGCCTCCTCTGCGTCCTGTGCCTCCTCTGTGTCCTGTGCCTCCTCTGCGTCCTGTGCCTCCTCTGTGTCCTGTTCCTCCTCTGCGTCCTGTGCCTCCTCTCCCTCCTCTGCGTCCTGTGCCTCCTCTGCGTCCTGTGCCTCCTCTGCCTCCTCTGCGTCCTGTGCCTCCTCTGTATCCTGTGCCTCCTTTGTGTCCTGTTCCTCCTCTGCGTCCTGTGCCTCCTCTGCGTCCTGCGCCTCCTCTGGCTCCTCTGCGTCCTGTGCCTCCTCTGCCTCCTCTGTGTCCTGTGCCTCCTCTGCCTCCTCTGTGTCCTGTGCCTCCTCTTCGGGCCTGTGCTCCTCTGCATCCTGTGCCTCCTCTGCGTCCTGTTCCTCCTCTGCGTCCTGTGCCTCCTCTGTGTCCTGTGCCTCCTCTGCGTCCTGTTCCTCCTCTCCCTCCTCTGCATCCTGTGCCTCCTCTGCCTCCTCTGCGTCCTGTGCCTCCTCTGTATCCTGCTCCTCCTCTGTGTCCTGCTCCTCCTCTGTGTCCTGTGCCTCCTCTGTATCCTGTGCCTCCTCTGCGTCCTGTGCCTCCTCTGCGTCCTCTGACTCCTCTGCTTCCTGTGCCTCCTCTGCGTCCTGTGACTCCTCTGCGTCCTGTGACTCCTCTGCGTCCTGTTCCTCCTCTGCGTCCTGTGCCTCCTCTGTATCCTGTGCCTCCTCTGTGTCCTGTCCCTCCCCTGCGTCCTCTGCCTCCTCTGCGTCCTGTGCCTCCTCTGCGTCCTGCGCCTCCTCTGGCTCCTCTGCGTCCTGTGCCCTCCTGCCTCCTCTGTGTCCTGTGCCTCCTCTGCCTCCTCTGTGTCCTGTGCCTCCTCTGCGTCCTGTGCCTCCTCTGCGTCCTGTGCCTCCTCTGCGTCCTGTGCCTCCTCTGCGTCCTGTGCCTCCTCTCCCTCCTCTGTATCCTGTGCCTCCTCTGCGTCCTGTGCCTCCTCTGCATCCTGTGCCTCCTCTGCGTCGTGTGCCTCCTCTGCGTCCTGTGCCTCCTCTGCGTCCTGTGCCTCCTCTGCGTCCTGCGCCTCCTCTGGCTCCTCTGCGTCCTGTGCCTCCTCTGCCTCCTCTGCGTCCTGTGCCTCCTCTGCATCCTGTGCCTCCTCTGCGTCCTGTTCCTCCTCTGCGTCCTGTGCCTCTTCTTTGTCCTGTGCCTCCTCTGCGTCCTGTGCCTCCTCTGCCTCCTCTGCGTCCTGTGCCTCCTCTGTGTCCTGTGCCTCCTCTGTGTCCTGTGCCTCCTCTGCGTCCTGTGCCTCCTCTGCGTCCTGTGCCTCCTCTGCGTCCTCTGCCTCCTCTGCCTCCTCTGCGTCCTCTGCCTCCTCTGCGTCCTGTGCCTCCTCTGCGTCCCGTTCCTCCTCTGCGTCCTGTGCCTCCTCTGCGTCCTGTACCTCCTCTGCGTCCTGTGCCTCCTCTGCGTCCTCTCCCTCCTCTGCGTCCTGTGCCTCCTCTGCGTCCTGTGCCTCCTCTGCGTCCTGTGCCTCCTCTGCGTCCTGTGCCTCCTCTGCGTCCTGTGCCTCCTCTGCCTCCTCTGCGTCCTGTGCCTCCTCTGCCTCCTCTGCGTCCTGTGCGTCCCGTTCCTCCTCTGCGTCCTGTGTTCCTCCTCTGCGTCCTGTGCCTCCTCTTTGTCCTGTGCCTCCTCTGCGTCCTGTGCCTCCTCTGCGTCCTCTCCTCCCTCTGCGTCCTGTGCCTCCTCTGCGTCCTGTGCCTCCTCTGCGTCCTGTGCCTCCTCTGCGTCCTGTGCCTCCTCTGCGTCCTGTGCCTCCTCTGCCTCCTCTGCGTCCTGTGCCTCCTCTGCCTCCTCTGCGTCCTGTGCGTCCCGTTCCTCCTCTGCGTCCTGTTCCTCCTCTGCGTCCTGTGCCTCCTCTTTGTCCTGTGCCTCCTCTGCGTCCTGTGCCTCCTCTGCCTCCTCTGTGTGTCTGTGCCTCCTCTGTGTCCTGTGCCTCCTCTGCGTCCTGTGCCTCCTCTGCGTCCTGTGCCTCCTCTGCGTCCTGTGCCTCCTCTGCGTCCTGTGCCTCCTCTGCGTCCTCTCCCTCCTCTGCGTCCTGTGCCTCCTCTGCGTCCTGTGCCTCCTCTCTGCGTCCTGTGCCTCCTCTGCGTCCTGTGCCTCCTCTGCGTCCTCTGCGTCCTGTGCCTCCTCTGCGTCCTGCGCCTCCTCTGGCTCTTCTGCGTCCTGTGCCTCCTCTGCCTCCTCTGTGTCCTGTGCCTCCTCTGCGTCCTGTGCCTCCTCTGTGTCCTCTGCGTCCTGTGCCTCCTCTGTATCCTGTGCCTCCTCTTCCTCCTCTGTGTCCTGTGCCTCCTCTCCCTCTTCTGCCTCCTCTGCGTCCTCTGCCTCCTCTGCGTCCTGTGCCTCCTCTGCGTCCTGTTCCTCCTCTGCGTCCTGTTCCTCCTCTGCGTCCTGTGCCTCCTCTGCGTCCTGTTCCTCCTCTGCGTCCTGTTCCTCCTCTGCGTCCTGTGCCTCCTCTGCGTCCTGTGCCTCCTCTGCGTCCTTTGCCTCCTCTGCGTCCTCTCCTCCTCTGCGTCCTGTGCCTCCTCTGCGTCCTGTGCCTCCTCTGCGTCCTGTGCCTCCTCTGCGTCCTGTGCCTCCTCTGCGTCCTGCGCCTCCTCTGGCTCTTCTGCGTCCTGTGCCCTCTGCTCTGCCTCCTCTGTGTCCTGTGCCTCCTCTGCGTCCTGTGCCTCCTCTGTGTCCTGTGCCTCCTCTTCCTCCTCTGTGTCCTGTGCCTCCTCTCCCTCTTCTGCCTCCTCTGCGTCCTCTGCCTCCTCTGCGTCCTGTTCCTCCTCTGCGTCCTGTTCCTCCTCTGCGTCCTGTTCCTCCTCTGCGTCCTGTTCCTCCTCTGCGTCCTGTGCCTCCTCTGCGTCCTGTGCCTCCTCTGCGTCCTGTTCCTCCTCTGCGTCCTGTGCCTCCTCTGCGTCCTGTTCCTCCTCTGCTTCCTGTGCCTCCTCTGCCTCCTCTGCATCCTGTGCCTCCTCTGCCTCCTCTGCGTCCTGTGCCTCCTCTGCGTCCTGTGCCTCCTCTGCGTCCTGTGCCTCCTCTGCGTCCTCTGCCTCCTCTGCGTCCTGTGCCTCCTCTGCGTCCTGTTCCTCCTCTGCGTCCTGTGCCTCCTCTGCGTCCTGTACACTTTCATTTCATCAGGTCCATAAACTTTATCTTCTGCTCCAGGATTCCTAAACATATATAGAAATCTTTTACCTACAAAACAGAAACTTTTAAATCCACTTTTAATTACAGTGGGTTTTTATTTAGTTTTTCAACATTTACAACTCCAATTCTTAAAGTTGGGACGCTGTGTAAAACTTAAAAAAAAATGCAGAATACAATGATTTACAAATGATTTTTAACCTATATTGAACTGAATAAACTACAAAGACATGATATTTAATGTTCAAACTCAAACTTTATTGTTTTTATGCAAATATTCACTCATTTTCAATTTGATGCCTGCAGTATGTTCCAATAAAGTTGAGACAGGGGCTCAAAACAGAAGAATGAATGAAATGAAAGAATGAGGAAGTTGAGGAATCCTTAAAATAAACCTGTTTGGAACATTCCACAGGTGAACAGGTTCAGTGGAAACAGGTGAGTGTCATGACTGAGTTTAAAAGGAGCATCTCCAAAGGACTGAGTCATTCACAAGTAAGAATGAGGCGAGGTTCAGCACTTTGTGAACAACTGTGAGCAAATAGTCCAACAGAACAACTTTTCTCAATGTACAATTGTAAAGAATTTAGGGATTTCATCATCTACAGTCCATAATATCATCAAAAGAATCTGGAGAAATCTCTGCACGTAAGTGACAAGGCTGAAAACACTGAATGCTCGTGACCTTTGACCCCTCAGGTGGTTCTGTATTAAAAACAGACATGAATGTGTAAAGGATATCACCACATGAACACATCAGGAACACTTCAGGAGACCACTGTCAGTTAACTCAGCTCGTCACTACTTCTCCAAGTGCAAGTTAAAACTACAATGTGGTCTGACAAGTTCACATTTTAAATTGTTTTTGGAAATCATAGACGTCGTGTCCTGCAGAACATCTGGACTGTTATCAGCACAAAGATCAAAATCCTCTGTGATGTTCTGGGGGTTTGTGGGTAACTTGCTCATCTGTGAAGGCAGCATTAATGCTGAGAGGTACATACAGGTTTTGAGCAAGTGTTGAGTGTTACATCAAAATGAGTGAATATTTGCATAAAAACAATAAAGTTTGTCAGTTTGAACATTAAATATCATGTCTTTGTACTTTATCCAGCTTCATTGGAATTGAGGTTGTATAAACAACAAGAGAACTCATTGGCCCTCGCCGCTCACGAAGTGACGGCGAGGGGTATTGTTTTCGCTCGGTTTCTTCTTCTTATTATTATTTTTCCGCCCAAACTCGCCCCGTTTTCACCCCCTAAACGTCGACGAAAAGTCTCACGTGGGGGTATCAAATCGACCGGCTTTGCAAAAATTACGATTAAATATGCATCATGAAAATGTCCAAAGCACACCAGCTCGACAGCGCCACCTAGAAATGTTGAAATTTTGAGCTTAATAGGGAGCCCCGACTCAGAATTAGCTGAAATTCGCACCAGTGATAGAGCTCATAGAGACGCACAAAAAACCATATTATAGTGATGCCGTGTGGCGGACAGGAAGTCGGCCATATTGTCGCCAACGTGTTTGCTCGCCTGTTTTCAAAATACTACAACTCTCATGTTTTTACTCCAAAAGACGTCAGATTTCACATGTCACATCTGGACACATGGGGTTTCATAACTTATCCGATCGTTTGCAATATTTTCGTGTCGTTCGCCCGCCGCGCCCGCCATCGAAAAAAAACGCCTCGTTTCCTGTAATTTTGTTGTCCTCTCACGACCAGGGGCATTGTCCTACAGATCTCACATTCACATGACATATGCGTAATTATGGCATGTATGGAATGGACTATAAAGTGTAATGAACATGAAAACTCTAGCGCCCCCTAGCAGAGACGTGAAACATCAACATTATTGGATTACAACCAAATTTGGGGAATAAATCTGGGATATGACGAGGACCAAAAAATTATATTATGGGCATGGGTCATTTCTTACAACTGGCCAGTAGGGGCGCAAAGAGTCCAACAAAAAATATTAAAAAATATATTACTCACACGGGCTTTGCCCGACACATCTCAAATTTAAGTCACATATGTTTCATTTGGCCCTGAATCAAATGCATTATAAAGTCTAATCAAAATGAACACTCTAGCGCCCCCTACCATAGACATGACATCAATATGATCGGATTCATACCAAATTTAGGGAATAAATTTGAGGCACGAAAAAAAGCAAAAAATTATATTACGGGTATAGGCTATTTCTTACAATTGGCCAGCAGGGGCGCAAATACTCCAACAAAAAACATTTAAAAATATATTACTCACACGGGCTTTGCCCGAGACATCTCAAATTTAAGTCACATATGTTTTCATTTGGCCCTGAATCAAATGCATTATAAAGTCTAATCAAAATGAACACTCTAGCGCCCCCTACCATAGACATGACATCAATATGATCGGGATTCATACCAAATTTAGGGAATAAATTTGAGGCACGAAAAAAAGCAAAAAAAATTATATTACGGGTATAGGCTATTTCTTACAATTGGCCAGCAGGGGCGCGCAATACTCCAACAAAAAACATGTAAAAAATATATTACTCACACGGGCTTTGCCCGAGACATCTCAAATTTCAGTCAAATATGTTTCATTTGGCCCTGAATCAAATGCAATATAAAGTGTAATCAAGAATGAACTCTCTAGCGCCCCCTACCATAGACATGACACATCAATTTTATCGGATTCATACCAAATTTGGGGAGTACATTGGACACCTCAGAAGAAGCAAAAAATTATATTACAAGCATGGGTTATTTCTCACGGTTGGCCAGCAGGGGCGCAATGACTCCAGAATAAATCATTGAAAAATCTCACTTTCGCATACGTCTTTTTGAAACCTATCTACTCCTACGTTTTTCATCCCAATGAACTGAAACTCCACATGCCACATCTATACAGATTGATTATCAATAATCATCCATTTTTTTTGGGGATATTCTTCACGGTTTATGTGTAGCTCGCTGTGAAAATATGACTTCATTTTTGGATTGAAAAAACCACTCCACTTTCACATTCTTTCATATAAAACCTTTCTAGTCTTAGGTTTTTCAACCAAACTACCTGAAACTCCACAGGCCACATCTACAGAGGTAGTTTATCAATAATCATCCATGTTTTTGGGGATATTCATTATAGTTTTTGTGTAGCTCACTGTCAAAATAGGACTTAATTATTAGTTTAAAATTCCCACACCCCTTTGACATATGTGTATATTAAAGCTATCTACTCTTAAATTATACATCTAAATGAGTTCAAACTCCACAGGCCACATCTACAGAGGTAGTTTATCAATAATCATCCATTTTTTTTCGGGATATTCATTATAGTTTTTGTGTAGCTCACTGTCAAAATAGGACTTAATTATTAGTTTAAAATTCCCACACCCCTTTGACATATGTGTATATTAAAGCTATCTACTCTTACATTTTGAATGTAAATGATTTCAAACTCCAAATGCCACATCTATAGACGTAGCTTATCAATAATCATTCATTTTTTTGGATATATTCTTTACAATTTATGTGTAGCACCCTGTCAAAATATGACTTCATTTCAATACAAAAAGACACAAAATTGTCAGATTGATTTCAAACTTGGGGAAATAATTGTGGACCTCAAAAGGGGGAAAAAAAGTCCATTACACCATAGCTGTATTATGCACGGGTTTGCTGGTTCAATGCCATGAAGCAGCAATATGATGCCATGTCCACACTGCACTATGGAAACAGTGTGAAGGGTGGTTGGGGGGGGTGGTTGAGCGGCCGGGCATTGGCCGGGCAGGGGGAATGCTGCGTGGGGGCGGTGGCTGGCCCCCGGCGGTCGCGAGGGGGGGCGGTCGCGCCGTGGCGAGGGCCATCATTGCCGCTTGCGGCTTTAATTTTTTTTTTTTTTTTTTCGCCCAAACTCGCCCCGTTTTCACCCCCGTGGACGAAAAGTCTCACATGGGGGTATCAAAAATCGACCAGCTCGGTGAAAATTTCGATAAAATACGCATCGCCAAAATGTCCAACGCACACCGGCTCAACAGCGCCACCTTGAAATTTTGAGATTTTCAAACTAATAGGAAGCCCCGACTCAGAATTAGCTGAAATTCGCACCAATGATAGAGCTCATGGAGACGAGCAAAAAACAATATTATAGTGATGCCCTGTGGCCAACAGGAAGTCGGCCATATTGGTTCAAACCTTCGCCAGCGCGTTCGCACCATGTTTTCAAAATGTAATCAGTCCTAGGTTTTCCATCCAAATGAGGTCAGATTTCACATGTCACATCTGGACACATGGGGTTTCATGAAACATGCTTTTTTTTGGGACAATTTCATGTCGTTCGCCCGCACGCCGCCATCGAAAAACGCCTTCGTTTCCTGTAATTTCGTCGTCCTCTCACGACCAGGGCCATTGTCCTACAGATCTCACATTCACATGACATATGTGTAATTATGGCATGTATGGAATGGACTATAAAGTATTATGAAAATGAAAACTCTAGCGCCCCCTAGCATAGACGTGAAACGTCAACTTTATCGGATTACAACCAAATTTGGGGAATAAATCTTGGATATGACCTGGACCAAAAAATTATATTATGGGCATGGGTCATTTCTCACAACTGGCCAGTAGGGGCGCAAATACTCCAACAAATAACATTTAAAAATATATTACTCACACGGGCTTTGCCCGACACATCTCAAATTCAAGTCACATATGTTTCATTTAGCCCTGAATCAAATGCATTATAAAGTCTAATCAAAATGAACACTCTAGCGCCCCCTACCATAGACATGACACATCAATATGATCGGATTCATACCAAATTTAGGGAATAAATTTTGGGCACGAAAAGGAGCAAAACATTATATTACGGGTATAGGCTATTTCTTACAATTGGCCAGCAGGGGCGCAAATACTCCAACAAAAAACATTAAAAAATATTACTCACACGGGCTTTGCCCGAGACATCTCAAATTTAAGTCAAATATGTTTAATTTGGCCTGAATCAAATGCAATATAAAGTGTAATCAAAATGAACCCTCTAGCGCCCCCTACCATAGACATGACACATCAATTTTATCGGATTCATACCAAATTTGGGGAGTACATTGGACACCTCAGAAGAAGCAAAAAATTATATTACAGCATGGGTTATTTCTCACGGTTGGCCAGCAGGGGCGCAATGACTTCAGAATAAATCATTGAAAATCTCACTTTCGCATACGTCTTTTGGAAACCTATCTACTCCTACGTTTTTCATCCCAATGAACTGAAACTCCACATGCCACATCTATACAGATTGCTTATCAATAATCATTCATTTTTTGGGGGATATTCATTATATAGTTTTTGTGTAGCTCACTGTCAAAATAGGACTTAATTATTAGTTTAAAATTCCCACACCACTTTGACATATGTGTATATTAAAGCTATCTACTCTTAAATTATACATCCAAATGAGTTCAAAGACCACAGGCCACATCTACAGAGTACTTTATCAATAATCATCCATTTTTTTGGGGATATTCTTCACGGGTTATGTGTAGCTCGCTGTGAAAATATGACTTTATTTTTGGATTGAAAAAACCACTCCACTTTCACACATTCTTTCATATAAAACCTTTCTAGTCTTAGGTTTTTCAAACCAAACTACCTGAAACTCCACAGGCCACATCTACAGAGGTAGTTTATCAATAATCATCCATGTTTTTCGGGATATTCATTATAGTTTTTGTGTAGCTTACTGTCAAAATAGGACTGAATTATTGGTTTGAAATTCCCACACCACTTTCATATATGTGTATATGGAATCTATCTATTCCTACGTTTTTCATCCCAATGAGCTGAAACTCCATAGTCCACATCTATACAGGTTGCTTATCAATAATCATCCATTTTTTTGATGATATTCATTATAGTTTTTGTGTAGCTCACTGTCAAAATAGAACTTAATTATTAGTTTAAAATTCCCACACCACTTTGACATATGTGTATATTAAAGCTATCTACTCTTAAATTATACATCCAAATTAGTTCAAAGTCCACAGGCCACATCTACAGAGGTACTTTATCAATAATCATCCATTTTTTGGGGGATATTCTTCACGGTTTATGTGTAGCTCGCTGTGAAAATATGACTTCATTTTTGGATTGAAAAAAACACTCCACTTTCACATTCTTTCATATAAAACCTTTCTACTCTTAGGTTTTTCAACCAAACTACCTGAAACTCCACGGGCCACATCTACAGAGATAGTTTATCAATAATCATCCATGTTTTTGGGGATATTCATTATAGTTTTTGTGTAGCTCACTGTCAAAATAGGACTGAATTATTGGTTTGAAATTCCCACACCACTTTCATATATGTGTATATGGAATCTATCTATTCCTACGTTTTTCATCCCAATGAGCTGAAACTCCATAGGCCACATCTATACAGGTTGCTTATCAATAATCATCCATTTTTTTGAGGATATTCATTATAGTTTTTGTGTAGCTCACTGTCAAAATAGGACTTAATTATTAGTTTAAAATTCCCACACCACTTTGACATATGTGTATATTAAAGCTATCTACTCTTAAATTATACATCCAAATGAGTTCAAAGTCCACAGTCCACATCTACAGAGGTAGTTTATCAATAATCATCCATGTTTTTGGGGATATTCATTATAGTTTTTGTGTAGCTCACTGTCAAAATAGGACTGAATTATTGGTTTGAAATTCCCACACCACTTTCATATATGTGTATATTAAAGCTATCTACTCTTAAATTATACATCTAAATGACTTCAAACTCCACATGCCACATCTATAGAGGTTGATTATCAATAATCATCCATTTTTTGGGGGATATTCTTTACAATTTATGTGTAGCACGCTGTCAAAATATGACTTCATTTCAATACAAAAAGACACAAAATTGTCTGATTGATTTAAAACTTGGGGAAATAATTGTGGACCTCAAAAGGGGGAAAAAAGTCCATTACACCATAGCTGTATTATGCACGAGTTTGCCGGTTCAATGCCATGAAGCAGCAATATGATGCCATGTCCACACTGCACTGTAGAAACAGTGTGAAGGGGGGTTGGGGGGGGGTTGGGTTGAGCGGCCGGGCATTGGCCGGGCAGAGGGAATGCTGCGTGGGGGCGGTGGCTGGCCCCCGGCGGTCGCGCCGTGGCGAGGGCCATCATTGCCGCTTGCGGCTTTAATTTGCAGTTTGTTTCTCTCACACCTGTTTAAATCTGTTGCCCAAATGATTTAGATTTGAGCTCTACTGGTTTGAGGAGAACATTAGAGGTGATGATTATTTGCAGCAGGGAGCACGTGTCTGCTCCATAAAAACAAAACTGAATCATCTTCAGTGCGACGCTGTAGAGACCAAAGAGTGGACCCCATGTTCACTGTCTGTGAATTTTCAAGCGTCCATCAGGGGGCGCTAGACGCCATCTGACACGTTTTATGTGACCGTGGCTCTACACTTCCTTCCTTATGTGAATGTGTTTGTGTAACTGTGCTTGTAGAGGGCACTGGCTCAGAAGGGCAGCCACACCTCTGTCAGTGTGTCCCAGGGCAGAAGTGTGTGAGGGCAGAAGTGATAATAAATGTCCTGTTTGTTCTGACATATACAACACTTTTGTCTCCTTCACAGAGCGTATGGAGATGATAGAGAGATCAGAGTGTACCCAGATGTCTTTTCCTGAGCAGAAATATGACATGCAGTGTGGGGATAAATCAGAGGATCTCCTCACGTTGAGATGACGAAATAACTTTCAAATCTTATTTGTGTGGAACGTGCACTGGACTATCTGGAGCCTGACTCAGATCTGCTCCACAAAAATAGTGTTTTTATATGGTTTATTTATGTGAATATGCTTTTCATTACTGCTCCTGTAGGAGCCAAGTTTGGTTAATGTATAGTAATGCATGCAAATGTAGAGTGTTCATAGTTTAATATTAATAAATGTTGTTTTATGGTAATATTTGCTTTATATAGGTAAGCTATATTTGTTTTATTATATTAATGTTGGATTTTGGTAAATATCTTAGGATTGTTATTTAGGTTTACGTAAATATGTTACCGTCACTTTAAGAGCGATAATACGCGTGAGGGAGAGAGCACACGCTGGGAAAACGTGCTCAGTTGAGGCAGCGCAAAAAGACGGAGCCAAATGGTTTTCTTACCGCAGTATTGTTTATTTTTGAGAACTACTTACTTTGTTTACTTTTTGAGAACTACTTACTTTGCTTACTTTTTGAGAACTACTTACTTTGCTTACTTATTTGCAAACTGTGAATTTAAATTTTGTATCTATTTTTTTACATCGGAGTCCAGTGGAAGTTATTTTTCTCTTCAATAAAAATACACGAGTAATACCAATGGACACAACAATCCCAGGCCTCAACCAGCACAGCTGCATTACTGTTACATGTTTTTTTTTCCCCCTGTTTAATTAACTGTAAAATAAACTGTAAAGTTTGTTTAAAGCAGTGGTGGGCCGTCAGGGCCTGCAAGGCCTTCTCTGCTGGCCTAAAAAAATATCTGAATCACAGACTGATGTTAATTATATTTTGTCCATGAATACTTATTAAATCATTCCAAATTGTCTGTCAGCTTCCTTTCATTGCTTTTCCCCTGGTTGCGCTGCTTCCAGATGTGTGTTTTCATATTTAAGCATTTAATCAATCACATTTCAGCCATTATTTGTTGCCAGGGTCAGAAATCTACCTGGAGGCCTTCATAATCAGTTCTGCGGGCCCTGTAGCACAAAATAAGTGTCGGTAAAACTGTTGCTTTAACCAATCAGATTTAGAGTTGGCGACACCGAGGCCTTCTAGCAGGCGCACGGAAACGTCAGTTGGACAGTGAGAGAGTGAACGAGCCAGAGCGAGCAAACCGCGGCCGTCTCTCAATTCACCAAAAAATCACCAAAGTGCCCTTAAATACGCCGGTTGAACGGCGTATTTAAGTCGGGGGGGGGACTTCGACCTGCACTTCGAGCAGCACATTGAACGGTGCATGTGGAGAATTGGGACACGGGGCATCTGCATCACGTCTGGATGATTTTGTGTTCTTTTGCTTCACACATTTAATTTAATTTTTGAGCATTCAGACGTGCTCTTTTCAATACTACAGGACAAAAAACTGGATGTACAGTTTTGTCTGGCAAGGGTAAAGGAGTTTTGTGACACAGTTGAACGAGAGAGAAGCCGATACGAGGAAATCTACGAGGCCACTGAACGCAGCGCGGGCTCCGAGCCACGAAGAGGTCAACCGCAAGACCCTCGCGGACAGACAGGGCTCGACTTTCAGCATTAGCTTCGATGGCGATAGAAAAGGACTTCTTGATGGAACTGAAACGCACGGATAATCTGTACGACAGAGTAATTGAAATCTTCTAGAGGAAAGAAAGGAGGATGGATTTTGTGTACAAATAAAACGGATTTTTGGTGAGTAAAATTTGGCTATATTCCTAAATAATATTGCAATTTTATGAGGTTATTATTGATGCTTTTTTGTGTGTCGCAGCTGTAGCTGCAATCAAAAGTTTTATAGCTGTAACAATATGGTATATTGTTTGTACTGCATACAATAGAGCCGCCGCTAGAGGGCGATAATGAGTTGTGTTCTGTGTGTTAAATGCCGACCCGGTTGGGCCAGAGCAATGAAGCTGGACTCGTTTTTTTAATCTTAAAACCCACACTTTAACATGGTGGCAGCGGCAGTGAACTTCGCCCGAGTTTTTTTTCTGAGTCCCTCGAAGCAGACACCGGAGAGGACGGTAATGTGCTAACGTTTTGAAAAAGATTAGCATCGCACGTGCGCAAGCTAGCAGCATGGACGGACTGAAGGCTCCACAGACGTTGTGTCTAGACTCCAACAACTTGTCTAAATCATGGAAAACATGGAGAGATGAGTTTCAACTTTATGTTGGATTAACCGTTGCCGCAGACGACGAGGGAAAGAGAGTGACACTCTTCCGTTATCTGGTCGGTGAAAGTGGCAGAGAGCTGCTTGATACGTTAATGGGGGACACAGACAGTCTGACTGGACGGTGAAGGACATGATCGAAAAGTTTGGTAATTACTTTAGTCCCACGGTGAATTAGACAGTGGAGCGGTACAAATTTTTCACGAGAAATCAGAGTTCCGGTGAATCCATTGACAGTTATGTGACTGGGCTCAAACTGCTCACTAAAACGTGCAGTTTTGGTACTTTGAGAGACTCCCTCATTCGTGACAGAATCGTGTGTGGTATCAATAACGCAAACATGCGGGAAAGGCTTCTGAGGGAAAGAGCCATGACTTTGGACACTTGTATTCAACTCTGCAGAGCAGCTGAGAACTGCAAAGCCATAGCAGGTCCGACAGTGGAGGAAGTTCATGTCGTGCACGGAGCTTCGTGCCAACAGCAGAGGATCAAAGACAAAACAGTGGAATGCAAGTTCTGTGGCAGGACGCACGAAAGGAGTGAGCAAAAATGTCCAGCTTTCGGCAAGAAATGCAAAAAGTGTGGTAAGGAAAATCACTTTGTGGCTAAGTGTAAAGCCCGGCCGGAAACAAATAAGAAGAGAACAGTGCACAATGTAATGGAATGTGAAAGTGAGTATGAGAACATTCTGTGTGTTGGAGATGAGTCACTAATCGAAAAGTTTGGTAATTACTGTAGTCCCACGGTGAATTAGACAGTGGAGCGGTACAAATTTTTCACTGTGTGTTGGAGATGAGTCACAAACCGAAAATGTGAATACTATAGACTCTGAAAAAAGAAAAGACACTAAACTGTTTGCAGGTATGCTCTTAGGCAAAGATATTGTCAGATTTCAGATTGATTGCGGAGCTACATGTAATGTGTTAACCTGTTAAACAAAGGTGTAGAACTTAATGAGACTAACTCTGTGCTAGTAATGTACAATGGTAGTAAAGTAAAGCCACTGGGCAAATGTAAAGTGAAACTGAGAAACCCGAGAAATCAGAAACTGTAGAAACAGTTTGAGTTTCAAGTAGTAGACAAAGATTGCAATGTGCCATTGATTGGTAAAGGAGCCAGTGAGGCTATGAAACTGATTAAGGTGCACTATGAAAACATTATGGCTATAGACAGTATTGTGACAAGAGAAGAAGACACTAAAGGACAATGGACATTTGAGCAAATTAAGACAGATTTTGCAGATGTGTTCACAGGAGACAGTTGTCTGGAAGGAGAATACAAGATGGAAGTCGACACAAGTGTGAAGCCAGTGCAACTTCCAAAGAGGCGAGTTCCAGTCGCCATGATGAAGCCACTTAAAGAGGAGCTTCAGGACCTTGAGCGCCGAGGTATTATCACCCCAGTTGACTGTAGCACTGATTGGATCAGTAGCATGGTGGTAGTACAAAAGCAAAGTGGTCAACTTAGAGTGTGCATTGATCCAAAGCCCTTGAACAAGGCACTGAAACGCAGTGACTTTCCATTAGCAACTATTGAGGATGTGCTTCCAGACATGTCTAAAGCTAAAGTGTTCACAGTTTGTGATGTTAAGAGTGGATTCTGGCATGTCAAGCTGTCAGAGGAGTCGAGCTACCTAACTACCTTCTCTACTCCATTTGGGCGCTAGAATGCCCATGGGGATTAGTCCGGCACCTGAGGTTTTCCAGAGAAAACTGACCCAAGCGCTGGATGGGTTGCCAGGCCTGTACATTATTGCTGATGATGTGCTGATCACAGGTCAAGGAGAGAGTCAGGAAGCAGCCATTCGAAACCATGACACAAAGTTGAGACTTTTTCTGGAACGATGCAAACAAAAGAACATTAAACTGAATCCGGACAAGTTCAAACTGAGACAAAGTGAGTGCACATACATTGGGCACCGCCTCACGGCAAATGGGCTTAAGGTGGACCCTGGCAAGGTTCGTGCCATTGAGCAAATGCCGAGGCCCACAGATTTGAAAGCAGTACAGAGGCTGTTAGGCATGGTAAATTACCTGGCCAAGTTTTGTCCACATCTTTCAGACCAGTGCGAAGTGTTAAGACAGTTGACACACAAAGACACAGAATGGGCCTGGACAGTGCAACAGGAGAGTGCATTTGTGAAACTCAAAAAGACTATTGCAGATGCGCTTGCGTCTTGAGGTACTACAGCCCTGAGGACGATCTGGTGGTTCAATGTGATGCATCAGACACAGTTTAGGGGCAGCACTCATGCAGGAGGGTAAGCCTATTGCATTTGCAAGCAGAGCACTCACACAAACAGAACGTGGTTATGCCCAGATTGAGAAAGAGTTTCTAGCCATGGTTTTCAGTGTAGAAAAGTTCCATCAGTACACTTATGGTCGTAAAGTCACGGTCCAATCTGACCATAAGCCATTAGAGACCATAGTTAGAAAACCACTGTTGAGCGCACCAAAACGACTTCAACGAATGATGTTGCGCATTCAGAAATATGACCTAGATGTGGTATATGTCCCAGGCAGAGACATGTTACTGGCTGACACTTTAAGCAGAGCATATCTCCCAGAATACTCACCTCAAGGCTCTGTGGAAACTGAAATAGAGACCATTAATATGGTACAACACTTACCTATCTCCAGGGACAGTCTTAGCCAGATTAGAACAGCTACAAAAGATGACAAAACGCTGCAAACTGTTATTAAAATGATGCAGCAGGGATGGCCTTCAGACAAGAAAGGCATACCACCTGAAATCAGACCCTACTTTTCATTCCAAGATGAACTAAGTCATCAAGATGGTATTGTGTTTAAAGGTGAGCGTGCTGTTATTCCTTCCTCACTCCAGAAAGACATCACCACCCGCCTGCACTTGTCTCATCTTGGTGCAGAAGGATGTCTGCAGAGAGCCAGGGAATGTGTCTTCTGGATTGGCATGAACGACTATATTAAGACACACGTTGCCCGTTGCGATATCTGCAGGTCAGTGGATGACAGACAACAAAAGGAAACACTCCACCCACACGATATACCTAATAGACCATGGGCCAAAGTGGGTGTTGACCTATTTCAGTTCGACAATAAAGATTACCATGTAACTGTCGACTATTACTCCAACTATTGGGAAATAGACTTTTTGCCAAACACTAAATCTACTACAGTGATAAAGGCACATTTTGCTAGGTATGGCATCCCCAGCACTGTAGTTTCCGACAATGGTCCACAGTATTCATCCCAAGAGTTCCAAAGATTCAGCCAACTGTGGGAATTTGAGCACAAAACGTCATCCCCAGGTTACCCACAGAGTAACGGCAAAGCAGAATCTGCAGTAAAGACAGCTAAGAGACTGTTACACAAGGCCAAAGCCTCTAGACAAGACCCTTATCTTGCACTCTTAGATCATCGCAATACACCATCACAAGGACTGGACACCAGCCCAGCACAGAGACTGCTGAGCCGCCGCACAAGGACCTTACTTCCAGTCAAAACCAGCCTTCTCCAACCTAAAGTGATTCAGGCTGAGCAGGCACTGCAGAGCAATCAACTTCGTCAGTGTGCTTATTACAACCGATCAGCCAGAGATCTCGTTCCCCTGAAAGCAGGTGATTTTGTGAGAGTACAGCCTTTTCAGCCCCACACTAAATGGAGGCGTGGCACAGTGAAAAAACTTATTGACTCTAGATCCTATGAGGTTGAGATGGAGTCCAGTGCAGTTCTCAGGAGGAACCGTAGACACCTCAGACATGCTCATGGAGTACCACAAACAGTGCCTACAGACATGGAGTCTGCAGTCTCACAAGATGCCCTAACAGACCCGGTACAACCTCAGTCAGCCCCTCAGACCATCAGTGAGGTGCCACTGACAACCAGGAGTGGTAGGGTTATTCACAAGCCACAACGCTACAAAGACTTTGTTACCTAGACAAACTTCTTTGGTCTATGAAAAAAAAAAAAAGGGTTTTGAAATGTTATAGCACATTTGGTTTCAGAATTTTGGGTTGATGACACTTTAAAATGGTATACTGTTTAAGATATTATATGTGATGGTTATCGTTATTTACAATTTAAATATGTGCAATGTTTGGTAAAGCACTGTGCAAAATATAATTGAAGACTAAAACTTTCCAAAAGAGAAAAGATGTAACAATATGGTATATTGTTTGTACTGCATACAATAGAGCTGCCGCTAGAGGGCGATAATGAGTTGTGTTCCGTGTGTTAAGGAGTGTGCAGTGTAACGAGGAGTTGACACTGACTGAGAAATGCACAATAAATCCCGACCCGGTTGGGCCAGAGCAAAGAAGCTGGACTCGTTTTTTAATCTTAAAACCCACACTTTAACAATAGCCATAAAATAGTTATTGAGGGTTGGATTGATTCAGACGGAGCACTACTGAAGGCCTAGGTGAAAGCCTAAAGTGCACGGCCCGCCCACTTTAAACTTTAAAGTGTTTCTGTATTTTTCATCAGACACAGAACAATCCTAAACCTGTTTTTAAAGTTGGGTAAAAGCGCCATCTTGTGGTGTGAGTTCTGCATAAACACTTTGAGTAGAGTTTGTGTCTCTGGAGAATGTGAGTAGATAGAAAACAGTCAGACTGATGTATTAAACACGAGCAGACACAGGTTTGGACTCACCTCACATCAAATATATGAAGTAAGATAAATGCGATCATGTAGTAAAGAAAAAAGGGAAATAACTCTAATAAGTCTGAGCTGACTTCCGTGTTAGAAAACTGCAGTGGCCAATGGGAGCTGACGTCACCGTAAACGTCATCACAACAAATCTGTCTGAACTGCACAAGAATCAAGTGAAATAAACATGTTGTAATTTTTTTTTTTTTTTAAAGTATGTATATATACATGTTGAAGGACAGCACAGAGGCACTCATCCTGGCTGCACAGGAGCA
Source organism: Periophthalmus modestus (assembly GCA_019594935.1). Taxonomy (NCBI): domain Eukaryota; kingdom Metazoa; phylum Chordata; class Actinopteri; order Gobiiformes; family Gobiidae; genus Periophthalmus; species Periophthalmus modestus. The sequence goes on along the minus strand of JAIEZT010000012.1, from coordinate 30,890,977 downwards.
GGCCTTGAGCACAAGAGCGATAGAGGCCCAGATCTACCACACCAGACAAGACCCACGGTGTAGGCTGTGCAAAGAGGCCCCTGAGACAATCCAGCACATAACTGCAGGGTGTAAGATGCTGGGAGGGAAAGCATACATGGAGCGGCATAACCAAGTGGCGGGCATAGTGTACATAAACATCTGTGCAGAGTACGGACTGGAAACACCCAGGTCAAGGTGGGAAACACCTCCAAAGGTAGTGGAGAATGATCGAGCCAAGATCCTGTGGGACTTCCAGATACAGACTGACAGAATGGTGATAGCGAACCAACCGGACATAGTGGTGGTGCATAAACAGAGCAAAGCCATTGTGGTGGACATCGCAGTGCCAAGCGAAGGGAACATCAGGAAAAAAAGGAGCATGAGAAACTAGAGAAATACCAGGGGCTCAAAGAAGAGCTGGAGAAGGCCTGGAAGGTGAAGGCCTCAGTGGTGCCCGTGGTCATCGGAGCACTAGGGGCAGTGACCCCCAAACTGGAGTGGCTACAGCAGATCCCAGGAAAAACATCAGACATCTCAGTCCTAAAAAGTGCAGTAATAGGAACAGAAAAGATACTGCGCAGAACCCTCAAGCTCCCAGGCCTCTGGTAGAGGTCCCGAGCGTGGCGAGCATCTCTCTGTCTAAAGTTCTGTTAGACTTTAATCTGAGCTTTATTTTACCAGAGTCTGACCATAAAGAACTGACTTATCTGAACTCCAACAGGTGATCTGATTTGTGCTGTTAAACAAGTCCCTCTCAAAAAACATTATTCTTTTTTATTCTTTATTCTTTATTCTTTATTTGTCAGGGACCATATACAAATTAATTAATCTTACAAGGAAAAGATGATTTGTATCAGATTTAGCTACTGCTATTTTCCATCTGCAGTCCCTGGGCAGGTGAACACACATTAAAAACACATGTCAATAAACAATTACAATATATGATTACCAATTTGCCATACAACAATATAATAACACAAATTACCCCATGTCCACCGAGTCTAGACTAATATAAAAATCTATAAGTGCAGGTATATACAGTGACAGGGCAGCACCAACTAATTAGACTGATGTGGACACATTTGATTATTTAAAATGTACTTTTTCAAATTCCTAGTAAAACTATTAAAATCCACAGACAATTTCAGACTGTTTGGAAGCTGATTCCAGCCTAATGGTTTGACAGGAAAAAGCTGATTGAGCAAAGGCCGAGGATCTTTTTGGGACAGTGCAATTTCTGTTCATAGAGGAACGAGTGGATCGAGTGGATTGTTCAGAGCAAAGGATAAAAAAATTTTTTAACGTAGGTGATGCTTCATTATTAATAATTTTGAATAATTTTCTTAGATTTGAATACAATATTAAATTATTAAAACTGAACATTTTATATTTACTTAAAATGTTGCAGTGGTGAAAATGGAGGGGTTTTTTATCGAGGGCCTTTACTGCCTGATTATAGATGGACCTGAGAGCACTAGGGGCTACATTGACAAGTTAGCTAGCATTATCATTAGCATTAGCCAACAGTTTTTAAGTTGGTCTCACCTTTTTGTGTAAAATCAAACTCCTAAACAGGAACGTGAACACTCGGATTGATCACAGGCTCCTGAAAATGTGCTCTTTAAATCACTTTTGGATTTTTCTTGAGTTTTCAGACTATTTTAAAACTTTTTTTGGCAGTGTTGTGTGCTTTGTATCTCCATGGTAACTGCTGAACAGTCCACCATAGAGATAGATGTAGAACCCCCTAGCGTGACGCCACTACAGAGTATCAATATACAAAAAGAAACGTGCACTTTATATTTGGGGTCTGTGTCATAACCACAAGTTTATTTATGGAAACGGATTCATGCAAAGAGATTATGGGGCAGAGGATGAACAGAGTGGTACAGAGGAGGGATGGTGACTATATGATACAGAGGAGGGACAGTGTGGGTTTTCTCTTGTTTCCCCCATCAACCCAAAACATGCACAATGGGTCAAATGCTCCAGCTAAGCTAGTCCTAAACCAAGATAGACCAAGATCTGGAGATTGGTCCCACTGCTCCTGAGGTTTAACCCCAGAGACACTGAAGATTGGACACATTTCCCAACAATACTACAGTGGACCTTCCCCCTAAATCAGGACTAACCCCAGAACTACTAACCCAGAGACACTGAAGGATGGACACATTTCCCAACAATACTGACAGTGGACCTTATCCCTAAATCAGGACTAAACCCAAGACTAAACCAGGTTTGAACCAAAGCCTAAACCATGTCTACAAACTAGGTCTAAACAGACCTAAACTACAGGACTGAACCGTGGGGGGAGTACAGTGAGGTGAGAGGAGGTCATGTGATCAGGACACATGGAGCGGATTAAATAGACCAGAGTCACAGTCGTCAACAACAGGAATGACCCAGGTAAGACAAGTACTAATACTGCGAAAAATTACTAAATATTACTACCACAAGAATTGCTAGAACTACTGTTACTACTACTACTACTACTAGCCTAAGAGTACAATTACTGCTATAATCTGGCCTCATCACAGTAATGACAATATGGCTGTTTCAGATGACATCACCACAGTCTATAGAACAATAATGTTTAACTCAGATGAGGGCAGATAAAGTTAATGTTGTTAAACTGCAGATTTGTGAGTTTTTTAGGTCTAGTCACAAATACAAATGATCAGCTTTAAACATTTCTGGATTTACCTTTTGTGTATTTCATGGTAAAGTTCCATGTAATCAGTATGAAAACCTGTCTCCTGCCTCCATCTGGCTGTATGACGTCATCACATTGTAGAATTTGAAAATCACCATTTTGCTCATTAAACGAGGTCAGTGTTTATTTGGATATTTTTGGATCAGTAGAAAAGTTTTGTTTAATGTTCAAGAGCTGCTGACGGTCACATAAATAACTGTAACTCTTTATAGAAACTACCGTAAGTACTGAAGTATTTAAGACAGCGGATATACGATGCAGTGGAGGACAGTGAATATATGGTGTTTTTTCACGATTTTAAGATGGTAAAAATCTGGGACAGACTTCAGACGTATATATATCTGGCATTATTTCAAAGTCAGGGGTGCCGGGGTCGCCTCTCCACAGATCTGACCTGTAACTTGGCCAAGGCAGCATCACCAGCTGCTCTCCATGATGTTAGACTAGTTTAAAGAGGGGGTATTTTACTTCTGTGGGGTATTAAAGAGGGGGTATGTACTTCTATGGGGTATTAAAGAGGAGGTATTTGACTTCTGTGGGGTATTAAAAAGGGGGTAAATTACATCTATGGGGTATTAAAGATGGGGTATTTTACCTCTATGGGGTATTAAAGAGGAGGTATTTGACTTCTGTGGGGTATTAAAGGGGGTAAATTACATCTATGGGGTATTAAAAAGGGGGTATGTACTTCTATGGGGTATTAAAGGGGGTATTTTACTTCTATGGGTTATTAAAGAGGGGGAATTTACTTCTATGGGGTATTAACAGTCACACGTAACATATTTAGATGTCCTTGTTTCCTTTTATTGTTTTGAAAATACTATATTCACCCAAAGCAAAGTATTAACATTCATAAGTTTCACTTTCATTTTTGACGCTCTGAGTCTCCCCTCCCTTTGCTCTCTGCACTAAGTCACTCCTCCTTCAGAGCACTTTCACAACACAATCAGCTGCATCCCACTAATGAAACTACTGCACATCACATCAGGTTTGTTAAGTGGCTGTGTACAGTTTTGTATCATGTTTTTGTATATTTATGGAGAATTGTCATGTAGGAGAATGGGTGACGTAGGCTTGTGGGCGGAGCCTTGTACAGAATTGTACAGCTAACCATATCACTAGATTACTCAAACAGGCATGAATGGCGTCTAAAGCCTCTTCACGCAGTTTTTGATGAGGAAACAGCGTTATTACATGGGAGAAAGCTAAAAAAAAAATTTAAATCGATTTTGCAGAATACCCCTTTAATGCCATACTGTGGAGCATTCCAGGCAAAGCAGTATCATCTCCATGGAGGCTGGACCTATCACCAGAAAAGTCCCGGTGCAGCTTTAGTCTCTTGTTGCAGGAGCCATGGGAGTGGAGCGGCGTCTGGATGTCCCGGTGTACGACCTGTCCGCCATCAGAGGCCTGTGGGAGCGGCGAGTGAAGAAACACAGACTGAGGGAGAGGAGAGAGAAGGAGAGGAGAGAACAGAGCGCCCTCGCCAGGTAGGACGCACTACTGCACCTAAACGGAGAGAGATGGAAATTCAGTGTCTATGAAGGACGGGTCAGGAGCAGTGAACCAGGTCTGAGCCAGGATCCAGGTCAGCGAGGAATACATGTTTGGCCTGGTGGGGGCGCTCTGCTCTCTTCATTGTGGCTGAGCAATTTGCACTCTTGCCTCACAGCAAGAAGGTCCCTGGTTCAACTCTCAAGCCTTTTGTCTGGAGTTTGTATGTTCTCTCTGTGTCTGGTGGGTTTCCTCCAGTTAAGGTCATCCTGACCAGGACTAGACTGAGATCTGGAGATGGATCCTGACAGGTTTAACCCAAAGACACTGAAGGATGGGTCAAATGCAGGTTTAACACAGAGACACTGAAGGTTGGGTCAAATGCAGGTTTAACACAGAGACACTGAAGGATGGGTCAAATGCAGGTTTAACACAGAGACACTGAAGGATGGGTCAAATACAAAGGATAATATTTAATTAACAAAACAGTATGTTAAAAATACAATGAAAACTTGCAGGCCTGTTTGAGCTGCAGTCACACATTTCGAGACATGTTTGTGTCCACAGTGGCGCTCAGACACAGGACAACTTGTGAGAAACTCGATCTGTTCTAAAAATACTGCGTCTGCTCAGAGTACTGTGCTCAGTACTGCACTCATCAAGTATTTATGGAGATATGAGTAATGTTTACTACCCCATGTGCTACTGCCCACAGAGTCACACATTCAGACATACCTGGGTCAGCCCTAAAAACAGGATTAGACCTGGATTAGATCTGGATTAGTCCTGGTGTAGTCCTGGATTAGACCTGGTGGTTTAGTCCGGGGTTTGACTTGGATTAGTCATGGATTAGACCTGGTTTAGGCCTCGATTAGGCCTGGTTTTGGCCTGGATTAGTCCTGGTTTAGTCCTGGTTTAGGTCTGGTTTAGGCCTGGATTTGGCCTGGATTAGACCTGTATTAGACCTGGATTAGTCCTGGATTAATCCTGGATTAGTCCTGGTTTAGACCTGCATTAGACCTGGATTAGTCCTGGTCAAGACCTGGTTTAGGTCTGGTTTAGGCCTGGTTTTGGCCTAGATTTGACCTGTATTAGACCTGGATTAGTCCTGGATTAGTCCTGGATCAGTCCTGGTTTAGACCTGCATTAGACCTGGATTAGTCCTGGATTAGGCCTGGTTTAGGCCTGGATCAGGCCTGGATTAGACCTGGTTTAGTCCTGGATTAGGCCTGGATTAGTCCTGGTATAATCCTGGTTGAGTCCTGATTTATGAGGAAATGTAGGAAAGGAGAAGAGGAGTGGCAAGAAGAGGGGAGGAAGAGGAGGAGGAGAAAGGGGAGAAAAAGATAAGCAGAAGATAGAGGAGGAGGAAAAGAGAAGAGGAAAAGAGGAGGAGGAGGATTAGGATGAGAGAAGGGAGGAGGAGATGGAGAGTGTGAGGAGGCTGATGTTCTGCTGCTCATGCTGCTTCTGTCCAGGATCGATCAGCAGTGGCAATACCGGATCTACTGTAAGACTCTGAAGAGAGACGAGAGGAACGCCCTGCACCAGTATCTGGAGAGGTCCAGTGGCAACCAGCCCGGCAACCAGCTCAGCAACCCTACCCCACAACCTGCTCCATGCAGGTACTGCCCCTACAACCTACCCCTTTCACATCACATCAGCACATTGTAGTTTAGGCTTAGTCCTGGTTTAGTCCTGGATTAGTTCTGGTTTAGTCCTGGTTTAGACCTGGTTTAGATCTGGATTAGTCCTGGTTCAGTCCTGGTTTAGTCCCGGTTTAGACCTGGTTTAGTCCTGGCAAAGTCCTGGCTTAGTCCTGGTTTAGTCACGGTTCAGTCCTGGTTTAGTCCTGGTTTAGATCTGGTTTAGTCCTGGCTTACTCCTGATTTAGTCCGGGTTTAGTCCTGGTTCAGTCCTGGCTTAGTCCTTGTTCGGTCCTGGTTTAGTCTCTGTTCAGTCTTGGTTTAGTCCTGGTTTAGACCTGGCTTAGTCCTGGTATAGTCTCTTTTTAGTCCTGGTTTCAACCTGGTTTAGTCCTGGATTAGTCCTGGTTTAGTCCTGGTTTAGTCCCAGTTCAGTCCTGGTTTAGTCCTGGTTTAGACCTGGTTTAGTCCTGGTTTAGTCCCGGTTCAGTCCTGGTTTAGTCTCTGTTTAGTCCTGGTTTAGTCTCTGTTTAGTCCTGGTTTAGACCTGGTTTAGTCCCGGTTCAGTCCTGGTTTAGTCCTGGTTTAGACCTGGTTTAGACCTGGTTTAGTCCTGGTTTAGTCCTGGTTTAGACCTGGTTTAGTCCTGGTTTAGTCCCGGTTCAGTCCTGGTTTAGTCCTGGTTTAGACCTGGTTTAGACCTGGTTTAGTCCTGGTTTAGACCTGGTTTAGTCCTGGCTTAGTCCTAGTTCAGTCCTGGTTTAGTCTCAGTTTAGTCCTGCTGTAGTCCTGGTTCAGTCCTGGTTTAGTTTTAGTCCTGGTTCAGTCCTGATTTAGTCCTGGTTTAGTCCTGGTTCAGTCCTGATTTAGTCCTGGTTTAGTCCTGGTTCAGTCCTGATTTAGTTTTAGTCCTGGTTCAGTACTGATTTAGTCCTGGTTCAGTCCTGATTTAGTTTTAGTCCTGGTTTAGTCCTGATTTAGTCCTGGTTTAGTCCTGGTTCAGTCCTGGTTTAGTCCTGGTTTAGTCCTTGTTTGGTCCTGTTTTAGTCCTGGTTTAGTCCTAGTTTAGTTCTGGTTTATTCCTGGTTTAAACCTGGTTTAGACCTGGTCTAGTCCTGGTTTAGTAATGGTTTTAGTCCTAGTTTAGTTCTGGTTTATATTCCTGGTTTTTAAATCTGGGTTAGACCTGGTCTAGTCCTGCTTTAGGTCCTGGTTCAGTCCTGGCTTGGTCCTGGTTCGGTCCTGGTTTAAATCTCTGTTTAGTCCTGGTTAGTCCTATGTTTAGTCCTGGTTTAGACCTGGTTTAGTCCTGGTTTAGACCTGGCTTAGTCCTGGTTTGGTCCTGGTTTATTTCCTGGTTTAGTCCTGGCTTAGTCCTGGTTCAGTCCTGGTTCAGTCCTGATTTAGTTTTAGTAGTCCTGGTTCAGTCCTGATTTAGTCCTGGTTTAGACCTGGTTTAGTCTGGTTCAGTCCTGCTTTAGTCCCGGTTTAGTCCTGGTTAGTCCTGGTTCAGTCCTGGTTCAGTACTGATTTAGTTTTAGTCCCGTTCAGTCCTGGTTCAGTCCTGATTTAGTTTTAGTCCTGGTTCAGTCCTGGTTTCAGTCCTGATTTAGTTTTAGTCCTGGTTTAGTCCTGGTTTAGTCTGGTTCAGTCCTGGTTCAGTCCTGGTTTAGTCCTGGTTCAGTCCTGATTTAGTCCTGATTTAGGTCCTGGTTTAGACTGGTTTAGTCCTGGTTAAGTCCTGCTTTAGTCCTGCTTTAGTCCTGCTTTAGTCCCAGTTTAGTCCTGGTTTAGCCTGGTTCAGTCCTGGTTCAGTCCTGGTTCGGTTCTGTCCTTTAAATCTCTGTTTAGTCCTGGTTTAGTCTATGTTTTAGTCCTGGTTTAGACCTGGTTTAGTCCTGGCAAAGTCCTGGCTTAGTCCTGGTTTAGTCACGGTTCAGTCCTGGTTTAGTCCTGGTTTAGATCTGGTTTAGTCCTGGCTTACTCCTGATTTAGTCCGGGTTTAGTAGTCCTGGTTCAGTCCTGTCCCCTTAGTCCTTGTTCGGTCTGGTTTAGTCTCTGTTCAGTCTTGGTTTAGTCCTGGTTTAGTCCTGGTTTAGTCCTGGTTTAGTCCTGGTTCAGTCCTGGTTCAGTCCTGATTTAGTTTTAGTCCTGGTTTAGTCCTGATTTAGGTCGCACTCACACTTGGCCTTCTGAACAGTAGATGCTTTTGTAACATTCACAATAACACATAAAAGTGACTCTTGTTAAAAAAAGAACCATTTAACGATTAAATAGAAGCACTAATAATCTAATTAATCTAATTTTCACTCCAACAATTTTTAAGTGTAAATTAATGGCAAATATTAAACAAAAATATAAAGCTTTTAATCACGTTATGACTATAATTTCTTTATCCAAAATACGTGACTATGGGATGTCTGTTTAGTTATAGCTCTAAACTAACGGGCTATGAATGAGAGCACGCACAGCTGGGCCCTCTTTACACAGCCTACACATTGGGTCTTGTCTGGTGTGGTAGATCTGGGCCTCTATTGCTCTAGGTTCAAGGCCTCCTGTGCAGCCAGGATGAGTGCCTCTGTGCTGTCCTTCAGTCCAGCTTTTCTCAAGCCATTGGTAGGATTTCTTGATATCAGCCACTTCAGTTATGTTCCGGTGGTACATCCCATGCAGGGGCTTGTCCTTCCATGATGGTTCCTCCAGCTCCTCTTCCTCTGCACTCCACTGTCTGAGACATTCACTGAGCACGTCATCTGTTGGGGCCTTGTCTTGGATGAACTTGTGGATCTTGGATGTTTCATCCTGGACTGTGGCTCTCACACTCACTAGTCCTCGGCCTCCTTCCTTACGGCTCACGTACAGTCTCAGGGTGCTGGATTTGGGATGGAGCCCCCCATGCATGGTCAGGAGCTTTCGGGTCTTAACATCTGTGTCTATATCTCCTCCTTTGGCTTATGATTCCTGGTGGGTATCTGATTACTGGCAGGGCATAGCTGTTTATTGCCTGGGTCTTGTCCAGCTACACTTCTCTAGCCCGAATGACATTCCGATGTCTGTGCTATAGATCCTGGTGGTGTGGATCAGTGAGTCGATGTCTCGCTCATTCTTAGCATACAGCTTGATGTCATCCATGTAGAGGAGGTGACTGACGGTGGCCCCATTCCTGAGTCGGTGTTGTTGATGATTTGGCTGAGGGGGTTCAGAACAGCAGTGGGGACAGTGCATCTCCTTAGTATATGCCACATTTGATGGTCACTTGTGCAAGTGGCTTGCCATTGGCCTCAAGGGTGGTTTTCCACAACCTCATTGAGTTTGTCTCGAGTTTGGCTCTTAGAGTTCTGTTGATGTTGTACAGTTCCAGGCATTCAGTGATCCATGTGTGTGGCATTGAGTCGTAGGCTTTCTTGTAGTCAATCCAGGTCTACCAGGAGCTGGTGTGCAGGGACAGGTTATTGGCCGATAGTTGGATGGAACTGTACCCTTTGAGGGATCCTTCTGGATCAGGATCGTACGCCCTTCGGTTAGCCATTCAGGGTGATTCCCATCCATTAGCAGCTGGTTCATTTGTGCCTTCATGGAGAGCAGCGATGCCTTTCCAGTACTGTTCGGCCTGTTTCACCGGTTGTGTTGCAAACAGGCGGTTTATCCTTCTGGATTCATTATCCCGTGTGTACCTCTTTAGGCGGCTGGCCAAGGCTTGGAGCCTTTGTTTGGCAGTTTCCAGTGCTTCAGGTATGGGCATCTAGGTTTCATCGCACCTTCTCTCCGCACTGCCTTGATTTTAACCTCTAACCATCTTTTCCATGGTGGGTATTGTTTCTCTGCTGCTGAGGTGTATATATGCTCATTGGTTTCTGTGATCGTTGAGGTAAGAATCGTTCTCAGTGCTGTATTCATCTTCTAGGAGACTTTCAGATGGTACTTCACTTAGTCTCTGCAACTGGTGTCGGGGGTTGATCTTATCTTTCAGGTTGCTGCCTTTCTCAGGATGATACTTATTGGGGCTTCGTACCCAATCTCAAGATGGGAGAATGGATGTTAACTCCCCTCTGACCTGGCGTCCCGGCTCCCCCTTGTCGTAGCATATTTTGTCTTGTACCTCATCAATCTCAAGTTGTGATAGCAGTTGCCGTTGTGGATGTCGGAACACTGAGCTACTAGTTACTAGAAAACTAGAGGATAGTAAGAGGGGAGAGAGGGACAGTGAAAGGAGAGAGGGGGGGCAGTAAGAGGAGAGAGGAGGACAGAGGAGAGAAGGGGACACTAGTCATATATAACTAGCAAATTAAAATACATAATAAAAATTAGGACTCTTAAAGGTTTTATAGTTCACAAAGGATATCAGTGCAGTGTGTTTATGATAGTAGTATGCTAACGTTGCTAATGTTGCTAAGTGGCGCTGGTGATTATTTGCTTGTGCATGCATTTTAATTTGCTGTAATTGACAAATTATATTACACTGGATAGAGCGGGTTCAGAGATTTTAAGAGGTATAACATGTCCATATTGGTGAAAGTGTGACTGTGGTTAAAAGTAAGACAACACTCACTGTTATGCTAACAGTCGCTCATTAGTAGTTAGCTTGTGAGCAGTTAGCTCAGAGGAGCACAGGCTGCAAAGACAGAGTGTAATTAAGTCAGGTTCTTATCTAAATTTATTATATTGGAATTATACCTAACTACAGGGATTTCAGTGGAATTTTAAAACAGCCTCTCAAGATGAAAAGGTGACTATACTATAAAAATCTTATGAAATATTTTAGATTCACTACTAGACTCAAACACCTGTATAAATAATGTATGGTGTACTCAAAATGAAGTACTCTTACATGTTTAGCAAAAAGTGGTAATGGTTCATCATTACAGGAGCATTCACAACACATTTAGGAGTCGTTCACAGGTCGTTCTTCCATTCAGCAGATGTAACAAAGAGGTTTTTGGCATAATCAATGTTGTTAATCTGACACAGGAGCAGTGACTTTCTTTAACTACACTCACACCATCTCACAGATCACAAAAGGATCAGACACAACCAAAAACAGGCAATGTAATTAACCAACTCACCTGCTCTCCTCTGCTGCTCTGAGGTGTGTCCTGTGCAGAATTATACACGTCCAGCTTTTGTGGAGCCAACCCCAAACTAATACTGAGTAGGTTCATCATTTGTGAAGCAGAAGTTTGGATGTGACAGAGAACATGTCTCATCAGAGTAAAAGGTGTTGTGTCGTTTCAGATGGAGGAGGTCCAGAAGGTCAGAACTTTCCTCAGATTGAAGCAGATCCTGAAAACCTGGTCTTCAGACTGGAAGGAGACAAGTGGATGGTGAGGGACTTTAGACCTGGTTCAGTCCTGGTTTAGTCCTGGTTTAGTCCTGGTTTAGTCCTGGTTTAGTCCTTTTAGTCTTAGTTAGGTCTCTTAGTTGGTTTAGTCCTGGTTTAACCCTGGTTTATTTCTGGTTTAGTTTTGATTCAGTCAGGTTCAGTCCTGGTCCAGGCCTGGTTCAGACCTGGTTCAGATCCAGTTCAGTCCCGGTTCACCCTGGTTCAGTCCTGGTTCCATCCAGGATTAGTCCTGGTTCAGTAACTAGTTTAGTCCTGGTTTAGTCCGGTTCACCCCTGGTTCAGTCCTAGTTCAGTCCTGGTTTAGTCCTGGTTCAATCCTGTTTAGTCTTGGTTCAGGCCTAGTCCAGTCTTGATCCTGACCTGGTTTTCTCTCCAGTCCTTCCCTAAGGAGCTGCAGTGGATGACCTATCTGACAGAATGGTATGTGACCCACACTCGGATCCAGAGACTTCCTGAGTTCTTGGATCAGTTTTTCTAGACTCACCATCCTGGACCTGTCCAAAAACCAGGTCTGCGAAGTTCCGCCCGAGATCGGTGAGTCAAAACACACAGGTCAACATTTGTTTTTCTATTTTAATTCATATAGAAACTGTATATATACTGCCTTTTACAGTTTAAAAAAAAAAAGGTACTACAGTCTCATTTGAGCCTAAACCTGCAGACACATACAAGGACAGGCCTCATGTCAAAGAACCTCCAGACGTTTTTCGGTGGGTCGGTGGTGGGTCGGTGGTGGGTCGGTGGTAGGTCGGTGGTGGATCGGTGGTGGGTCGGTGGTGGGTCGGTGGTGGGTCGGTGGTAGGTCGGTGGTAGGTCGGTGGTGGGTGGGTGGTAGGTCGATGGTGGGTCGGTGGTGGGTCGGTGGTGGGTCGGTGGTGGGTCGGTGGTGGGTCGGTGGTGGGTCGGTGGTAGGTCGGTGGTGGGTCGGTGGTGGGTCGGTGGTAGGTCGGTGGTGGGTCGGTGTGGTTCTGTGGAGTCAGTGGTGGATAAGTGGTACGTTGTGCTGAGTTGGTGCTAGTCCGTGGAGTCAGTGGTGGGTCGGTGGTGGGTCAATGGTGGGTCTGTGCTGTTCTACAGGGTCGGTGGTAGGTCGGTGCTGTTCCGTGGGATGAGTGGAGGGTTGGTGGAGGGTCGCTGGTGGGTCGCTGGTGGGTCGATGCGGTTCCCCACAGTCAGTGGTGAGTTGGGGGTGGTTTGTGCTGTACTGTGGGGTCAGTGGTGGGGTCAGTGGTGGGGTCAGTGGTGGGGTCAGTGGTGGGGTCAGTGGTGGGGTCAGTGGTGGGGTCAGTGCTGTTCCCTGCGGTCGGTGGTGGGTCTAGCGGTGGGTTGATGGTGGGTCTGTGATGGGTTGGTGCTGTTCTGCAGGGTCAGCTGCAGGCCGGTGGCGATCCTCATGGTTACTCTCTCTCTCTGTAGGAAAGCTGACGTCGCTGAAGGAGCTGAACTTGAGCTACAATCGTTCTGATGAAGGTGCCTCTGGAGCTGGGAAACTGTGAGGAGCTGCAGAGACTTGAGCTGGCCGGAACCGACTGTGCGAGCTGCCCTTTGAGGTGAGCCAGATGTCCTCCCCTCCTGAGCCAGATGCCCTCCCATCCTCCTGCCCCTTGTGTATTACAGACACAGAAAATATTGTATCAGGCAAAGTTTAAAGGCCAATATACAAATAAGTGACAGGTTTTCATGTTTTTGTAATTCTGACTTGGTTTGGTGGATTGTCCCTGTCCTAAATATTTATCATAGTTTAGATCAATAAGTGACAGTTTGTGCGGAAAAAAAAGTACAAACATACAGGAAGTAGCTCTGATGTAAAACATAATCCCTCTGCCTCTGTCATCAACACAGAAACTCCAGACAAAACAGACACAGTTTACACACGAGGAAGGCTTTTTTCTGACACTTAAACCTTCATTTAACTCATACACTGTATATATATAAATGGACATTGCTAACCTGCTAGCTGCCGTGTTCCAAATAGGAAGTGAGCGTGGCTCCATCTGCACTGTGCTGCTCCATCGGCTCTGGCTCCAGTTCACTTGCTATTGAAAGACTGTGTCCCCTCTTTCAGTAACTGCTGCTGTCAAACTCATCATTTTGGTCTTAAAATGTTCGTATTAACATGCTCTACATGATCCCGGTGTTTTTATTTCACTATTGTGTCCATAAATCAAGATATGAACATAAGTAACAGACAAATCAGGCACTTTCTTTCCCTGAGGTCGCTCCCACTAGCATTAGCATCAGGTTTGATTTACAGGTTTGATTTACAGCTTTGCTAATCGGCCGCTCCCTGCTAAACCAGAGGTGCGGTGAGAAGGGGCATTACCTCAAAATCTTGCTCCGTACTGGTTCTTTGGTTGCTATGATACTCTTATTCAGAATTCCAAATATGGAACTTGGTTCCAAATTGGCCCCTATAACCTCCAGCCTGGGTGAGCTTAATTTGACTGGAGTCAAACCCTGTGGGTGACGTCACACTCACTTAGTCCACTTCTTTATAAGGCTATGATTTAACTAAATACAGGTTTTGTTATTTATTTGTATTTGTCTAATTATTGTTTACATTATGGTTGCTAAGTAACATTTAAGGAATTACCTCTACGTGTGTCACATCTGTTGCCTGTGTCCAACCAGGAAGTAAAATTCTAAACTTCACCAAAATCAGAAACCAAGAAACTATACTAGACTAGATTTTTAACCATGTATTAGTAAAAAACGAGGTCAAACAGTGGTCAAATCTGTGCCCTTCCTGTTGTCATGGTCACATGGGTTGTGTGTCTTTCAGCCACAGACTGTATAAAGAAGTGGACTAAGTGAGTGTGACATCACCCATAGCGTTTGGCTCCAGTTAAATGAGGCTCATTGAGGCTAGCAGTTAAAATGGTGAATTTGGAGCCAAGCTCCATATTTGTAAAAAAGCCAATGTGGAGTGAAGCTGTGGAAAGTAATGCCTCTTCCTGCCTGCACCACTGGTTAGCAGGGGGCAGGCGTTTGGGCAACGCTGTCAATCATCCTGTTGCTAAAGCTAGCGGAAGTGACTTCAGGGAAAGAAGGCAGCTGATTTGTTCGTTGTTAATGTTCATATCTTAATTCATCTTAATGTTCATATCTTAAAACAGCTAAATTTTTGATGGAGCCAGAAGCGCACCCAATGACCACTTTCTATTTAGAAACACAGCAGCTAGCAGGTTAGCTACTTTTGTTTATATATATTTATATATATATTCCAGCTGAGCTCCCTGAAGCAGCTCCACCTGCTGGACATCTCTGAGAACTGCTTGGTGTCTCTCCCCATCTGTGTCCTGAGGATGGATCTCTCAAGACTCTGGATCTGAGCAACAACCAGCTCAAAGACCTGCCCCAGGACATGGACCGGTGAGACCAAGACCAGGTTTAGACAGAGTTTAGACTGGGTTAGACTGGGTTTAGACCAAAACCGCATTTAGACTGGGTCCTGTCTGACTGTTGTGGTGTTGTGCTTGTTTTTCTGTCTGGCTCTGAGTGCTGTCTCTCTGCTCCTGTTTGCGCCTGCCCTGCTCCTGTCTCTCGTGCTCTTGTCTCTCCGCTCCTGTCTCTCGGCTCCTGTCTCTCTGCTCATGTCCTCTCTTGTCTCTCGGCTCTGTCTCTCGGCTCCTGTCTCTCTGCTCCTGTCTCTCTACTCCTGTCTCTCTGCTCTTGTCTCT
>JAIEZT010000012.1:30839126-30875982 GCA_019594935.1 Periophthalmus modestus | reverse complement strand
CTATATTGTTTTATTGTATTAATGTTGGATTTTGGTCAAGCCCAAATGGTTTTCTTACCGCAGTATGTTTTATTTTTGAGAAACTACTTACTTTGCTTACTTTTTGAGAACTACTTACTTTGCTTACTTTTTGAGAACTACTTACTTTGCTTACTTTTTGAGAAACTTTACTTTGCTTACTTATTTGCAAACTGTGAATTTAAATTTTGTAGTCTGACTGGACGGTGAAGGACATGATCGAAAAGTTTGGTAATTACTTTAGTCCCACGGTGAATTAGACAGTGGAGCGGTACAAATTTTTTCACGAGAAATCAGAGTTCCGGTGAATCCATTGACAGTTATGTGACTGGGCTCAAACTGCTCACTAAAACTGTGCAGTTTTGGTACTTTGAGAGACTCGTGACAGAATCGTGTGTGGTATCAATAACGCAAACATGCGGGAAGGCTTCTGAGGGAAAGAGCCATGACTTTGGACACTTGTATTCAACTCTGCAGAGCAGCTGAGAACTGCAAAGCCTTAGCAGGTCCGACAGTGGAGGAAGTTCATGTCGTGAACGGAGCTTCGTGCCAACAGCAGAGGATCAAAGACAAAACAGTGGAATGCAAGTTCTGTGGCAGGACGCACGAAAGGAGTGAGCAAAAATGTCCAGCTTTCGGCAAGAAATGCAAAAAGTGTGGTAAGGAAAATCACTTTGTGGCTAAGTGTAAAGCCCGGCCGGAAACAAATAAGAAGAGAACAGTGCACAATGTAATGGAATGTGAAAGTGAGTATGAGAACATTCTGTGTGTTGGAGATGAGTCACAAACCGAAAATGTGAATACTATAGACTCTGAAAAAAGAAAAGACACTAAACTGTTTGCAGGTATGCTCTTAGGCAAAGATATTGTCAGATTTCAGATTGATTGCGGAGCTACATGTAATGTGTTAACCTGTTAAACAAAGTTGTAGAACTTAATGAGACTAACTCTGTGCTAGTAATGTACAATGATAGTAAAGTAAAGCCACTGGGCAAATGTAAAGTGAAACTGAGAAACCCGAGAAATCAGAAACTGTACCAGTTGGAGTTCCAAGTAGTAGACAAAGATTGCAATGTGCCATTGATTGGTAAAGGAGCCAGTGAGGCTATGAAACTGATTAAGGTGCACTATGAAAACATTATGGCTATTGACAGTATTGTGACAAGAGAAGAAGACACTAAAGGACAATGGACATTTGAGCAATTTAAGACAGATTTTGCAGATGTGTTCACAGGAGACAGTTGTCTGGAAGGAGAATACAAGATGGAAGTCGACACAAGTGTGAAGCCAGTGCAACTTCCAAAGAGGCGAGTCCCAGTCGCCATGATGAAGCCACTTAAAGAGGAGCTTCAGGACCTTGAGCGCCGAGGTATTATCACCCCAGTTGACTGTAGCACTGATTGGATCAGTAGCATGGTGGTAGTACAAAAGCAAAGCGGTCAACTTAGAGTGTGCATTGATCCAAAGCCCTTGAACAAGGCACTGAAAACGCAGTGACTTTCCATTAGCAACTATTGAGGATGTGCTTCCAGACATGTCTAAAGCTAAAGTGTTCACAGTTTGTGATGTTAAGAGTGGATTCTGGCATGTCAAGCTGTCAGAGGAGTCGAGCTACCTAACTACCTTCTCTACTCCATTTGGGCGCTAGAATGCCCATGGGGATTAGTCCGGCACCTGAGGTTTTCCAGAGAAAACTGACCCAAGCGCTGGATGGGTTGCCAGGCCTGTACATTATTGCTGATGATGTTGCTGATCACAGGTCAAGGAGAGAGTCAGGAAGCAGCCATTCGAAACCATGACACAAAGTTGAGACTTTTTCTGGAACGATGCAAACAAAGGAACATTAAACTGAATCCGGACAAGTTCAAACTGAGACAAAGTGAGTGCACATACATTGGGCACCGCCTCACGGCAAATGGCTTAAGGTGGACCCTGGCAAGGTTCGTGCCATTGAGCAAATGCCGAGGCCCACAGATTGAAAGCAGTACAGAGGCTGTTAGGCATGGTAAATTACCTGGCCAAGTTTTGTCCACATCTTTCAGACCAGTGCGAAGTGTTAAAGACAGTTGACACACAAAGACACAGAATGGGCCTGGACAGTGCAACAGGAGAGTGCATTTGTGAAACTCAAAAAGACTATTGCAGATGCGCTTGCGTCTTGAGGTACTACAGCCCTGAGGACGATCTGGTGGTTCAATGTGATGCATCAGACACAGGTTTAGGGGCAGCACTCATGCAGGAGGGTAAGCCTATTGCATTTGCAAGCAGAGCACTCACACAAACAGAACGTGGTTATGCCCAGATTGAGAAAGAGTTTCTAGCCATGGTTTTCAGTGTAGAAAAGTTCCATCAGTACACTTATGGTCGTAAAGTCACGGTCCAATCTGACCATAAGCCATTAGAGACCATAGTTAGAAAACCACTGTTGAGCGCACCAAAACGACTTCAACGAATGATGTTGCGCATTCAGAAATATGACCTAGATGTGGTATATGTCCCAGGCAGAGACATGTTATTGGCTGACACTTTAAGCAGAGCATATCTCCCAGAATACTCACCTCAAGGCTCTGTGGAAACTGAAATAGAGACCATTAATATGGTACAACACTTACCTATCTCCAGGGACAGTCTTAGCCAGATTAGAACAGCTACAAAAGATGACAAAACGCTGCAAACTGTTATTAAAATGATGCAGCAGGGATGGCCTTCAGACAAGAAAGGCATTGCACCTGAAATCAGACCCTACTTTTCATTCCAAGATGAACTAAGTCATCAAGATGGTATTGTGTTTAAAGGTGAGCGTGCTGTTATTCCTTCCTCACTCCAGAAAGACATCACCACCCGCCTGCACTTGTCTCATCTTGGTGCAGAAGGATGTCTGCGGAGAGCCAGGGAATGTGTCTTCTGGATTGGCATGAACGACTATATTAAGACACACGTTGCCCGTTGCGATATCTGCAGGTCAGTGGATGACAGACAACAAAAGAAAACACTCCACCCACACGATATACCTAATAGACCATGGGCCAAAGTGGGTGTTGACCTATTTCAGTTCGACAATAAAGATTACCATGTAACTGTCGACTATTACTCCAACTATTGGGAATAGACTTTTTGCAAACACTAAATCTACTACAGTGATAAAGGCACATTTTGCTAGGTATGGCATCCCCAGCACTGTAGTTTCCGACAATGGTCCACAGTATTCATCCCAAGAGTTCCAAAGATTCAGCCAACTGTGGGAATTTGAGCACAAAAACGTCATCCCCCAGGTTACCCACAGAGTAACGGCAAAGCAGAATCTGCAGTAAAGACAGCTAAGAGACTGTTACACAAGGCCAAAGCCTCTAGACAAGACCCTTATCTTGCACTCTTAGATCATCGCAATACACCATCACAAGGACTGGACACCAGCCCAGCACAGAGACTGCTGAGCCGCCGCACAAGGACCTTACTTCCAGTCAAAACCAGCCTTCTCCAACCTAAAGTGATTCAGGCTGAGCAGGCACTGCAGAGCAATCAACTTCGTCAGTGTGCTTATTACAACCGATCAGCCAGAGATCTCGTTCCCCTGAAAGCAGGTGATTTTGTGAGAGTACAGCCTTTTCAGCCCCACACTAAATGGAGGCGTGGCACAGTGAAAAAACTTATTGACTCTAGATCCTATGAGGTTGAGATGGAGTCCAGTGCAGTTCTCAGGAGGAACCGTAGACACCTCAGACATGCTCATGGAGTACCACAAACAGTGCCTACAGACATGGAGTCTGCAGTCTCACAAGATGCCCTAACAGACCCGGTACAACCTCAGTCAGCCCCTCAGACCATCAGTGAGGTGCCACTGACAACCAGGAGTGGTAGGGTTATTCACAAGCCACAACGCTACAAAGACTTTGTTACCTAGACAAACTTCTTTGGTCTATGAAAAAAAAAAAAAAGGTTTTTGAAATGTTATAGCACATTTGGTTTCAGAATTTTGGGTTGATGACACCCAAAAATGGTATACTGTTTAAGATATTATATGTGATGGTTATCGTTATTTACAATTTAAATATGTGCAATGTTTGGTAAAGCACTGTGCAAAATATAATTGAAGACTAAAACTTTCCAAAAGAGAAAAGATGTAACAATATGGTATATTGTTTGTACTGCATACAATAGAGCTGCCGCTAGAGGGCGATAATGAGTTGTGTTCCGTGTGTTAAGGAGTGTGCAGTGTAACGAGGAGTTGACACTGACTGAGAAATGCACAATAAATCCCGACCCGGTTGGCCCAGAGCAAAGAAGCTGGACTCGTTTTTTAATCTTAAAAACCCCACACTTTAACAATAGCCATAAAATAGTTATTGAGGGTTGGATTGATTCAGACGGAGCACTACTGAAGGCCTAGGTGAAAGCCTAAAGTGCACGGCCCGCCCACTTTAAACTTTAAAGTGTTTCTGTATTTTTCATCAGACACAGAACAATCCTAAACCTGTTTTTAAAGTTGGGTAAAAGCGCCATCTTGTGGTGTGTGAGTTCTGCATAAACACTTTGAGTAGAGTTTGTGTCTCTGGAGAATGTGAGTAGATAGAAAAACAGTCAGACTGATGTATTAAACACGAGCAGACACAGGTTTGGACTCACCTCACATCAAATATATGAAGTAAGATAAATGCGATCATGTAGTAAAGAAAAAAGTGAAATAACTCTAATAAGTCTGAGCTGACTTCCGTGTTAGAAAACTGCAGTGGCCAATGGGAGCTGACGTCACCGTAAACGTCATCACAACAAATCTGTCTGAACTGCACAAGAATCAAGTGAAATAAACATGTTGTAATTTTTTTTTTTTTCTTTAAAGTATGTATATATACATGTTGAAGGACAGCACAGAGGCACTCATCCTGGCTGCACAGGAGCAGGCCTTGAGCACAAGAGCGACAGAGGCCCAGATCTACCACACCAGACAAGACCCACGGTGTAGGCTGTGCAAAGAGGCTCCTGAGACAATCCAGCACATAACTGCAGGGTGTAAGATGCTGGCAGGGAAAGCATACATGGAGCGGCATAACCAAGTGGCGGGCATAGTGTACATAAACATCTGTGCAGAGTACGGACTGGAAACACCCAGGTCAAGGTGGGAAACACCTCCAAAGGTAGTGGAGAATGATCGAGCCAAGATCCTGTGGGACTTCCAGATACAGACTGACAGAATGGTGATAGCGAACCAACCGGACATAGTGGTGGTGCATAAACAGAGCAAAGCCATTGTGGTGGACATCGCAGTGCCAAGCGAAGGGAACATCAGGAAAAAGGAGCATGAGAAACTAGAGAAATACCAGGGGCTCAAAGAAGAGCTGGAGAAGGCCTGGAAGGTGAAGGCCTCAGTGGTGCCCGTGGTCATCGGAGCACTCGGGGCAGTGACCCCCAAACTGGAGTGGCTACAGCAGATCCCAGGAAAAACATCAGACATCTCAGTCCTAAAAAGTGCAGTAATAGGAACAGAAAAGATACTGCACAGAACCCTCAAGCTCCCAGGCCTCTGGTAGAGGTCCCGAGCGTGGCGAGCATCTCTCTGTCTAAAGTTCTGTTAGACTTTAATCTGAGCTTTATTTTACCAGAGTCTGACCATAAAGAACTGACTTATCTGAACTCCAACAGGTGATCTGATTTGTGCTGTTAAACAAGTCCCTCTCAAAAAACATTACATTGACAAGTTAGCTAGCATTATCATTAGCATTAGCCAACAGTTTTTAAGTTGGTCTCACCTTTTTGTGTAAAATCAAACTCCTAAACAGGAACGTGAACACTCGGATTGATCACAGGCTCCTGAAAATGTGCTCTTTAAATCACTTTTGGATTTTTCTTGAGTTTTCAGACTATTTTAAAACTTTTTTGGCAGTGTTGTGTGCTTTGTATCTCCATGGTAACTGCTGAACAGTCCACCATAGAGATAGATGTAGAACCCCCTAGCGTGACGCCACTACAGAGTATCAATATACAAAAAGAAACGTGCACTTTATATTTGGGGTCTGTGTCATAACCACAAGTTTATTTATGGAAACGGATTCATGCAAAGAGATTATGGGGCAGAGGATGAACAGAGTGGTACAGAGGAGGGATGGTGACTATATGATACAGAGGAGGGACAGTGTGGGTTTTCTCTTGTTTCCCCCATCAACCCAAAACATGCACAATGGGTCAAATGCTCCAGCTAAGATAGTCCTAACCAAGACTAGACCAAGATCTGGAGATGTGTCCCACTGCTCCTGAGGTTTAACCCAGAGACACTGAAGGATGGACACATTTCCCAACAATACTACAGTGGACCTTATCCCTAAATCAGGACTAAACCAAGACTAAACCAGGATTTGAACCAAGCCTAAACCATGTCTACAAACTAGGTCTAAACCAGACCTAAACCAGGACTGAACCGTGGGGGGAGTACAGTGAGGGAGGAGGTCATGTGATCAGGACACATGGAGCGGATTTAAATAGACCAGAGTCACAGTCGTCAACAACAGGAATGACCCAGGTAAGACAAGTACTAATACTGCGAAAAATTACTAAATATTACTACCACAAGAATTGCTAGAACTACTGTTACTACTACTACTACTAGCCTAAGAGTACAATTACTGCTATAATCTGGCCTCATCACAGTAATGACAATATGGCTGTTTCAGATGACATCACCACAGTCTATAGAACAATAATGTTTAACTCAGATGAGGGCAGATAAAGTTAATGTTGTTAAACTGCAGATTTGTGAGTTTTTAGGTCTAGTCACAAATACAAATGATCAGCTTTAACATTTCTGGATTTACCTTTTGTGTATTTCATGGTAAAGTTCCATGTAATCAGTATGAAAACCTGTCTCCTGCCTCCATCTGGCTGTATGACGTCATCACATTGTAGAATTTGAAAACCACCATTTTGCTCATTAAACGAGGTCAGTGTTTATTTGGATACATTTTGGATCAGTAGAAAAGTTTTGTTTAATGTTCAAGAGCTGCTGACGGTCACATAAATAACTGTAACTCTTTATAGAAACTACCGTAAGTACTAAAGTATTTAAGACAGCGGATATACGATGCAGTGGAGGACAGTGAATATATGGTGTTTTTTCACGATTTTAAGATGGTAAAAATCTGGGACAGACTTCAGACGTATATATATCTGGCTTATTTCAAAGTCAGGGGGTGCCGGGGTCGCCTCTCCACAGATCTGACCTGTAACTTTGGCCTAGGCAGCATCACCAGCTGCTCTCCCATGATGTTAGACTAGTTTAAAGAGGGGGGTCTTTTACTTCTGTGGGGTATTGAAGAGGGGGTATGTACTTCTATGGGGTATTAAAGGGGGTATTTTACTTCTATGGGGTATTAAAGAGGAGGTATTTGACTTCTGTGGGGTATTAAAGAGGGGGTAAATTACATCTATGGGGTATTAAAGATGGGGTATTTTACCTCCATGGGGTATTAAAGAGGAGGTATTTGACTTCTGTGGGGTATTAAAGGGGGTAAATTACATCTATGGGGTATTAAAAGGGGGTATGTACTTCTATGGGTATTAAAGGGGGTATTTTACTTCTATGGGTTATTAAAGAGGGGGAATTTACTTCTATGGGGTATTAAGTCACACGTAACATATTTAGATGTCCTTGTTTCCTTTTATTGTTTTGAAAATACTATATTCACCCAAAGCAAAGTATTAACATTCATAAGTTTCACTTTCATTTTTGACGCTCTGAGTCTCCCCTCCCTTTGCTCTCTGCACTAAGTCACTCATCCTTCAGAGCACTTTCACAACACAATCAGCTGCATCCCACTAATGAAACTACTGCACATCACATCAGGTTTGTTAAGTGGCTGTGTACAGTTTTGTATCATGTTTTTGTATATTTATGGAGAATTGTCATGTAGGAGAATGGGTGACGTAGGCTTGTGGGCGGAGCCTTGTACAGAATTGTACAGCTAACCATATCACTAGATTACTCAAACAGGCATGAATGGCGTCTAAAGCCTCTTCACGCAGTTTTTGATGAGGAAACAGCGTTATTACATGGGAGAAATCTAAAAAAAAAAATTTAAATCGATTTTGCAGAATACCCCTTTAATGCCATACTGTGGAGCATTCCAGGCAAAGCAGTATCATCTCCATGGAGGCTGGACCTATCACCAGAAAAGTCCCGGTGCAGCTTTAGTCTCTTGTTGCAGGAGCCATGGGAGTGGAGCGGCGTCTGGATGTCCCGGTGTACGACCTGTCCGCCATCAGAGGCCTGTGGGAGCGGCGAGTGAAGAAACACAGACTGAGGGAGAAGAGAGAGAGGGAGAGGAGAGAACAGAGCGCCCTCGCCAGGTAGGACGCACTACTGCACCTAAACAGAGAGAGATGGAAATTCAGTGTCTATGAAGGACGGGTCAGGAGCAGTGAACCAGGTCTGAGCCAGGATCCATGTCAGCGAGGAATACATGTTTGGCCTGGTGGGGGCGCTCTGCTCTCTTCATTGTGGCTGAGCAATTTGCACTCTTGCCTCACAGCAAGAAGGTCCCTGGTTCAACTCTCAAGCCTTTTGTCTGGAGTTTGTATGTTCTCTGTCTGTCTGGTGGGTTTCCTCCAGTTAAGGTCATCCTGAACAGGACTAGACTGAGATCTGGAGATGGATTCTGACAGGTTTAACCCAAAGACACTGAAGGTTGGGTCAAATGCAGGTTTAACACAGAGACACTGAAGGATGGGTCAAATACAAAGGATAATATTTAATTAACAAAACAGTATGTTAAAAATACAATGAAAACTTGCAGACCTGTTTGAGCTGTAGTCACACATTTCGAGACATGTTTGTGTCCACAGTGGCGCTCAGACACAGGACAACTTGTGAGAAACTCGATCTGTTCTAAAAATACTGCGTCTGCTCAGAGTACTGTGCTCAGTACTGCACTCATCAAGTATTTATGGAGATATGAGTAATGTTTACTACCCCATGTGCTACTGCCCACAGAGTCACACATTCAGACATACCTGGGTCAGCCCTAAAAACAGGATTAGACCTGGATTAGATCTGGATCAGTCCTGGTGTAGTCCTGGATTAGACCTGGTGGTTTAGTCCGGGGTTTGACTTGGATTAGTCATGGATTAGACCTGGTTTAGGCCTCGATTAGGCCTGGTTTTGGCCTGGATTAGTCCTGGTTTAGTCCTGGTTTAGGTCTGGTTTAGGCCTGGTTTTGGCCTGGATTAGACCTGCATTAGACCTGGATTAGTCCTGGATTAGGCCTGGTTTAGGCCTGGTTTAGGCCTGGATCAGGCCTGGATTAGACCTGGTTTAGTCCTGGATTAGGCCTGGATTAGTCCTGGTATAATCCTGGTTGAGTCCTGATTTATGAGGAAATGTAGGAAAGGAGAAGAGGAGTGGCAAGAAGAGGGGAGGAAGAGGAGGAGGAGAAAGAGGAGAAAAAGATAAGCAGAAGATAGAGGAGGAGGAAAAGAGAAGAGGAAAAGAGGAGGAGGAGGATTAGGATGAGAGAAGGGAGGAGGAGATGGAGAGTGTGAGGAGGCTGATGTTCTGCTGCTCATGCTGCTTCTGTCCAGGATCGATCAGCAGTGGCAATACCGGATCTACTGTAAGACTCTGAAGAGAGACGAGAAGAACGCCCTGCACCAGTATCTGGAGAGGTCCAGTGGCAACCAGCCCGGCAACCAGCTCAGCAACCTACCCCACAACCTGCTCCATGCAGGTACTGCCCCTACAACCTACCCCTTTCACATCACATCAGCACATTGTAGTTTAGGCTTAGTCCTGGTTTAGTCCTGGATTAGTTCTGGTTTAGTCCCGGTTTAGACCTGGTTTAATCCTGGCAAAGTCCTGGCTTAGTCCTGGTTTAGTCACGGTTCAGTCCTGGTTTAGTCCTGGTTTAGATCTGGTTTAGTCTTGGCTTACTCCTGATTTAGTCCGGGTTTAGTCCTGGTTCAGTCCTGGCTTAGTCCTTGTTCGGTCCTGGTTTAGTCTCTGTTCAGTCTTGGTTTAGTCCTGGTTTAGACCTGGCTTAGTCCTGGTATAGTCTCTTTTTAGTCCTGGTTTCAACGTGGTTTAGTCCTGGATTAGTCCTGGTTTAGTCCTGGTTTAGTCCCAGTTCAGTCCTGGTTTAGTCCTGGTTTAGACCTGGTTTAGACCTGGTTTAGTCCTGGTTTAGTCCCGGTTCAGTCCTGGTTTAGTCTCTGTTTAGTCCTGGTTTAGTCTCTGTTTAGTCCTGGTTTAGACCTGGTTTATAAATGGTAAATGGTCACATTTTTATAGCGCTTTTCTACCTTTCAAGGCACTCAAAGCGCTTTACAACAAGGAACCAGTCACCCATCCACACACACATTCATACACCAGTTGTACACAGACACTGGGGGCGCGGTGGGTTAAGTGTCTTGCCCAAGGACACAACGACAGCATTCATCTGTGAGGGTTGGACCGCCAAGCTTCAAGTTAGTGGATCTAACCACTCAACCAATGATGTTTAAGTCCCGGTTCAGTCCTGGTTTAGTCCTGGTTTAGACCTGGTTTAGTCCTGGTTTAGTCCTGGTTTAGACCTGGTTTAGTCCTGGTTTAGTCCCGGTTCAGTCCTGGTTTAGTCCTGGTTTAGACCTGGTTTAGACCTGGTTTAGTCCTGGTTCAGACCTGGTTTAGTCCTGGCTTAGTCCTAGTTCAGTCCTGGTTTAGTCTCAGTTTAGTCCTGCTGTAGTCCTGGTTCAGTCCTGGTTCAGTCCTGGTTTAGTTTTAGTCCTGGTTCAGTCCTGATTTAGTCCTGGTTTAGTCCTGGTTCAGTCCTGATTTAGTCCTGGTTTAGTCCTGGTTCAGTCCTGATTTAGTTTTAGTCCTGGTTCAGTACTGATTTAGTCCTGGTTCAGTCCTGATTTAGTTTTAGTCCTGGTTTAGTCCTGATTTAGTCCTGGTTTAGTCCTGGTTCAGTCCTGGTTTAGTCCTGGTTTAGTCCTTGTTTGGTCCTGTTTTAGTCCTGGTTTAGTCCTAGTTTAGTTCTGGTTTATTCCTGGTTTAAACCTGGTTTAGACCTGGTCTAGTCCTGGTTTAGTAATGGTTTAGTCCTAGTTTAGTTCTGGTTTATTCCTGGTTTAAATCTGGGTTAGACCTGGTCTAGTCCTGCTTTAGTCCTGGTTCAGTCCTGGCTTGGTCCTGGTTCGGTCCTGGTTTAACCTCTGTTTAGTCCTGGTTTAGTCTATGTTTAGTCCTGGTTTAGACCTGGTTTAGTCCTGGTTTAGACCTGGCTTAGTCCTGGTTTGGTCCTGGTTTATTCGTGGTTTAGTCCT
Organism: Periophthalmus modestus; assembly: GCA_019594935.1. Taxonomy (NCBI): domain Eukaryota; kingdom Metazoa; phylum Chordata; class Actinopteri; order Gobiiformes; family Gobiidae; genus Periophthalmus; species Periophthalmus modestus. The sequence continues at coordinate 30,864,678 of JAIEZT010000012.1, read as the reverse complement.
GGCTTAGTCCTGGTTCAGTCCTGGTTCAGTCCTGATTTAGTTTTAGTCCTGGTTCAGTCCTGATTTAGTCCTGGTTTAGACCTGGTTTAGTCCTGGTTCAGTCCTGCTTTAGTCCCGGTTTAGTCCTGGTTTAGTCCTGGTTCAGTCCTGGTTCAGTACTGATTTAGTTTTAGTCCCGGTTCAGTCCTGGTTCAGTCCTGATTTAGTTTTAGTCCTGGTTCAGTCCTGGTTCAGTCCTGATTTAGTTTTAGTCCTGGTTTAGTCCTGGTTTAGTCCTGGTTCAGTCCTGGTTCAGTCCTGGTTCAGTCCTGGTTCAGTCCTGATTTAGTCCTGGTTCAGTCCTGATTTAGTCCTGGTTTAGATCTGGTTTAGTCCTGGTTAAGTCCTGCTTTAGTCCTGCTTTAGTCCTGCTTTAGTCCCGGTTTAGTCCTGGTTTGGTCCTGGTTCAGTCCTGGTTCAGTCCTGGTTCGGTCCTGGTTTAATCTCTGTTTAGTCCTGGTTTAGTCTATGTTTAGTCCTGGTTTAGACCTGGTTTAGTCCTGGTTTAGACCTGGTTTAGTCCTGGTTCAGTCCTGGTTCAGTCCTGATTTAGTTTTAGTCCTGGTTCAGTCCTAATTTAGTTATGGTTTAGTCCTGGTTTAGTCCTGGTTTAGTCCTGATTTAGTCCTGGTTTAGTTCTGGTTTAGTCCTGGTTTAGTCCTGATTTAGTCCTGGTTTAGTCCTGGTTTAGTCCTGGTTTAGTCCTGGTTCAGTCCTGGTTCAGTCCTGATTTAGTTTTAGTCCTGGTTCAGTCCTAATTTAGTTATGGTTTAGTCCTGGTTTAGTCCTGGTTTATAATCCTGATTTAGTCCTGGTTTAGTTCTGGTTTTAGTCCTGATTTAGTCCTGGTTTTAGTCCTGGTTTAGTCCTGGTTTAGTCCTGGTTTAGTCCTGGTTTAGTCCTGGTTCAGTCCTGGTTCAGTCCTGATGGTTTTTAGTCCTGGTTTAGTCCTGATTTAGTCCTGCACTCACACTTGGCCTTCTGAACAGTAGATGCTTTTGTAACATTCACACTAACACACATAAAAGTGACTCTTGTTAAAAAAAGAACCATTTAAACGATTAAATAGAAGCACTAATAATCTAATTAATCTAATTTTCACTCCAACAATATTTAAGTGTAAATTAATGGCAAATATTAAACAAAAATATAAAGCTTTTAATCACGTTATGACTATAATTTCTTTATCCAAAATACGTGACTATGGGATGTCTGTTTAGTTTTAACTCTAAACTAACGGGCTATGAATGAGAGCACGCACAGCTGGGCCCTCTTTGCACAGCCTACACCTTGGGTCTTGTCTGGTGTGGTAGATCTGGGCCTCTATCACTCTGTGCCTCTGTGCTGTCCTTCAGTCCAGCTTTCTCAAGCCATTGGTAGGATTTCTTGATATCAGCCACTTCGGTTATGTTCCGGGTGGTACATCCCATGCAGGGGCTTGTCCTTCCATGATGGTTCCTCCAGCTCCTCTTCCTCTGCTCCACTGTCTGAGACATTCACTGAGCACGTCATCTGTTGGGGCCTTGTCCTGAATGTACTTATGGATCTTGGATGTTTCATTCTGGACTGTGGGCTCTCACATTCACTAGTCCTCGGCCTCCTTCCTTACGGCTCGCGTACAGTCTCAGGGTGCTGGATTTGGGATGGAGCCCCCCATGCATGGTCAGGAGCTTTCGGGTCTTAACATCTGTGGTCTATATCTCCTCCTTTGGCTTATGATTCCTGGTGGGTGTCTGATTACTGGCAGGGCATAGCTGTTTATTGCCTGGGTCTTGTCCAGCTACACTTCTCTAGCCCGAATGACATTCCGATGTCTGTGCTGTAGATCCTGGTGGTGTGGATCAGTGAGTCGATGTCTCGCTCATTCTTAGCATACAGCTTGATGTCATCCATGTAGAGGAGGTGACTGACGGTGGCCCCATTCCTGAGTCGGTGTTGTTGATGATTTGGCTGACGGGGTTCAGACCTATGCAGAACAGCAGTGGGGACAGTGCATCTCCTTGGTATATGCCACATTTGATGGTCACTTGTGCAAGTGGCTTGCCATTGGCCTCAAGGGTGGTTTTCCACAACCTCATTGAGTTTGTTTCGAGTTTGGCTCTTAGAGTTCTGTTGATGTTGTACAGTTCCAGGCATTCAGTGATCCATGTGTGTGGCATTGAGTCGTAGGCTTTCTTGTAGTCAATCCAGGTCTACCAGGAGCTGGTGTGGAGGGACAGGTTATTGGCCGATAGTTGGATGGAACTGTACCCTTTGAGGGATCCTTCTGGATCAGGATCGTACGCCCTTCGGTTAGCCATTCAGGGTGATTCCCATCCATTAGCAGCTGGTTCATTTGTGCCTTCATGGAGAGCAGCGATGCCTTTCCAGTACTGTTCGGCCTGTTTCACCGGTTGTGTTGCAAACAGGCGGTTTATCCTTCTGGATTCATTATCCCGTGTGTACCTCTTTAGGCGGCTGGCCAGGCTTGGAGCCTTTGTTTGGCAGTTTCCAGTGCTTCAGGTATGGGCATCTAGGTTTCATCGCACCTTCTCTCTCCGCACTGCCTTGATTTTAACCTCTAACCATCTTTTCCATGGTGGGTATTGTTTCTCTGCTGCTGAGGTGTATATATGCTCATTGGTTTCTGTGATCGTTGAGGTAAGAATCGTTCTCAGTGCTGTATTCATCTTCTAGGAGACTTTCAGATGGTACTTCACTTAGTCTCTGCAACTGGTGTCGGGGTTGATCTTATCTTTCAGGTTGCTGCCTTTCTCAGGATGATACTTATTGGGGCTTCGTACCCAATCTCAAGATGGGGAGTGGATGTTAACTCCCCTCTGACCTGGCGTCCCGGCTCCCCCTTGTCGTAGCATATTTTGTCTTGTACCTCATCAATCTCAAGTTGTGATAGCAGTTGCCGTTTGTGGATGTCGGAATACTGAGCTACTAGTTACTAGAAAACTAGAGGATAGTAAGAGGGGAGAGAGGGACAGTGAAAGGAGAGAGGGGGGCAGTAAGAGGAGAGAGGAGGACAGAGGAGAGAAGGGGACACTAGTCATATATAACTAGCAAATGAAAATACATAATAAAAATTTAGGACTCTTAAAGGTTTTATAGTTCACAAAGGATATCAGTGCAGTGTGTTTATGATAGTAGTATGCTAACGTTGCTAATGTTGCTAAGTGGCGCTGGTGATTATTTGCTTGTGCATGCATTTTAATTTGCTGTAATTGACAAATTATATTACACTGGATAGAGCGGGTTCAGAGATTTTAAGAGGTATAACATGTCCATATTGGTGAAAGTGTGACTGTGGTTAAAAGTAAGACAACACTCACTGTTATGCTAACAGTCGCTCATTAGTAGTTAGCTTGTGAGCAGTTAGCTCAGAGGAGCACAGGCTGCAAAGACGGAGTGTAAATATTAAGTCAGGTTCTTATCTAAATTTATTATATTGGAATTATACCTTACTACAGGGATTTCAGTGGAATTTTAAAACAGCCTCTCAAGATGAAAAGGTGACTATACTATAAAAATCTTATGAAATATTTTAGATTCACTACTAGACTCAAACACCTGTATAAATAATGTATGGTGTACTCAAAATGAAGTACTCTTACATGTTTAGCAAAAAAGTGGTAATGGTTCATCATTACAGGAGCATTCACAACACATTTAGGAGTCGTTCACAGGTCGTTCTTCCATTCAGCAGATGTAACGAAGAGGTTTTTGGCATAATCAATGTTGTTAATCTGACACAGGAGCAGTGACTTTCTTTAACTACACTCACACCATCTCACAGATCACAAAAGGATCAGACACACAACCAAAAACAGGCAATGTAATTAACCAACTCACCTGCTCTCTCCTCTGCTGCTCTGAGGTGTGTCCTGTGCAGAATTATACACGTCCAGCTTTTGTGGAGCCAACCCCAAACTAATACTGAGTAGGTTCATCATTTGTGAAGCAGAAGTTTGGATGTGACAGAGAACATGTCTCATCAGAGTAAAAGGTGTTGTGTCGTTTCAGATGGAGGAGGTCCAGAAGGTCAGAACTTTCCTCAGATTGAAGCAGATCCTGAAAACCTGGTCTTCAGACTGGAAGGAGACAAGTGGATGGTGAGGGACTTTAGACCTGGTTCAGTCCTGGTTTAGTCCTGGTTCAGTCCTGGTTTAGTCCTGGTTTAGTCCTGGTTTAGTCCTGGTTTAGTCCTGGTTTAGTCTTTGCTTAGTTCTGGTTTAGTCCTGGTTTAACCCTGGTTTATTTCTGGTTTAGTTTTGATTCAGTCATGGTTCAGTCCTGGTCCAGGCCTGGTTCAGACCTGGTTCAGATCCAGTTCAGTCCCGGTTCACCCCTGGTTCAGTCCTGGTTCCATCCAGGATTAGTCCTGGTTCAGTAACTAGTTTAGTCCTGGTTTAGTCCCGGTTCACCCCTGGTTCAGTCCTAGTTCAGTCCTGGTTTAGTCCTGGTTCAATCCTGTTTAGTCTTGGTTCAGGCCTAGTCCAGTCTTGATCCTGACCTGGTTTTCTCTCCAGTCCTTCCCTAAGGAGCTGCAGTGGATGACCTATCTGACAGAATGGTATGTGACCCACACTCGGATCCAGAGACTTCCTGAGTTCTTGGATCAGTTTTCTAGACTCACCATCCTGGACCTGTCCAAAAACCAGGTCTGCGAAGTTCCGCCCGAGATCGGTGAGTCAAAACACACAGGTCAACATTTGTTTTTCTATTTTAATTCATATAGAAACTGTATATATACTGCCTCTTACAGTTAAAAAAAAAAAAAAAAGGTACTACAGTCTCAGCCTAAACCTGCAGACACATACAAGGACAGGCCTCATGTCAAAGAACCTCCAGACGTTTTTCCGCGGGTCAGTGGTGGGTGGTGGGTCGGTGGTAGGTCGATGGTGGGTCAGTGGTGGGTCGGTGGTGGGTCGGTGGTGGGTCGGTGGTGGGGGTCGGTGGTGGGGTCGGGTAGGGTCGGTGGTGGGTCGGTGGTGGGTCGGTGGTAGGTCGGTGGTGGGTCGGTGTGGTTCTGTGGAGTCAGTGGTGGATAAGTGGTACGTTGTGCTGAGTTGGTGCTAGTCCGTGGAGTCAGTGGTGGGTCGGTGGTGGGTCAATGGTGGGTCTGTGCTGTTCTACAGGGTCGGTGGTAGGTCGGTGCTGTTCCGTGGGATGAGTGGAGGGTTGGTGGAGGGTCGCTGGTGGGTCAATGCGGTTCCCCACAGTCAGTGGTGAGTTAGTGGTGGTTTGTGCTGTACTGTGGGGTCAGTGGTGGGGTCAGTGGTGGGGTCAGTGGTGGGGTCAGTGGTGGGGTCAGTGCTGTTGGGGTCAGTGCTGTTCCCTGCGGTCGTGGGGGGTCTAGCGGTGGGTTGATGGTGGGTCTGTGATGGGTTGGTGCTGTTCTGCAGGGTCAGCTGCAGGCCGGTGGCGATCCTCATGGTTACTCTCTCTCTCTGTAGGAAAGCTGACGTCGCTGAAGGAGCTGAACTTGAGCTACAATCGTCTGATGAAGGTGCCTCTGGAGCTGGGAAACTGTGAGGAGCTGCAGAGACTTGAGCTGGCCGGGAACCGACTGTGCGAGCTGCCCTTTGAGGTGAGCCAGATGTCCTCCCCTCCTGAGCCAGATGCCCTCCCATCCTCCTGCCCCTTGTATTACAGACACAGAAAATATTGTATCAGGCAAAGTTTAAAGGCCAATATACAAATAAGTGACAGGTTTTCATGTTTTTGTAATTCTGACTTGGTTTGGTGGATTGTCCCTGTCCTAAATATTTATCATAGTTTACATCAATAAGTGACAGTTTGTGCGGAAAAAAAAGTACAAACATACAGGAAGTAGCTCTGATGTAAAACATAATCCCTCTGCCTCTGTCATCAACACAGAAACTCCAGACAAAACAGACACAGTTTACACACGAGGAAGGCTTTTTTCTGACACTTTAAACCTTCATTTAACTCATACACTGTATATATATAAATGGACATTGCTAACCTGCTAGCTGCCGTGTTCCAAATAGGAAGTGAGCGTGGCTCCATCTGCACTGTGCTGCTCCATCGGCTCTGGCTCCAGTTCACTTGCTATTGAAAGACTGTGTCCCCTCTTTCAGTAACTGCTGCTGTCAAACTCATCATTTTGGTCTTAAAATGTTCGTATTAACATGCTCTACATGATCCCGGTGTTTTTATTTCACTATTGTGTCCATAAATCAAGATATGAACATAAGTAACAGACAAATCAGGCACTTTCTTTCCCTGAGGTCGCTCCCACTAGCATTAGCATCAGGTTTGATTTACAGGTTTGATTTACAGCTTTGCTAAGCAGCCGCTCCCTGCTAAACCAGAGGTGCGGGTGAGAAGGGGCATTACCTTCAACAATCTTGCTCCGTACTGGTTCTTTGGTTGCTATGATACTCTTATTCAGAATTCCAAATATGGAACTTGGTTCCAAATTGGCCCCTATAACCTCCAGCCTGGGTGAGCTTCATTTGACTGGAGTCAAACCCTGTGGATTTGACTCCAGTCAAACCCACACTCACTTAGTCCACTTCTTTATAAGGCTATGATTTAACTAAATACAGGTTTTGTTATTTATTTGTATTTGTCTAATCATTGTTTACATTATGGTTGCTAAGTAACATTTAAGGAATTACCTCTACGCGTGTCACATCTGTTGCCTGTGTCCAACCAGGAAGTAAAATTCTAAACTTCACCAAAATCAGAAACCAAGAAACTATACTAGACTAGATTTTTAACCATGTATTAGTAAAACGAGGTCAAACAGTGGTCAAATCTGTGCCCTTCCTGTTGTCATGGTCACATGGGTTGTGTGTCTTTCAGCCACAGACTGTATAAAGAAGTGGACTAAGTGAGTGTGACATCACCCATAGCGTTTGGCTCCAGTTAAATGAGGCTCATTGAGGCTAGCAGTTAAAATGGTGAATTTGGAGCCAAGCTCCATATTTGTAAAAAAGCCAATGTGGAGTGAAGCTGTGGAAAGTAATGCCTCTTCCTGCCTGCACCACTGGTTTAGCAGGGGGCAGGCGTTTGGCAACGCTGTCAATCAATCCTGTTGCTAAAGCTAGCGGAAGTGACTTCAGGGAAAGAAGGCAGCTGATTTGTTCGTTATTAATGTTCATATCTTAATTCATCTTAATGTTCATATCTTAAAACAGCAAAATTTTTGATGGAGCCAGAAGCGCACCCAATGACCACTTTCTATTTAGAACACAGCAGCTAGCAGGTTAGCTACTTTTGTTTATATATATTTATATATATATTCCAGCTGAGCTCCCTGAAGCAGCTCCACCTGCTGGACATCTCTGAGAACTGCTTGGTGTCTCTCCCCATCTGTGTCCTGAGGATGGACTCTCTCAAGACTCTGGATCTGAGCAACAACCAGCTCAAAGACCTGCCCCAGGACATGGACCGGTGAGACCAAGACCAGGTTTAGACAGAGTTAAGACTGGGTTTAGACCAAAACCGCATTTAGACTGGGTCCTGTCTGACTGTTGTGGTGTTGTGCTTGTTTTTGCCTCTGTCTCTCTGCTCCTGTTTGCCCTGCTCCTGTCTCTCTGCTCTTGTCTCTCCGCTCCTGTTTCTCTGCTCCTGTCTCTCTGCTCCTGTTTGCCCTGCTCCTGTCTCTCTGCTCCTGTCTCTCTGCTCTTGTCTCTCGGCTCCTGTCTCTCTGCTCCTGTCTCTCTGCTCCTGTCTCTCTACTCCTGTCTCTCTGCTCCTGTCTCTCTGCTCTCTCTCTCGGCTCCTGTCTCTCGGCTCCTGTCTCTCTGCTCCTGTCTCTCTACTCCTGTCTCTCTACTCCTGTCTCTCTGCTCTTGTCTCTCTGCTCTTGTCTCTCTACTCCTGTCTCTCTGCTCCTGTCTCTCTGCTCTTGTCTCTCTGCTCCTGTCTCTCTGCTCCTGTCTCTCTGCTCTTGTCTCTCTGCTCCTGTCTCTCGGCTCCTGTCTCTCTGCTCCTGTCTCTCTACTCCTGTCTCTCTGCTCTTGTCTCTCTGCTCTTGTCTCTCTACTCCTGTCTCTCTGCTTCTGTCTCTCTGCTCTTGTCTCTCTGCTCTTGTCTCTCTGCTCCTGTCTCTCTGCTCCTGTCTCTCTGCTCTTGTCTCTCTGCTCCTGTCTCTCTACTCCTGTCTCTCTGCTCCTGTCTCTCTGCTCTTGTCTCTCTGTCTCTCTGCTCTTGTCTCTCTGCTCTTGTCTCTCTGCTCCTGTCTCTCTGCTCCTGTCTCTCTGCTCCTGTCTCTCTGCTCTTGTCTCTCTGCTCCTGTCTCTCTGCTCCTGTCTCTCTGCTCTTGTCTCTCTGCTCCTGTCTCTCTGCTCCTGTCTCTCTGCTCCTGTCTCTCTGCTCTTGTCTCTCTGCTCTTGTCTCTCTGCTCCTGTCTCTGCTCCTGTCTCTCTGCTCTTGTCTCTCTGCTCCTGTCTCTCTCTCTGTCTCTCTGCTCTCTCTCTGCTCTTGTCTCTCTACTCCTGTCTCTCTGCTCCTGTCTCTCTGCTCTTGTCTCTCTGCTCCTGTCTCTCTGCTCTTGTCTCTCTGCTCCTGTCTCTCTACTCCTGTCTGACTGTTCTGATTTTGTGCTTGTTTATGCAGCCTACAGAACCTGGAGTCTTTATTCCTCCATAAGAACCACCTGTCGTACCTGCCCCTGCCTGGCCTGATCAACGATTTTGAAGATGCTTCATTTATGCAGCCTACAGACAAGGATCTGCATCCCCCGAGATCAAGTACTGCAAATACTACTACTACTCCTAAGAACCACCTGTCGTACCTGCCCCAGAGCCTGGCCCTGATCAACGCTTTGAAGATGGTCATCGTGAGCGGAGACGAGCTAAACTGCGTCCCCACAAGAATCTGCAGTTCCCCCGAGATCAAGTACTGCAAATACTACTACTACTACTACTACTACTACTACTACTGCTACTGCATCCCAGTAGTACTCATGAGATGCAGATATCTAAATATTTTATACATATATGTGTTTGGTATCACTTGGGTTTAGTCCTGGTTTAACCCTAGTTTAGTCCTGGTTTAGTCCTTGTTTGGTCCTGTTTCAGTCCTGGTTTAGTCCTAGTTTAGTTCTGGTTTAGTCCTGGTTTATTCCTGGTTTAAACCTGGTTTAGACCTGATTCAGTCCTAGTTTAGTCCTGGTTTAATCCTGGTTCAGTCCTGTTTTAGTACTGGTTTAACCTTGGTTTAGACCTGGTCTAGTCCTGGTTTAGTCCTGGTTTATTCCTGGTTTAAACCTGGTTTAGACCTGGTCTAGTCCTGGTTTAGTCCTGGTTTAAACCTGGTTTAAACGTGGTTTAGTCCTGGTTTAGTCCCTGTTTTTTTTTCTTTTCAGGTTCATTCGTCTGTATGAGTCTCCGACGCTGCAGCAGAGGCAGAGGAAGGAGGAGGAGCAGAGGAGGAGAGAGGAGCAGAGGAGGACCTGGAGAGGTGCAGAGGATCAGAGAGACAGCTCAGAGAAAGAGTTCCTCCAGGCCTACGTCAGCACGCTCGCACACAGAGGTACTAAGAATACTATGAATTCTACACTGTAAATACTACAAACACTACAGCCACACCTGTGTCAGGCTGCCCCAGGGCGGCTCTGAGGAGGTAGGACCTTTAATGACTCCCTTTTTGTACCTCTGCAGAATCTGTACCATATTCCACCACCAAGATCTCCATCTCCTGTCAGCTCTGAGGAAGAGAGAGAGGAGAGGAGGAGAGGAGGAGGAGGAGGAGCATGGACAGAGGAAAGGAGGAGGATGAAGAGAGGAAGAGGAGAGGAGGAGGGAGAGGAAGAGTAGGAAGGAGAGAGAGGAGGAGCGACTGAAGAGAGGAAGAGAAGAGGAGAGGGGGACTGAGTGGAGGAGAAGGGTTGTTGGTGTTTTTGTTGTTTTTTGCTCCTGTGCTTGAACCCTAGAGTAGACCAGCGTTTCTCAAAATGTTCCTTAGTGTGAGTGGGCTTGCATCTCCATGAAGTACTGCCTTCTCCTGCTTGTTTCTATGGAAATGTTGTTCCTTTGGCTATAATATCTCATAGAGTGGCATAAAACACACCTGTTTCCATGGAGAATGTTCCCAAGTATGACTTTAACTTTCTATTTCCATGGAAACATGTTACATACTGTGGCTTTAATTTAGAGTCTGTGTTAATCCAACATTTGTCTCCTTTGAGTTAGCGTTTGTCCAGAACTTCTGTAGCAGCGGTTAAGTCCTGGTTTAGACCTGGTTTAGACCTGGTTCAGACCTGGTTTAGACCTGGTTTAGACCTGGTTCAGATCTGGTTTAGCTCTGTTTATTCCTGTTATAGAACTGCTTTAGTCCTGTTATAGACCTTGTTCTAGACCTGGTTTAGTCCTGTTATAGTCCTGCTTTAGTCCTGCTTTAGTCCTGCTTTAGTCCCGTTATAGATGTGCTTTAGTCCTGCTTTATTCGTGTTATAGACCTGGTTGAGATCTGCTGTACTCAGAAGGTAAAATATTGTGTATATATAGTTCATGTTTTTTTGGTTTGAATTGAGCGTCTGAGCAGATTCTGTAGTATAAGCTTTTATTTTCATTCCAGTTTTAGAATGAATGTGTGTGTATGTTTTGATGAACTAGGACTCCGGTGGAACTAGACTCGTACGACGGTAAATATCTGCTTGGATTTTGAGGAGGTTTTGACGGACGATGGGAAATTTGTACACGAGGATACACAAAATGGACTTGAGATTTAAGCTGTGTTATAATATTGTTTCCTCCTCAAAAACATACTGGAGTTGTGTTTTGTTTCATTCACACATGTTTGAGTAACACTTCATTATTAGTCTGTCTACATCTCCAAAGCTGAAAATGCTCTGTTCCACCTTGTGATGTCATGAAGTAGTAGTTTTCAAGTGAACAGCTCTTTTCACCTTTAGTTCAGTAGTAGATTGGAAATTCCAGGGCTGAAATGATCTAAATGATTTTAATGAAGGTGTATGGAGTTTAAAAACACAGTGGAGCACTTCCTATATTACCACATGATGATATCACAAGGTGGAACAGAGTGGTTTCTGTTTTGAGAGAAGAAATATGCAGGTTTGTGTGTTAAACATGTGTGAATGAAACAAAACAAACCTCCAGGTCTGTTTGTGATGAGGAAACAACATTGTAACACAGCTCAGAGAATAGAGTAATACGGCCCCTTTAATCTGTTCTGGTCCCAGGAAATGGAGTTTCTCGTTGATAAAATGTGATTGGATAAATCGGCTCACAGACACAGGAACGGGATCTATGAGACAAAAAGAGCGAAAGACAGATACCACTGTTTGATCCTGGGCTCAATAATCGAGAATAATTGAAAAATTGTGTTTTTTTTTCATGGGAATTGTAAAATGTGACCCTAGACCAAAGACTGTTTAGAGACGTGGACTAAGTGAGTGTGATGTCACCCACAATGTTCGGCTCCAAATAAAGCTCATCAAGGCTAGCAGTTATAGCGCTAATTTAGAGCTGAGTTCCATGTTTGGAATTCTGAACACGAGTATCATAGCAACCAAAAAGCAAATCAGGGGCGAGAGTGTTGAAGGGTAATGCCCCTTCCCGCACCGCTGGTTTTGCAGGGAGCGGGCGCTTAACAACACTGTCAATCAAACCTGTTGCTAATGCTAACAGGAGCGACGTTGGGGAAAGAAGGTGCCTGATTTGTCGGTTATTCAATTTTCATATCTTGATTTACAGACACAATAGTGAAATAAAAAACCCCAGGATCATGTAGAGTGGGTTAATACGAACAGTTTAAGACCAAAATGTCGAGTCTAACAGCCGCAGTTACAGAGAGAGGGGACAGTTTTTTTCAATGTAAAGTGAATTGGAGCCAGAGTTGATGGACCCCGAAGCGCGCTCATGTTCACTTCCTGTTTGAAACGCGTCGGGGAGCAGGTTAGCTGTGCCCATTCTTATAAACACTCTGCTCTAGAGCAGTGTTGAGAATTCATCCTCCACCAAAACATGCCGAGTATAAAGTGGTGACCTGACCCTGGCTCAGCTCAGACTTTTCTGAAATCACTTTGTAAAAAAAAAAAAAAAAAAAATCTTGTGAATCTTAAAGATGACCAAACATTAATACAGAAATCATTTACAAATACAAACAAAAATCACTTTTCATATTCATGTCCCATTGGCAATAGTTTTTCCTTGTTCACAGTTCTGCAGTTCCCTTTATGCACTGAACGTTTTAGGAGGTTTTGTTGATTGTAAAATGAGCAGTTTGAAAGTGAAAGTGAAAGTGACTGAAGGCTTTGGGAGTGTGTGTGTGTTTTGTGGAGATTTGAAGCGCTGCGTGAGACCAAAGCTTTTGTGACATGTTTAGTCAGATTTTTAAATGTTTCTATAATGTTTGGAAATAAAACTATTGATGCAAATCTCTCTGTGTTTGTCTCTGGTTGGGGGCACTGATGAACTGCATCTACTTTTGAATGAACCAGAGCCAAGTTTTACAACACCGAACATTTTCTATAGTTCTGTATACTTATAGTCACAAGGTAGAACTGAGTGTCTAAAAGGGAAGTAAACTTAGAGATTCTGCAAAACTGACTTTTTGGAACCTTCTACCGTATTATATAACACTGCTCTCTTATCAAAACATGTCTGAAGAGGTTTAGATGTCATCCATGCATGTTTGAGTAATCTAGTGATCTCTCCTGGGCCCTATTCAAACCCTCTTTACAGTTAGCAGTAAGATTCTGTACAAAGCTCCGCCCACATCCCTACGTCATCCATGCTCCCACACGACAATTCTGCATGAATATATAAAAACATGATACAAAACTGTTCACAGCAACTTGACAAACCTGGTGTGATGTGCAGGAGTTTCATTAGCATGCCGATTGTAATGTGACAGCTCTGTGAAGGGGAGTGACTTTTGACACTACAGTACAGCATTTTCTAAACTACTAACACACAAGCTGTAGATCAGTTTCCTTTTAAAACCCCATAAATGTAAAATACCCCCGCTTTAATACCCCATAGAAGTCAATTACACTGTATAAGATTTGCAAAGTAAATATATGCATTTAATAAAAGTTTGACTCATTTGGGTGACCCTTTACCGATGTAGATGAAACGGCGCCTCCTTGCGTCAGTTCCGGTGAACTGCAGAAAGACGTCCACATGAGGCACGTGACTGACGCACAGTAAGCGCTTGGTGAGTGTCTGAAGTGTTCAAATGAATGCGATTTAAGTAAGGCCAAAACAAGACACGTAGATTACAGAACAGGGGGCTCCACCCTGCAGCTCTCACCCCATTCAAAGCAACTCCAAACCATCTGAGTTACATCACCCTGAGCGATTCAAATCTGACCCATCATAGTAAATTTTGTGCACTCATTGGCATCCAGATACACCCCATCTGAAGCTGTAGTTGTTACCTTTACATCAGCTCAACACTGCAACTCCCGAAGGAGCTCTGCCATTTTCCTTTTCTCATGTTCAGATAGTAACTTTATGAAAATACTTTAAGTGAGACTTTCAGTTCTGATGGCCTGTACATCGGGAACATCGGGAACTAAACCCAGAAACATTGGTCATTTGTACTTTCACTTCCTGTCATAACAGTTCAACATGAAATTTGAAGCTAGTTTTACTTTAGGCACCTTCCCATTTAAACAATAGCTTAACAGAATAAAAGTGACTGCACACATGGGGTCAAGGCAACGCTTCTTTATTTAATTTGACTCAAACAAAAACCGTTGGACTCAACAGAACGAACTGAACGAGGCGTCACGAATGCATCATGATCATAGAATATAAAAAGGGGCAGGCTCAGGGCAGGGGCGTCCAATAGGAATGCAGGGTCAGGGTGACGGACAGGCGGCTAAGTGCTTGTTCAGAGCTGACCGCAGTCTGCGATCATCAGCTTCTTTGAGGTTTTTCCAGACGACGAGCCGTATGATTCCATAGTCTTCACCACATCCATGCCCTCCACCACCGAGCCGAACACCACATGCTTCCCGTCCAGCCTGCAGAGGGCGCAACAAGTTAGGAAACATGAGCTGCAAAGTATAATTTGAGCATTCATGTTGGCAACATTCCCTGGGGTGTGATGCCAACTGTAGGAACTGCTCTGAAACTAAACACTCAGATTAAAGTCTACACAAGTCTGTTCTTTATGGTTAGATTGTTACTCAAGTTAAACTGAACAGGTGAGCTGATTTATGCTGTTAAACAAGTCCCTCTCAAATAACAGTCAAGCTCGCGTTAACCATCAGCTTTCAGGTAGTCACTTCTCTTGGGAAAAACTAAACAGGACCATGAATGCTCTGATCACAGGCTCCTGAAAATACAAAATGGATTTAAACTTTAATTTCAGTTGATCTTAAACACTGGAGAGTGTTTGCCAACGTGTGCATTGTGATTTCATGTTAACAGCTGAACATTCCAGATACATGTACAACACCCCCAGCGTGATGTCACTGCAAGTATTAATGGGACTAAGCCTAAACCCAGGGCTCCACTGCGTGATGGACAGGTCAAGTTTGAGACTCCAGAAAACTTCAGACAATCTGATCTGCCCAGCTCTAGGCCCAAACCGGACACTAAACTCTTGGTATCAAGCATTCATTTGTAAGCAACGACTCAAAAGATACAACCCTGTAACTGGTCAGTCGCTGTGAAAGTCTAGAGGCCTGAAGGACACCGGCCCAACTTTTTTACAAAGGCGCAGATTTTAACCTTTAGAAAAACTAGCGCAGCTGGACTAAAATGACAAGACAAACTGCTTGGACTGTATAAATAACGTCCTGAGAGCCTAATCAAATTTTATACACCTGCCTTTTAAAATACACACTAAAGTTGGATGCAGACAACACAGCTGACTAACAGTCTTAAGTGGTACAGCAGCTTAAAGCAACGCTGGGGAGTCCAAGCTTTTCACCAAAGGTCACATTAAAACATGTTGAGCAGAGGGCCACACAGCAGTGGTCACTACAGCAAGGCAAGAAAATAAAAACAAAAAAAACAAACCCTCCCTCATGATTTAGTCAGTTACTTTAGTTTGTCAGAATAAGCACATTAACTTTGCAACAGGTGTGTTAAGTACCAGGCGGTCTTGACGGTGCAGATGAAGAACTGGGAGCCGTTGGTGTTGGGGCCAGCGTTGGCCATGGACAGGATTCCGGGGCCCGTGTGCTTCAGCTGGAAGTTCTCATCCTGAAACTTGTTTCCGTAGATTGACTTTCCTCCGGTTCCGTTGTGGTTTGTGAAGTCGCCGCCCTAAAACACATTAAAGCAGGAACATTTGAAATCAACCCTGACTTGTGTAAAAATGTTATACTGCCCCATTTCAAAATGGGTCTGCTCCCTCACGATTCTTATAAAAAGGAACTGCAGGGAGGGATCACTGAAAGTTACCCAATTCTGATCCAAGACAATGTTTAATAAAAGGTTTACTCCTAAAGTCTGGCCCTCTGAACCCCAAAGTGATGATTTGGAAACCAAGAAGGCTGCACAGTACTGCCAGTCATGTTGGTGCGCAATTGCAGATGACATTTTATTCAACTTACTGCCTTTATGAATCTGCACAAATCTTAACAGAAAACCTTGTACTTCAGTGATACCATGTTTGTAGAGGTGTGATCAGAAGATTCTTGTTTAATTTCACTTGGAACAGAGTCCTAGACATGGACTGCAAATCTAATCAGTCACAACATTTGTCAGAAAACCCATGACAGCAAGTGCGCCCCCTGGTGGTGGTGGTACCTGGCACATGAACTCTGAGATGACGCGGTGGAAGATGCAGCCCTTGTAGCCGAAGCCCTTCTCTCCAGTGCACAGAGCCCGGAAGTTCTCAGCCGTCTTCGGAACAACATCAGCGCGGAGCTGGAACAGAGGAAAACAATTGCAGTTTCAGAAAAAGTTAACTCTGCAACATCTGGTGGAGGAACTGCCAAAATAAATGCCCTACGGAACATTTTAATATGACTAGAATTACTTTATACTTGAAGCCACAATAGAACTCTGAACAGTCATGTGAAGTTCAAAGTAATGTTCCTCTCCAGATGCCACCGCAACCACCATTTAGTGATTGTGACTGGATTCTGGTGAAAAACGTGAGGAATTCTGTTTAATGCAGCTCAAACTCTGACTAAGCTCCTATTAGAACAGATCAGTATTTACCACAAGACATGTACACATCTTTGACCAGGTCAACCAATCACAATTGTGCATGAACTCTACAGTCATGCTTTGAGTGACAGAGGGAGTCATAAATGTGTTTTAGGGCTGTGATGACAGGACTTTGAGCGAGTTGCGTGACAAGCTCCATTTGCCTGTAATGATGTACCAAAATCTCAAATGGTTTATTCCATTTGTAAATACTCTGCATCTAGAAGCCTTCACTGACCATATTTCAACCTTTATTTGGACAAAAAAAAAGGGATCCAAGAGTACAAATATAAAAATACACATTTGCTAATGCACAAATTGAAAATGCATCATTATTTTTGATACATTGCAAGCACAAATTGATGGTGTAGTTTGGCAGG
The DNA here is from genome assembly GCA_019594935.1 of Periophthalmus modestus. NCBI lineage: Eukaryota > Metazoa > Chordata > Actinopteri > Gobiiformes > Gobiidae > Periophthalmus > Periophthalmus modestus. Next base: position 30,848,156 of record JAIEZT010000012.1, on the reverse strand, counting down.
TGCACTGTGAGGCTGAACTGAAGCCAAATCACATGTGGCAGGCGGCAAAGGGGCGGGACCAAACCTGTGCCAAGAACAAACCGCAATTACTCCACCCTCAGGGCACAGCAGACAACTGTTCAGAAGAAGCGTTTCAGTGACTTTGCCTTAAGGCTAGTACTACTATATAAAACATGTCAAAGCTTAAACGCATTAAAGTTATGGGAGACGGGAAACTTGAAGCATGTACGTTTTATAAGACGCGATTCGATGTAGATCAATTATTCATTTGTCCAGTGTCTGGTTCATGAAGGTTTAGTTGCAACAAAATAAGAAGGAGCAGATGATGTGCAGACGTGACCGCTGAGAATGGGTGGAAAATGAAGCTAGTCTTAGTAACAGGGACAAAAAAAGACCCAGTGAAGTAACAAATTAGCAAGATTCATTTTGTGGCTTTATTGCAACTACACCAGTAAAGAGGGGGCATTAACCATTTAACCAACTACTTAGCCAACATTTAGCTTAGTGTTACTTTAGTTTTAAAATTTCTGCATTTTGCAAAAAATTAACATTACCAAGTCACTCTCCCTCAGTGCACCAACAAAACTACTGCACAGCATACCAGGTACACATATAACCCCCCCACCCCTTTAAAAAAAATATATATATATATCCAGGATGGGCAGAAACATCTCCAAGGAGGCAAGCGGCAGTCCCTCCAGAAGAAGTTTCATAGTGCCCCAACATAAATATTCAGTGGTGGAATGTAACAAAGTACTGTACTTTTGAAGTAAACGGGATCTAGTATCACTTTTGGGTCTGTACTTTCCTACATTTAAGAGTAGTAGAAAGTAGACTCCTTCCCAAATGTAGTGAACCGGACTAAAAAGTAAAGTCAGTAGTTTGAGACCTGCTGAAAAGGGGCTGAGGGGTTTATTTTTCACTTCATGGTAGTTTGAGCAAACAAAAATATACAACTAAAAAAAAAATAAAAATAAAAAAATAAAATTAAAAAAAATTGCCAGCCAAACTAAAATATTCGACAAATCTAAAAAAAAATAAAAATAAAAATAAAAAAAACTACATTATTAATCTGTACAAAATACTTTCAATTTTTACTCTGATCTAATCATAGTAAGTGTACCCGTTTAAAAATGTACTTTTATATTACTTTTGGGCATTTGCTCCGATATCTGTACTTGTTGAAAATTGAGTAATATTTACAGTGGTGGTGGAAATGGGGGAAGATAAATTCTGTTGGCAAAGTTTCTCTTATCAGCGTTTCTGGAGTTTGTTTTACTGTCGTTTCCACCTGCTCCGTGCTGCGGCTCGTCAGACCAACGGCACAAAATGGCAGGACCCCTCCCTCTTAAACCTACTTTAAACACAAAATTAAACACGAGGGATTAAACTTTCAACAGTTTACAGCGTCTGTGTCGAAATAACCGACATTTTAAAACCAAAACACCTGCTTTCGAAACGTTAAAACAAGCTAGCATTTTAGCGTTAGCCTGAGTCATGTGACCGCGCCGTGTCCGTTACTGCAGTGTTCGTCTGGGGAAATTCCGTTCACTCTTTTAGCACAATTGTGTCATTTTAACCAGCCACAACGAGTACAGAGTTAAAACACAGCTTTAATAAGAGTTTAAAGTGTGTAAAGATGGGTTTGGGTGTGGAATAACTGTACGTAGTTTTCATGCTCCGGTGGTGCCTCAAATGGCGGCCGGGGAATGACACTATACATCCGCATGCCTCACGGAGACCCCCGCCCCTCCTCCATCCTCCCCCGGTCCCTCTGCCCGAACCGCAGCTCTGGACTCGGGGAACCTTCCAGAAATGACACACGGAGGCGCGGGGGGCGGTTTAACCCGCTCCAGAGCGCAAAACGAGACCAAAAAACACCGGGTTTGCGCAGATACCACCGGGAAAAGCGGGCAAAAGACAGCGCAGACCCCGGGGTTAAACGAGAACAAAGAGCCGCAGACTGTCGGGCGGAAAGTTAGCGACTATAGTGCGAAAAATCTGCATCTAAAGCTGGATAAAGTGCAAAGTGCAAGATAAAAAGTGCATTTCAATAACGCATAAGGAAATTGGTTTAAAAAAAAAAAAATGCAAGGAAATGCCACGAATAAGCGAACCAGAGGCACAGCACATCATGTCCAAAGGCTTATCCAGACACTGAAAGAACAAATGTTAAGTTTTAATACTTGAGAATGAATGAGATGTGCACCAGTACAGGCATACAACCAAAACAAGGAGCGATAAAACCAGCCCACACTGTTACCCAACTAATCCTGCAATACTTGTGTTTAAAATGGAGGCAGTCGGATTATACCAAGTCATGATTTAATTATTAACTTTGCAAATCAATGGGTCCAGGCCTGGAGCTGCCAGAACTGGGCTGTGACACTGCGAGTCACAGGAGGCTATAAAATGGCACAAATTATGCACATTTTACATTAAGGCCAAGACTTGATAAACGGGGCGAATGCGTGATGATACCGCGGAGGACACCGCAGGAGGAGGCAGGCTGGAGATGGGAGCAGCAGGTCTGAACCAGAGCAGAAATAAACCAGAATATTCAGGTGAAATGGGAAGGCCCTGGGTTTGCTCTGGTTCAAGCCGATGATGTAATGGCTCGTTATTTAACGGTGTGGCGTGGAGGGGTGAGCACGTGCCGCGGCACAAAGCTCACATCAAGCCAGACTTTAAAGCCTCTCCCCCGGGTCTGGAGCCCTCTGCAGCCGCGCCGCGGCCCCAGCGCCCCGGTGCGCGCACGAGCCGCGGGATTAGCCCGCGTTTGGATGGGTTTACCGCATTGTCCGCTCGGCGCATGGAGAAGCAGCGCGTTTGAATGAAAGAGCCGGCCTTACCTCCATCACCACGCGGCCGAGGGGCGAGCCATCGGCGGTCACGTCAAAGAAAACTCTCGGGAGGGCCATTTCTGCTGGAGCGCGTTTAACGGAGCTGGAACGGAAGGTTTCCCGGCGGCGGAGCGAGCACTGCGAGCCACAGCGAACCGAAAAAGATGGAGGAATGTGGTTAATTTGATATAAAGAACCGGTGGGCGGTTTTTGTGTTGAAGAGAGCCAATCAGAAGCAGAAAAAAATTGGATTGAAGTGCAATTTAGCCAATCAGGAGCGAGGATTGTCCCATTCGTGTTTATAGCGCGCTGTGAGTGGAGGAAAGGCGCTGACTGCGGGTTAGATTATCACTCCGGGCTGATCCGTATTCAAACGCACGCTCAAGCCCACCTAACACCGCCCCGCTCGAGTATCCCCGTGAGTTAAACCGCGAGTCCGCCGGCGTTACTCAGACCGCGCCATGGGTGATGGACAGCCGCGTGGACCAACGGCAGCAGCTCGGGACGTGAGGGGGGCGGCGGGCTTTGGGGATGGGGAAAAGACCGTGGAAAAGACCCGCATTAGAGGCGCGGTCACGGGGATGTGGTGCGCGCTCACGAGGCCAGGGCGCGGTCCGTGCGTGCGCTGCAGAGAAAGGGAAAGTTTGAGCAGAGAGTGGCCGAGGAGGGAGGGACGAGGCCGAGCAGAGGGAGGGAGAGAGGGGCTGGAGAAATGAGCAAAATCTGCACAAATATCCAGTCCATCATGTGCGCAATTCTGCACCAGGACGGAAAAAGGACCGAACCAGGTGTAAACTAGCGCCAAACCAGGACTAAACCAGGTCTAAACCAGGGCAAAACCAGGACTGAACCAGGTCTAAACCAAGGCCAAACCGGGAATGAACCAGGACAAAACAGGACAAAACCTAATCTAGTACTAAACTAGGGTGTCTAAACCTGGGCTGTTTGAACCAGGTCAAAGCAAAGTTTAAACCAGGGTCAAAGTGAGACTGAACCAGTGCTAAACCAGGACTAAACCAAGACTAAACTAGATCTTAACAGGGGCCAGAGTATGACGATTGGAACCGGGACTTAAAAAGAACTAAACCAGGACTAAACTGGGACTAAGCGAGCTCTTAACCAGGGCCAGAATAGAAGCGAACCAGCCATAAATCAGAGAGAGAACTAAAGTTAGACCAAACCAGGATTATCTCTGGATCTGTCTGAGGCACAAATCACTTGACCAAAGGTTGCTTCTTGGGCATTACGTCACCCACAAACTCCATGGCCCAACTTACACATTCATTTAAAAGCATGTGGCGGGTGAAGTGTCTTGCCCGAGAGCACGACCTCAGTCTGCAGTGGTTATAAGGGGTGAGGGCAGTGGTGTGGGTCTGAGCCTGATCCTGGCCTGTGCCTTAGGGATGCATGATACGAGAAAAATGTGATATTCGATAACTGCGTTTTGCTTTGCGATAACGATATTGTTTCGATATTTTAATACACTTTTAGGCACATTAAGTTGAGTCAGTTTAAAACAAGAAATGCACTTTTGATTTTGTTTCTAGTTAAACTGGGTCAAAATAAAAACTTAAACGGGGGGTGTTATGCACTTTTTTTTTTCTTTCTACCATGCTATAACGTTCACCCATCAAAAACATGTCATGTTTGAATAATCTAGCATTCTCCCTTGGACTTGTACAAGGCTCCGCCCACAAGTCTACATCACCAATGCTCCCATAGAAGTCCAATACCTCCTCTTTAATACCCCATAGAAGTAAATACCCCCCCTCTTTAATACCCCATAGAAGTCAAATACCCCCTCTTAATACCCCATAGAAGTCAAATACCCCCTCTTTAATACCCCATAGAAGTAAATACCCTCTCTTTAATACCCCATAGAAGTCAAATACCCCCTCTTTAATACCCCATAGAAGTCAAATACCCCCTCTTTAATACCCCATAGAAGTCAAATACCCCCTCTTTAATACCCCATAGAAGTAAATACCCCCTCTTTAATACCCCATAGAAGTCAAATAGCCCCTCTTTAATACCCCATAGAAGTCAAATACCCCCTCTTTAATACCCCATAGAAGTAAAATACCCCCTCTTTAATACCCCATAGAAGTCAAATAGCCCCTCTTTAATACCCCATAGAAGTCAAATAACCCCTCTTTAATACCCCATAGAAGTCAAATACCCCCTCTTTAATACCCCATAGAAGTCAAATACCCCCTCTTTAATACCCCATAGAAGTAAATACCCCCTCTTTAATACCCCATAGAAGTCAAATACCCCTCTTTAATACCCCATAGAAGTAAATACCCCCTCTTTAATACCCCATAGAAGTCAAATAGCCCCTCTTTAATACCCCATAGAAGTCAAATAACCCCTCTTTAATACCCCATAGAAGTCAAATACCCCCTCTTTAATACCCTTACATAAACAGAATATGTCTGTAAAATGAGGACTCTTGTGTTGTGGTTTATTTATTTTCTTGAGATGTCGATTATTGTGGAAGCCAATATTACAATTTTTGGTATTTTTTGTGATACATTGTGCAGCTCTACTGTGCATGTTTTTATTTAGGACGAGATGATGCAGGGCTGAAGTCTGGTCCTCCTCATCTGCCAAGTGCAACCTGTCACCAGACTAACATTTCAAACACAATTTAGATTCTTAAATTGTCCATTTCTCATGTTTCACGTAGACTTAAAAAATGCAAATGTTAAGAGTTTAAAGTCACTGTTTTGGTACAGTCTCCCACCTGAGCCTGTGTCCAGAGGCTTGTCCTGCAGATAGAGACACAGTGTCTCATTCTCAGTTTATGGACAGGCCTCATGTCCAGAACCTCCAGATTCACTCACTGAGCTGCAGAGGCTGCACTAGCACTGAGGCATGATCAGCTGCAGAGGTTAGAGTGTTTTAAGTCCAAACGGCACATTTGAAAATTAAGATTCAACAAACAGTTTTAATAATGTAGCATTTTATAAAGTTTAATAAACAGATTTTAAAATAAACTTTAGTTTCCACACAGCAGATTATCCCTGAGCTTTCAAACTTTAAATGGGAAAAAATTAACAGATAATGTACATCTGGAACCATGTAAAGATGTCACTGCTCTGAGAGTTGTTGTTTTTTTTTCTTTTTCTTTTTTTTTTTTTAATTGTTACAACATATCACATTTTACAAACATTTTGGCAATAGCATTTAACAATTGCATGTCAATGTGTAAAACAAGGCACTGGCAAAAGGAAGTCAAATAACTTAAATTATCATAATAAACAGACTCACTCTCACACACATTTTTCCCTTCAGGTGTCAAATACTTGTAGCTTTTCAAGAGCTTCCAGGAGAGACACAGCATTTTTACATTTCATGCATTTTAGTGATTTTTTTCTTTCCATTTGCATGAATAGATGAAATCCTTTGACAACAATAAATAAAATAATTAATGATTAAATAAAATAATTAACACATTTTTGTTTGTAAGTCCTTTAGGTTGATGCCAAAAGTTATACTGTCCCATGTTAACTTGTCCTGTTGGTGCATGTGAACAAGGCCGACCCAAAAGTAAAGTAAACAGAAGTAAACCCAGTGTGAGCCGGGGCCGGTCCACAGAGCCACAAACGTGTGTGAAAATGATCTAAAATGAGTATTTGTTTATTCTGATCTCGTCTCTGTTTGGTAGAGATCTAGTTTTGTTCAGGGCAGAAGCAGCAGCCAAAGGGCTTTCTTGCAGTTCCCTGGGAATCTAGCAGGGGGTGCTCTTGTACCCCATCCTGCCCACAGGACTCCCGCAGGACCCCCTCCTCCTCAGTGACTCCAGACGGGGGACTCAGCCAGCTCCGCCCGCCCATACCTCGTCATGTCCCGTACCTCGTCATGTCCCGTACCTCGTCATGTCCCGTACCTCGTCATGTCCTGTACCTCGTCGTGTCCCGTACCTCATCATGTCCCGTACCTCCTCGTGTCCCACATCTCGTCATGTCCTGTACCTCGTCATGTCCCACATCTCGTCATGTCCTGTACCTCGTCATGTCCCATACCTCATCATGTCCCGTACCTCGTCATGTCCCGTACCTCCTCATGTCCCATACCTCGTCATGTCCCATACCTCCTCATGTCCCATACCTCGTCATGTCCCGTACCTCATCATGTCCCGTACCTCGTCATGTCCCGTACCTCCTCGTGTCCCATACCTCGTCATGTCCCGTACCTCGTCATGTCCCATACCTCATCCTGTCCCGTACCTCGTCATGTCCCGTACCTCGTCATGTCCTGTACCTCGTCATGTCCCGTACCTCATCATGTCCCGTACCTCCTCGTGTCCCACATCTCGTCATGTCCTGTACCTCGTCATGTCCCACATCTCGTCATGTCCTGTACCTCGTCATGTCCCATACCTCATCATGTCCCCGTACCTCGTCATGTCCCGTACCTCCTCATGTCCCATACCTCGTCATGTCCCATACCTCCTCATGTCCCATACCTCGTCATGTCCCGTACCTCATCATGTCCCGTACCTCGTCATGTCCCGTACCTCCTCGTGTCCCATACCTCGTCATGTCCCGTACCTCGTCATGTCCCATACCCTCATCCTGTCCCGTACCTCGTCATGTCCCGTACCTCCTCGTGTCCCATACCTCGTCATGTCCCATACCTCCTCATGTCCCATACCTCCTCATGTCCCATACCTCCTCATGTCCCGTACCTCCTCATGTCCCATACCTCCTCATGTACCATACCTCGTCATGTCCTGTACCTCATCATGACCCATACCTCGTCATGTCCCATACCTCGTCATGTCCCATACCTCCTCATGTCCCATACCTCGTCATGTCCCATACCTCCTCATGTCCCATACCTCCTCATGTCCCGTACCTCCTCATGTCCCATACCTCCTCATGTCCCATACCTCGTCATGTCCCGTACCTCCTCATGTCCCATACCTCCTCATGTCCCATACCTCGTCATGTCCCGTACCTCGTCATGACCCATACCTCGTCATGTCCCGTACCTCCTCATGTCCCATACCTCCTCATGTCCCATACCTCGTCATGACCCATACCTCGTCATGTCCCGTACCTCGCCATGTCCCATACCTCGTCATGTCCCTTACCTCGTCATGTCCTGTACCTCGTCATGTCCCATACCTCATCATGCCCCATACCTCATCATGTCCTGTACCTCGTCATGTCCCATACCTCGTCATGTCCTGTACCTCGTCATGTCCCATACCTCATCATGTCCCATACCTCCTCATGTCCCATACCTCATCATGCCCCATACCTCGTCATGTCCCATACCTCATCATGTCCCGTACCTCCTCATGTCCCATACCTCATCATGCCCCATACCTCATCATGTCCTGTACCTCGTCATGTCCCATACCTCGTCATGTCCCGTACCTCGTCATGTCCCATACCTCCTCATGTCCCATACCTCCTCATGTCCCGTCCCATACCTGATCAGTGACAGACAGTGTCTGTGTTGGCAGCAGGTCAGTACTTCTCCAGTGTTAGGTTCACATTATCGTCATCTGCATTTGACCCATTTCCTCACCTGCATCTTATCAGGCACCAGTTCTGTGACCCCAGCGGCACTTCTGTCCTACAGGAGACTGCAGACGAGAAAAATATCAAACATTTTAAACACTTTCCTCATTACTCTGCTTAGGTCTGATGGGTAGAACAGACACAGGTCTCAAGTCTCTATCAGTGTGAGAACACGTCTGTTTAATGTCTGTCATAAATCTGACCAGTCTTCTTTACTCTTCTTTCTTTCAGTCTTCTTTACTCTTCTTTCTTTCAGTCTTCTTTACTCTTCTTTCTTTCAGTCTTCTTTACTCTTCTTTCTTTCAGTCTTCTTTACTCTTTCATTTAAACTGTACCTTTGTCCTCCGAGCTTCACTGGCCAAGAGTTTAGTCCCATGTCCATGAAAATATGTTCATTTCCTCCTCATAGTTTTATGAATGACTCCGTGGGCTTCTTTTCTCCAACAGTAAAAACATGTTTAGTGTTCACGGGTTTATTAAAAATCACAAACTTTACCACTGATTTTACTGATTGATATAAACAGTCACGATACAAATTTTATCCACAATAAGTTGGTTTTGTAATTATTATATTATTATGTTGGTTTCAACAAGTTTTTAACCACATGAAATACAGCGTACAGTGCCCTCAGGTGGTCACTAGTGTGTAC
>JAIEZT010000012.1:30661626-30834126 GCA_019594935.1 Periophthalmus modestus | reverse complement strand
TTATCTATATAAACGTGTCTATTATTCTTTACAATGTATATTTAGACCAATTAAGACACAAATACGCCATTCCAGATTATCCAAACTAGTCTGATGAAATGGTACACGCAAAAAATGTGACAGTAGTTGAGTAAAAAAAAATAAAATTAAAAAAAAATAAATTTGAATTTGGAACCAATATTTGATCTTTTTTTTTATCTAAACATAACGGAAAGAGTTAAGTAATAACTACAACCATCAAATAAATAAAATACGCTCTTAAGACTTATTCTTATATATTATTTATATATAGTATAGTATAGTATAGTATATAGACTTATATATAGTCTTATTTTTGTCAGAATGTCAAGGCATTCAACGCTTTCTTGCATTTAGTCATTGTCAAGCAAAAAAAAACCTGACCAACTGAAGAAAAACCACGTGATCAGGTGAACATCAGTGTCAGTGTGTCCAACTTAGATCTCTAAATCGAGAGGTTGAATTAATTATAACACAAATTACTGACATAAAGGCTTAGGTGTCCCAAATTATCCAAAGTCCCAATACTCAAGCCCATCCCACCACACTTTGAGAAACACTGACACAAAATGCGGCAGAAAATTCCCCGTAGATTCCCGGTGCTCCACAGCTGCCATGGTCACGTGTCTAACAAAACAAAAACAAAACAAAACAAAACAATCTAATAATTGTAATAATAATAAGTGGGACCCTCCGCTCTGGACCGTTTTCACACATTATTGATAGTTCTGACCAAACTGGACATTTTGAACGTTTTACATTTACAACAGCGTGGACTGAGGCGCGTGCTGCAGGGAGACGTAAAGGGGCGTGGCCTCAGTCACGTCATCTACATATCCGCCTTGGCGAAGCTACGAGCGTCGTTTCCCGCAGTTTCTTTTAAATAAGGAGTTAGCTCTCCTGACCCTGGTCTACGCGGTGAGGAGGTGAATAATGATTCAAAGACGGTGAGACTGAGTGTTTAAGGTTCAGTACGTGACCTGGGCCACGCAGACATGGGCCGTGCAGACATGGGCCGGTGCAGAATTCCCTCCGTCCTGATCCTCTGTTTGTGGGCGCGTGTGGTGGGAGCCGACGGTAAGTGCCATCTACAGTTTTATTAAAGCGAACACGACTCTACCTCTCTACCACATCTATAAAGCACCAAAACACCCCTAACGTCAAGTGAAACCATATCCGTTAGATTTAAAGAGGCGAATCCTGTGTTAGGCCACTAGCATTGTCCACTCCCAATATGTCAGCCACAAGTAGCACAAAAACGAGACCTGCTGCTGTTTAGCTGTAGTTTTTTTAAATATTTTTTTTAAATTTATTTATTTGAATTAGGACAATGCACATTAATCATTGTTTCAGCAACTGCTACAACATAAATATGCCGGAATTAGCACAGGAGCTAAATTTCATCCGTTGTCCTAAGGCAGGATAAAACATTCAACAATTAACTTAACAGTGACAGACAATACAAAATATTAGTACTAATAAGAAAAACAGCATTTACAAAGGGTTATATACAGTACAAATAAACAACTAGTAATTAGAAAAAAGTATTTACAAAAGGTTATTTACAGTAAAACAGTCAAAGCAAGAGTCTGAAGAATCCAAAAAAAAAGGTTAAATCATATATGACTGCAGAACTGGTTGGTTTTCAGCCATTGTTTGAGAACTGTTTTGAAGGTGGAGTAGTTTTCACAGTTTCTAATGTGCTGTGGCAGTGTATTCCATAATTGTGTGCCTCTGATAGACACCACTGCTGAATTTCGTCTTGTGCCTTTGTACAATGCAGTCTCCTCGAGTTAAAGCCCTGGTGCCTGTTCCAATGTTTGTTTTTTTACTTATAAAATCTGTTAAAGGGGGAGGGGCAAGTCCATTTAAAACTTTAAAAGTGAGACAGGCATCCATAAACATTTGGTAACTTTCAAAATCCAATATACTGTGCTTACTTGGAATGTTACAGTAATGATAGCGTAGCGGCTTCTTTTCTAAAATTTTTAGCGCTCTCTTAAATAGAGACTTAAGAGGTTTCAAAGTACTTTCATTTGTCTGAGACCATGTAGTAAGACAATAAGTTATATGACTAAAAATCATTGAATGCATATACACCTTTGCTGCCTCAGTTGTCAATTTGACAGATTAAATTTGACAATATTTGATATATTTTTTACATGGTGTTAAAAAGTTAAATTTGAATCAAAGATACTTAAACTGGTCTACCACTTGTAAGTTGACAGTAGTTAGTTGTAGTTGGCAGTAGTTAGTTGTAGTTGGCAGTAGCTGGCTGTACTTGGCAGTAGTTAGTTGTAGTTGGCAGTAGCTGGCTGTACTTGACTGTAGTTGGCAGTAGTTGGCTGTACTGGACAGTAGTTGGCAGAAGAAGTTAGCTGTAGTTGGTTGTAGGTGGCTGTACTGGGCTATAGATGGCAGTAGTTAGCTGTAGTTGGCTGAGGTTAGCTGTAGTTGGTTGTAATTGGCTGTTCTTTTTTTTTTTTTTTTTTTTTTTTTTTTTTTTTTTTTGGTTGGGACAGTGCATGTTAATGAACAGACATGACAGACATGAATGTAAACACGCTGGGTTATAGCCAGAGGCTAATTTCCACCCGTTGTCCCAAGGGCTGGGTGAGGTGTCTTGCCCAAGGACACAACGACAGCATTCATCTGTGAGGGCTGGAATTGCACCGCCAACCTTCGAGTCAGTGGATCTAGCCACTCAACCAATGATGTTTATGTAGAGAGCGGGATTTGAACCGCCAACCTTCGGATCAGTGGACAAACACTCAACCTACTGAGCTACTGTCGCCACCTACAACCAACTACTGCCCCTTCTGGGCAGTAGTTGGTAGTAGGTGGCTGTACTGGGTAGTAGTTAGTTGTAGTTGGTTGTAATTGGCTGTAGGTGGTTGTAGTTGGCAGTAGTTGGCTGTAGTTGGCTGTACTGGGCAGTAGTTAGTTGTAGTTGGCTGTATTTAGCAGTAGGGCTTGTGTGAGTCCACAGAGAATGTATGTGGGGACTTTAGAGGACTTGTTAAATAATGTTTTTCTTCCTCCAAAATTAAACTCAATGGTGCAAATCATTGAGTCTCTTGTGTCAGGCAGATCATAAAGCTGTTGGCCTAAAGGGAAGCGTGTTTATATTATTTAATAAGGCAAGGCACTGAAGAGTGGTGGCTCGTTTTGTTGGTCTCGTTTTTCAAATCCATAATAATCCCACACATCAGACTTCACCTTCTTGAGTGGGGGATAGAAATGTGCGCCGTCACTGGGATCCAGATTCACTGCCTGCTCAATACTAGCCATGACAGTGAATGAGGTGAAGAATCATCCCCAAATCAGAATAGGCACAGAAGCTAACAAGTTTCATTAGTATTATAGAGGGCCCCCTTGTGGACAAACACCAGAACTAACATCTAAACATTGTATTGAAACGGCAAACATGAGGCAGTCTGGTACCGTAAAGGAGATTATAATCATGTGTGACAATGATGATTATTAAAAAATGCCACGAACAATTAATTTGCGGGCCTTTTTTTAATCGCAATTAACAATATTATCATATATCGTCCCATCCCTAGTCCCCAGGTCCAAGTCGACAAAGGAGTTACACTCCTAAATGTCGAGTCCCCAGCCCCCAAAGGCGTTACACCCTACATGAGTCTTTTTGCACTTCATACTTCCTCCTTTCAGTTTTCTCCGTAAAGCCCAGGCCATTTGAGTTGTGTAATAAGTTCCTGTTTAATGATTTATCGACAGCACACTTGTTTTGTTTCTGAACCATGACTGACTGACTAGAGCTGGACATGTCTGTCTTGCATATTTCAATGTTTATATAGGTATCTTTTTTCCTCTTTTGCTATCTTTAATTTGTTAGGCCTGCATCTATTTTGCAACTTTGATAATTCATGCCTGCCAAATCACTTTTTTTCTGTGCTGTGGGTAAATCCATTTCCCATAAGTCTCCACAGTGTCATCAGACTAAAAGATAAAGATACTGAGAAATATGTGGCTCACAAAAACCACGTTTAATCCTAAAACTGAGACTTATCTTATAGATACAAAGCACGCATTAACAAACACTATCAAGTTTTAAAATGGTCTGAAATCTCAAGAAAAAATATCAAATGGATTTATAGAACATATTTTCAGAGCCTGTCATCAATCCGAACGTTCCTGGTCCTGTTTAGGAATTTGATTTTCAACAAAAAGGTGAGAGTGACTAACTGAAAAACTGTTGCTAATGCTAACTAGCTTGTGACTGATTCTGTGTGAGAGAGACTTGTTTAACAGCACAAATCAGATCACCTGTTGTAGTTCAAACTAAGTCGGTTCTTTTTGGTCAGATTGTGTAAAAATTCAGATGAAAGTCTCACTTGGGTTACAGAGCTTCAGACAGAGCAGTGCCTACAGTTAGCATCACCCCCCAAGAGAAGGTTGATGACATCACCTGCAAAGCATCAATTGACATGTACACCTTTTATGAGATACACCTGTCCAGTGACTGAGGGAGGAAACTGGCACTTTTGCTCTAACCTGATACAAACATTGATACTTTGCATCACGCTCCCAGGAAATGCTGATGACATCAGCGGCAAACTGGAGGCACTGCTCTGTCTGAAGCTCTGTTACTCAATTGAGATTTTGATTGCAATCTGACCAGAAAGAACTGACTTAGAACTACAAAAGGGGAGCTGATTTGTGCTGCTAAACAAGTCAAACCCCTCACATAAAAGTCACAGGCTAGCAAGCATTAGCCAGCAGTTTTTCAGTTACTTCAGTCACTCTCACCTTTTTGTGTAAAATCAAACTCCTAAACAAGACCATGAGCTCGGATTGATCACAGGCTCCTGAAAATGTGCTGTTTAAATACACTTTGTATTTTTTCTTGACAAATCCTAAAACTTTTTCTGTCCTTTTGCTAATATGTGCAGAGTGTCACCATGGTAACTGCTGAACATTCACCATAGAGATACATGTAGAATACCCTCAGCACAATGTCACTGTAAAGTATCAATTACCTCTTTGTATAGGTCAATATTTTTATATGCATTGTCCTTGATAAACTAACCTTAAGTAAAAGTGCTGCTCTGTAGTGACGTTGTTGTGTACGATTTGCCAAAGGGACTTTCCATGACTGTTTACCTAAAGTTTTCTGAGGTTCTCTTTTTCTCTTAAGCACAGATCATAACACTATATATCACCTGACTCATCCGACAGGGCTGTAGTGTTGACCCGGGTCAGCACTATTATTATCTCTTTACTTTGGATGATTCACAATCCAAACTTTTTAACACTGCTGTTCTTAATAAACAGTATCTTGACTGCTTTTCTGAGCAGTCTAGATACAGGAGTGCAGTAGTTTTAGAGTGGAGCAGCCACGAAGGAAACAAGCTAATAATAAATAAATTATAATGTTTATGCTTCCATTGCGCTTCTGAACCATGTTCTAAACCTGTGGCTCATTCATGGTAGTTGGGCCCATTTGCATCACTCACCAACTCGCTCTAACCAATCAGAGCTTGAGCTTAGCCAGAGTGAACAGAGAGTGTAGCTGAATCCAGTTATTTTAATAGGTCCATGGTGACAATATAGAAACATGTGGAGGTCGTTCTTCTGTTCTGGTCTGACACAGATGAGCACAGATGATACTGTCATGCAGTGGCTTTGTGAGGCGACTATGTTTTTGAAACGTTGTTGAAAAAGTGTCATTTTAAAACCTCCACTTGTGCTTGTGCATCTTCTTGGCCTGTAAATGTCCCATTGTCTGCCTCACATTCGGCTCTGTGTGTTTTAAAGCTGCTGATGTGGTCTATCATGTGACTAACCACAGCTTTGTTACCTCAGTCGTGGTTAACGCCTTTACCTCCCTGTGATTTTTCTTTTGATGTGTTGTAACTTCACGTGTGGGGCGTCTCGCTGCCAGTTATCTGCTCAGTATCGAAAGTGAAACAGAAGCGCTGTGCAGAAGCAGTGTCGTAAAAGTGTGGGGAATCCCTCCATGAAGACACAGAAGTATTCTGCCACTCAAATAGCTTTTATAGTTCTGATTAGAAAACTTTATTTAGCCCTGAAAACGATTCAGCATAAAAAGGATGATGCGCACACACACATACATGCACGCACATACACAGACAAGCACGCATATACACACACACATACACGCACAAATCAAAAAAGTCAAATGCACAATATGGAGATCAGTAGCAGAGCACTTGTCATAAGTGTAAATGAGGCACAAAATGCTAAGGCCAAATACAAAACACAACAACATAAAAAAAATCGATGTATCATAAGTAACATTGACCCTACAAACCTGTATTTGTCTTTGTGCTCGATCAGGGGAGTCCAAACTATGGCCTGGGGGCCAAATGCGGCCCTCAGGCCTTCAGTTGAACTGGCCCAATTGATTATCATCAGTACATTTTACGGGAAATTTGAGTAATCCCACCAATATAACGTAAATAACATCACACTGCATTGTCATACAGACCTAATATTAATATTTCAAGCCTTATTTAAAGTATGAGTCAAAACTGTTAAATGCACCATCTGAATTATCCACTGTATTGGCCACTCTGTGTTGAATATTTTTCAAGATTTGGCCCTCGGTGAAAAGAGTTTGTGCACCCCTGTCCTAGATCATGTCAGGGCATCTTATTTCATTTTTTTTATGTGACACAGAAAACATGCTGTATACAGGGCTTTCTTTTGTATTGATCTGAATTTGTTACCTACCAGGAGCACACGCTGGGACCAAACTTTATAAAGACAAGTGGGTCTGGATCGTAGACTGTGTATATATAAATGGACATAGCTAACCTGCTAGCCACTGTGTTCCAAATAGGAAGTGGTCATGGGCTGCACTTCGGCTCCATTGATAGGCTCCAATTCACTTTACATTGAAAAATTGTTGCCCCTCTCTCTGCTGCTGTCAGACTTGTCATTTTGGTCTTAAAATGTTCATATTCGAGACTTCCGGTTGGTAGCTTACATGGAGTAGACGTGTGCGACTGTGCTCCAGCAGAATTCAAACTTTTTCTCATTTAGGCCCCTATAATCTTAACCTGAGTCTTTCTTTGCCTTTTGGGGAAAGAATTTTACCACCCGTTTGACCCAACCGTGAACATAATAGCTCTCACAAGGCCGCGGCCGGTCATTCTCCGCCTGCCACCGGTACTGGTACGAACGAAAGACCGAGCGCGTCATCAGAGGAGCACGACGCAGGGGGATGTTTGACTACCATGGCCAGCAGATTCGTATCGTGGAGGATTACATCGCTGAAATCATGTCCCAACGAGTACAATACAGAGATGTGATGGCGGAGCTCTACAAACGGGGTCTAAAGCCCGCTCTGCTCTACCCGGCTCGTCTCCGCCTGACGCTGCCGGGCGGTGTCAAGAAGTGGATCGGCAGTGTTGAGGAGGCACAAAAATACATTGATGATCATACCTCCCGACAGCCCGGTCCCATATAGATGGAAAGACTGAACTCTCCCTGAACTTATCTTGTCTGTCGGAGGACGGGGCGAATCACGGTAAACGCCGTTAATGGAGATTTAACCTTTTGCTTTATGTTTACTTGCCAGTGTTCCTGTTAATCGATTGGCAATGCAAATAGCCGTAATTTGTTTCCACTTTGCCTTTGGTGACTGTTTAGGCTACATTGCTTACCATTTAATTTTGATAACTATACTACTAGTTGTACATGTTTATTATCTCACAAAGTAGTAACAATTGTAAATAGCACGTTGGTCTTCTGTTGGGGGTGCCGTTTAATATATTTGGAGTATTATCTATTAGATTTTATTTGCTTATGGTACATTTATCCTATTAAAGGGGCTACCATTTTAATTTGATTTCTAATGCTGGAGCCTTTGTAGTTCGATTGTTAGCATCATAAGGAGGACGGGCTGTCTGAAGTTTTATAATTTATGGAGCTTGCTGCTTTTTTTTTTTTTTTAATAGCGGCTTTTTTGGGAGGGGTGGGGGCTGGGTACCTGTCGCCGCAAACATTGCTGCCATCTTAAAATCTTTTGGGGGATGTGTTGGTCACTTTCCCTACTGCTCGTCACCAGGTTGTTGGGAACAATTTCATACCCCTCTAAACATGCACTATGGTGAATAGTCTTAATGTAGTGAGCTAGAACGTCAAGGGTCTGAACCACCCTGTGAAGCGGAAGAAGGTTTTCTCGCATATGAAACATCTCAAGTCCAGAGATAGTCTTCCTACAAGAAACCCATGTGCGCACCTCAGACCTGAGTCGTTGGCTGTGCTGGTCCGGGCAATCTTTCCATTCCACATTTCAGGCCAAAGCACGAGGTGTTTCAATTCTTATTTCTCAAGATATTCCTTTTGAACCACACAATACAGTATCAGACAATAATGGTCAATATGTAATTCTCTCAGGCTAATTATATAATACATTGGTTGTTTTAGTTAATGTGAATGCCCCGAATGTGGATGACACAGAGTTTTTCAGACGTTTGTTTTCATCACTGCCAGATCTGAACACTTATCATCTCATCCTTGGCGGCGACCTTAACTGCTGGTTGGACCCGGTTCTGGACAGGTCCTCATGTAATCTCCGTTGTAGGAGACAGATAGAGGAGTGCACGGTGTGTGCTAGTGTGTGCGTGTTTGATTGGTTGACAGCCGAGGGGGCGGGGCTGATGGCATGGGCAGGTGACAGGCACGTATGAATGAAAAGCCAGCACTCACCAGGGCACAGTGTGTAGAGTCAGGGCTGGGTAGCCGTAATTTTTGTTGACCGCTATTTTTCATCTTCATTTACGTACAATATTCATACCTTGCTGTATCAATCCATGTCCATCCACTCTGCTGCGCTGATGATAGCTGTCTGTGTGGTCGCTAATAAATAGCCACTAAAACGCACGTTGGATCTCAGCGTATTTGTACACAATAACCTACCAGCGCGTCACAAAACTACAACTCAGGACCCGACCCACTCTGGCTCTCACCGCGGCCTCAAGGTTCGACAAGGGAAGCCGCTATATTTTGTCAACAAAAAAGGCATCAAACGAAAATCACCACGCCGCGTACCTGTGCCAAAGATCCAAGGCATCTCACCCGAAACACCCGGAGAGCAAAGGGGCTGTTACAGCTAAGTGCTACCAAACTACGCCATTCATTCATCTGGAGACAGGTAGGCTTGAGCCTGTTTATTTGTGGACCGAGGAAGCTGTTACGCTTAGGATTAATCGTGCGTAATGATGCCGATTTAATGAATGAATGCGCGCAGCCTTGCGCATTGATGGTGGCGCAAATTTCTCCGTGAATTATTTGATGTTGATGTCGGGACTTTGGGACATATAACGTGGCGCTGGTGTTGTCTGAAAGGCCACGAAAATTGTTGAAATGTTTGGAATAAAAATGTATATTTCAAAGTGTTTCAAATCCTATGGTTATTAAAGTTTTAAATGCGTTTTGGTGGAATATGGTGCTGTGCTTCATAAGAAATAAAAATCAAAGGAAATGAACAAATAAATGCCTCTCTTGAAAGTTAAACATGGAAATGCAAAGAGAAAAACGAGAAATCAAACTGACAACAAAGGCTCTGGAAAATAAGGTGGAAAGACTCCAACAGGAACGAAAAAGTGCCGTGAATAAAATAAAGGCTCTCATACCAGAAATTAAAGCGCAAATGAAATCAAAGGAAAAGGAGTCTGAAATTCTCACTCTTATGGACAACGTGGATTCATTATGCAAAAAAGCAAATGAGCTTCATAACGAACTGCTTCCTCTGCTGCCAGAGAATGAAATTGCAAAACAAAACGAGTGGTTTTCCTCAATCATGGATTACAGCGACACATTTAAGGAACGAGTGGACGAGTGGAAACTGGAAAAGACGCGTGAGAGTTCATATAAAAAGCCAACTGAAAGCATTAATCCTCAGCAACCAAATGATCAATTATACAACTCTGAACAAAACTCAGTAAAAGAAATACATGCCGCGCGCGCTCCTGCGCTGCGCACGTCACTGACACATGATTCACAGAGCGCACAAGATGCGGTGCGTCCAAATGACAGCGCCTCAAATGTTTCCAGTAAAAAATCACGCTCACATGGTTCCACTGCTTCACGCACCTCGACTCGCCTCACATCGGAAACAAATCTGGCAATGTTGGCCGCAAAACAGAAACTATTAAAGGAGAAATATGCAATAGAAGAGGAAGAATTAAAGCTGCGCAAAAGACGTGAACAGTTTGTGTTGGACAGTGAAGTGGCTGAAGAAATGGCAAAATTGAGTGTCATAAAAACACAAAGCAGCACTGGTGCCAGATCAAAGTCAAAGGTTTATGATGGAATGAACTCATATTGTGAAAAATCATGTTTCAAACCACAACTCAATATTAATGCCACTGAATTTGTCCCATCACTGAACATCAAACCCAAAGACCGCACATATGAAATCACACAAACAATTGTAAAGCCTAAAGACAACTTACCTCAAAATGAGACAGCCCACTCCTTCACACTGCAGCGCTACTTAACATCTTCTTCAGAACATGAAGTCAATCAGATACAACAAGAAACTGTCCAAAATAAAACTGTTGGATCAAACAATGACAGTGTGCTAGACATTATGAGAAAACAAAATGAAATCACCGCACTTCTGGTTCAACAACAATGTCTATCGGCACTACCAAAAAGAGAGATTCCCATCTTTGACGGTAACCCACTCAAATATCATTCCTTCATTAAAGCTTTTGAAAACGGGGTTGAACGAAACACCAATAACAGTGACCGACTTTATTTTCTTGAACAGTACACCAAAGGGCATGCAAAGGAGCTGATCAGGAGCTGTCAACATCTAAACTCAGACAGAGGATTTGTGAGAGCCAAGGCCTTACTGAGAGAGCACTATGGCAATGAGCAGAAGGTGGCAGTATCCTACATGGAGAGAGCTCAGGCATGGCCGTCCATAAGAACTGAGGATGTGAAGGCTCTCCAGGAGTACAGTCTCTTTCTGCGCGGGTGCTGCAACGCCATGGAAGATGTGCAATATTTAAATGATCTGGACACACACCACAACAAACATGGTGGACATCATCAAAAAAACTCCCATACAAACTGCGAGATCGCTGGAGGAGCTATGCCTGCGACCTGCAAGAAAAATACAATAGAAGAGCAAGGTTCATAGACATCACCTACTTTGTAGAAAAACAGGTCAAGATTTTGACAGACCCTGTTTTTGGCAATATTCAAGACACTGCTCCACCAGCCAGAAACACGACCAAGTCCAAACCACACCCACGCTCCAACTTCAAGGGAACCAGCTTTGCCACGACTGTCAATTCTGTGGAGAGATCCTCTCAGCCAGCTGAACACACAGAGCCAGCATCAGTGAAGAGTTGCCCCTGCTGCACTGGAAGTCACACATTGGATGTATGTATACGATTGGAGAAAATGGCACACAAGGAGAAAATCAATTTTCTGAAGGAAAAGGGTGCATGTTTTCGCTGCCTGTGCACAGGGCACATTAGCAAATATTGCCAAAAGAAGATTTCATGTTCAAAGTGTGGCTTCAAACACCCTACAGTGCTCCATAAGAACAGTGAGCCTAGTGCAAACCAGACTCAAAAGGGTGTCAAGGTGTCAGTGGACAATACTCTGGTTTCTAGTGGGCTTACAGGGGCTGGTGAGCAGGATTGCAAACTTCCTATTGTGCCAGTCCAGGTTAAGGCAAAGAAGGGCAGTAAAGTCATTCTCACACGTATGCATTTCTCGATCAAGGCAGTACTGCAGTATTCTGTACGGAGAAACTGATGCACAAGCTCCATCTAACAGGAAGGAAAGTAAACATACTTCTGAGGACTATGGGACAGGAGAAGGTTGTCAGTAGCTATGTGGTGCCAGAGATGGAGGTCGCTGCCCTTGAAGATGACACCTTCATTGACTTGCCAAAAGCATACACTCAACTAACCATGCCAGTGCACAGAGCAAATATTCCAACAAGCCAGGACCTGACCAAATGGCCATATTTGAGACATCTCTCATTGCCACAGATTGAAGCCGGGATTGAGTTGCTGATAGGGACCAATGTCCCAAGGGCCATGGAACCAATGGAAGTCATCCGTAGTGAGAACAATGGACCGTACGCAGTAAGGACAGTACTGGGATGGACAGTAAATGGACCACTGACAGGAAACGGTGGAGAGGCCATCTGTTGTGAACAACCAGTAACTGTGAATAGAGTCTCCATTGTGAATTTGGATGAGCTGTGGCAACAGCAATTTAAGATGGATTTTCCTGAGTCTGCTGTGGAGGAACAAGTAGGTCTCTCTAGAGAGGACCTGAGGTTCATGGATCTGGTTTCACGGTCAGCTAAACACTGTGATGGTCACTATCAGGTCTCCTTACCCCTAAAAAAACCCAGACATTAGCATGCCAAACAACAAGAAAGTGGCAGAACAACGCCTACACCAACTGAAGAGGACGCTCCAGAGGGATCCCCAGTTTCACAAAGAGTATAACACCTTTATTAACAACCTTCTTGTTAAGGGATATGCTGAAAGAGTCCCGGATGAGGAGCTGGAAAGGAGTGATGGAAGGGTTTGGTATATTCCGCACCATGGTGTCCATCACCCTACAAAGAGAAAACTCAGAGTTGTGTTTGATTGCGGTGCCAGCTACAAAGGAGAGTCTTTAAATAAACAGCTGCTGCAAGGGCCTGATCTTACCAGCTCACTGATTGGTGTGGTCACCCGGTTCAGGAAGGAGCCTGTGGTCATCATGGCTGACATAGAAGCTATGTTTCATCAAGTAAGGGTACCCCCAGAAGATACTTACCTGATTAATTATTTCTCCTCATGGATCCGACTGAAGAAGGCTGTGGCATGGTGGATGAAATATAAAGAATGGCTGTGGTCCTGCTGTAAAAGAAAAAAGGACCAGTCACCAACTTGCACTCAAGGCACTGAAAAGCAGAGCTCGAAAACTGAGGAAGAAATCCACATGTCCCAAGGTACAGTGGTCCAGAGAGGTCTCACTGTGGAAAGCATGGATAAAGCTGAGATGGCAATAGTTCAGTTTTGCCAGAGAAAAAGGTTTCCAGAGGAGCTATTGTGTCTGGAAAAGAGCCAAAACATCAAGAAAAATAGTCAGCTGTACAAGTTGTGTCCAAAGCTGGAAGACGGAATTTTACGTGTGGGTGGCCGGCTAAGCAAATCTTTATTGCCCCTCGAGTCAAAGCATCCCATCATATTGGCAAAGGATCTCCACATTTCTACTCTGCTGCTGAGGCACATACATCAAGAAGTGGGACATAGCGGTCGTAACCACATGTTATCGAAGCTCAGAGAGAAATATTGGATAACTGGAGTCAGTACTGCTATAAGGAGTATCCTGTCCAAATGCACCACCTGCAGGAGGCTTAACGCTGCTCCAGTACACCAGCAAATGGCAGATTTGCCCATAGAAAGACTCAAACCGGATGAGCCTCCATTCACAAGAGTCGGAGTTGACTATTTTGGACCCTTTGAAGTGAGGAGCAGGAGGAGTACAGTGGAACGCTATGGTGTCATATTTACCTGTCTTGCTCTGAGAGCTATTCACATCGAGGTGGCACCTTCTCTGGATACGGACTCCTTCATAAATGCTCTGAGGCGCTTTATTGCAAGAAGAGGACAGGTCCGTGAGCTGCGCTCTGACAATGGGACGAACTTTGTGGGAGCAGAGCATGAGCTAAAAATGGCCATAGAGCAATGGAACAAGGCGCAGGTTCATGATGTGTTGCTCCAAAAGGGGATCAAGTGGTCGTTCAATCCACCTGCTGGATCGCATCATGGAGGATCGTGGGAGAGGCTGATCAGATCTGTTAGGAAAGTCTTGAACTCAACTCTTAAAGTCCAACACCTGGATGAAAGAGGGCCTTCATACAGTTCTCTGTGAAGTTGAGGCCATCATAAACAGCCGACCCATCACCAAAGCATCCACGGATCCAAATGATCTGGAGGCACTAACACCCAACCATCTGTTACTGCTCAAAGGCCAGCCTTCATTGCCACCTGGAGAATTCCAAGCAGCAGATGTGTATGCCCGAAGGAGATGGAAACAAGTACAGTACATGTCTGATCTTTTCTGGAAGCGCTGGACAAAGGAGTATCGCCTCTGTTGCAGGAGCGACAGAGATGGGCTGGAGTCCAGAAGAATCTGGTTACAGGAGATCTAGTTCTGTTAATGGACAGTACTGCACCCAGAAATTCATGGATAATGGGACGTGTTTTGCAAACCTATCCAGATCGAAAAGGCTTTGTCCGTCAAGTTCGCATCAAGACTAAGACCAGCTGCTTGGATAGACCTATAACTAAACTCTGTTTGTTGCTGGAGTCGGAGGAGGCGGCATAAGGACGTTGCTGACCTCTAGAGACTGCCTGTTCTGAACTTTGTTTCTTGGATTATTATTTGGACTGCTAAGACTCTGGACTATCGGGTCATAAGGGTGACCAAAGGAAGGATCATTGCCACTGGATCTATTTCTGGACTATTGATTATCTGTTACAACTGTTTATTGGACTATGTTTATGATCATTTGTTATGTCTCCTATTGTGCTTATGCAATGTGAATTATTATGTGGGACCTAATAATTAGGGGCTGGTGTGTAGGAGACAGATAGAGGAGTGCACGGTGTGTGCTAGTGTGTGCGTGTTTGATTGGTTGACAGCCGAGGGGGCGGGGCTGACATGGGCAGGTGACAGGCACGTATGAATGAAAAGCCAGCACTCACCAGGGGCACAGTGTGTAGAGTCAGGGCTGGGTAGCCGTAATTTTTGTTGACCGCTATTTTTCATTTTCATTTACGTACAATATTCATACCTTGCTGTATCAATCCATGTCCATCCACTCTGCTGCGCTGATGATAGCTGTCTGTGTGGTCGCTAATAAATAGCCACTAAAACGCACGTTGGATCTCAGCGTATTTGTACACAATAACCTACCAGCGCGTCACAAAACTACAACTCAGGACCCGACCCACTCTGGCTCTCACCGCGGCCTCAAGGTTCGACAAGGGAAGCCGCTATACCCGTGCAGTGAATAAGTCGGCTTGTCTCATCAATGATTTTCTTATGGATTTTAGTGTTTGTGATGTTTGGCGATTTTTGCACCCAAATGACAAAGAATTCTCTTTTTTCTCTCAAGTGCACCATTCATACTCTAGGATTGACTACTTCCTTTTAGACAATCAACTCATACCCTTTGTTCATTCCTGTGAGTACCAGCCAATTGTTATATCTGATCATGCACCTGTTACCCTATCTGTACTGCTACCTGGCCTCCCTCCTGTATGCAGGCAATGGTGCTTTAATTCAACCTTGCTGTCAGATGCCAAGTTTGTAGAGACTATTGAGAAGGAAATGACCTTTTTCATGGACACAAACACTACTCCGGATATTTCCCATCTCACCCTATGGGATATTTTGAAAGCTTACCTGCGTGGTCAGATCATTGCATACACAGCCAGGATGAAACGCAATTCAAATCAGGAACAAAGTGACCTTTTGCGTCGAATAGGTGAAATAGACAATACTCTCAAAATAAAAGTTCTGACCTATATAAACAACGTGTTGAATTAAAAGCTAGATTTGACCTGCTCACTACCTACCGGGTTGAACAACTGCTCCTGAAAAATAAAACCAGGTTTTATATGTACGGAGATAAGTCAGACAAATTACTAGCTAATCAGCTTAGGGGTTTGATCCAAACAAGCCATTCCAAAGATCCAAATGGGCACCGATCAGGTCACCACAGATCCCACAGAAATCAACACTGCGTTCAAAGAGTTCTATACTCAACTGTACACTTCGGAATTCAGTTCAGATTTAAATACAATTCATTCCTTTCTTGACGGGCTAAACATTCCTACACTTTCAACAGATTTTACAAAAAGACTGGAAGAACCTATTTCTGAATTGGAAATAGTCAAAGCCATAGATTCAATGCAGTCAAACAAATGTCCTGGCCCAGACGGGTTTCCGTCAGAATTTTTCAAAAATTTTTCAAAACTACTGTCACCTCTATTGTGCTCTGTTCTCTTAGAATCCTGTAAACTGGGTCATCTACCCCAGTCCTTCTCGGAGGCATGTATTACACTCATAGCTAAGAAAGGAAAAGACGTGATAAACTGTTCTTCATACAGACCCATATCTCTTCTCAATACGGATGCCAAGGTCCTGGCAAAAGCGTTATCTCTCAGACTGGAAAATATCCTCCCAACCATTATATCCAAAGACCAAACTGGCTTTATTAAAAACAGGCAGTCATACTTTAATATTAGACGTCTTTTCAACATCTTGTACTCTGCCCAGGAAGACCGGCCTGAGTGTGTAATTTCTATAGATGCAGATAAGGCCTTCGACCGTATTGAGTGGCCGTATCTTTTTGTTGTGCTAGACAAATTCAGATTTGGACCCACCTTTACCTCATGGATCCGAATGCTCTATTACCACCCCACTGCCATGATCCGTACTAATTCCCAACTGTCCAGGCCCTTCAGACTGTACCGTGGCACCCGTCAAGGGTGTCCTTTAAGCCCCATGCTCTTTGACTTGACTATAGAACCACTTGCTATTGCGCTTCGTACCTGCAATGACTTGTCTGAGGTTTGGAGGGGGGTGTGTGGAGCACAGGGTCTCTCTTTATGTGACGACCTCCTGCTCTATGTGTCCAATCCAATTGAATCTATTCCTACTGCTCTAGCGCTGCTCGATAATTTTGGCAAATTAAATTACAAATTAAATGTCAAAAAGAGTGAGCCATTTCCGATCAACAACAAGGCGCGGATCTTGGATCTTTCCAATTTAAACTTCAAGGTTGAATATGATAAGTTTTTGTATCTCGGGGTTACTGTCACCAAAAAACACAAGGACCTGTTTCTATTGAACCAGGCCGGGCAACTGATGTCTCAGTGGTCACCCTTGTCAATGTCCCTGGTGGGCCGTGTAAACGCTGTAAAAATGGTAATCTACCGAAATTCTTACATCTTTTCCAAACATTACCCATTTTTATTCCTCACACTTTTTTCCAAAAGTTGGACTCACTCATAACATCCTATGTTTGGCAGGGCAAACGTCCACGGTTAAACAAGATTCATCTCCAAAAATCTAAACTCCGGGGGGGCCTTGCTTTGCCCAATTTTCGTTTTTATTATTGGGCGGCCCCACCTAAGATGTTTGGTGCATTGGTCCTACTATTATGATCAGCCTGACTGGGTTGCATTGGAACTTTTTTCACAGAAACTGTCCCCCTTGGCCTCAGTGGGGTCTGCCCTGCCTTTACCCTCCATTACATTATTTGATAACCCAGTTGTCAAACACTCTCTGAAGGTTTGGGGGCAATTCAGGAAGCACTTTGGCCTGGCAAGTTTTTCACTCTGGAGCCCTATCCTTAACAATCATTTTTTTCAGCCATCAATCATGGATGCGAGTTTTTGAAAATGGCATTTAGAGGGAGCCATACGTTTTAAAGATCTTTTGATAGATGGCACCATAGCTTAATTTGCGCAGCAGAGAAGTTTCACCTTTCAAATTCAGATTTTTTTCGTCATCTTCAGATACGACACTTCCTTAACACGCAACTGTCCAATAAACAAACTGCTACTCAAGCCAGTATTGTGGAGGAAATATTGTTGCTTAAGCCGTCCTAAGGCCTTATCTCAAAGTTGTATAATATTATGCTAGACCTTAAAAACTCACCTATGGATACATTCAAAAACGCTTGGGAGGAGGACTTGGGTCTTGTTATATCGGATGATGTCTGGTCCTCTGCTCTCCAACTTGTGTATTCATCTTCCTTCTGTGCTGGCTATCGCCTAATCCAATTCAAAGTTTTACACAGAGCGCATATTTCAAGGGCCAGGCTGTCTTCCATGTACCCTGAAGTTAGCCCATTGTGCATTCGATGTGGCCTGACTGAAGCCTCTCTTGGCCATATGTTTTGGTCATGCTCACACCTGCAAACCTATTGGAGGAACATTTTTGACACTCTGTACCAGATATTCAATATTAGGGTGGAACCAAACCCTGTATTGGCCCTTTTTGGTGTTTTGGAGGGTCATGTATATTTTAGTGCGACAAAACAATATTCTTTGGCCTTTGCATTACTTATGGCACGCCGAGCTATTCTATTCAGGTGGAAGGATGCTAACCCTTCACACTCACAGTGATTACAGGATGTTATGTCCTGTCTGAAGCTAGAAAAAATTAGACTTTGTGTGAAGAAATACAGCACCTGGTATAAATATTTTACTTGTGCGGTGACAGGGTGGGTGGGTTTCTTATTTTTTCTGTGGGTTTTGTTTTACACTTTGATTTTGTTTTGTTTTTTTTTATTTATATTTGTATTGTTTCTGCATTATTAGTTCTTGTTTTATTTGTTTTTTGATTGTATTTGATAATTTAAAAAACAAACTAAATAAACATATCGTGATAAAAAAAAATAAAATAAAAAAAAAATGTTCATATTCACCTGCTCTACACGATCCTGGAGTTTTTATGTCATTATTTTGTCCATAAATCTAAATATGAACATTAATAGCAGACAAATCAGGCGCCTTCTTTCCCTGAGGTCACTCACACTAGCTTTAAAATGGACAGCGTTCCTAGGCACCCGCTCCTTGCTGAACCAGCGTTGCAGGTGGATTGGCTCTTTGGAGCCCGGTTCCATTTTTGGAATTCCCACCATGAGTATCATAGTATCCAAACTGGCCCCTATAACTGTGAACCTTGATGAGCTTCATTTGATGGAGCTGAACGCTGTGGGTGACGTCACACTAAAGCTGTATCCTATTGCCCTGATTTCAGAGGACAGGATTGACAGGCCGACTAACCAATCAGGGAGAGTAATAGCTTTGAGAGCTTTGGCCACGCCCCCCTTGTAGTCGACTAATCAATCAGCAGCACATGTCTTTAGTTCAACAAGTTTCTACACTACAGCCCTAGATTCCAGACCTTTCCGGTTTGGAACAGAATGTAGGAGGGACTGAAATCCTGGTCCAGTTTCCTGAAGCAAAGCCAAGGCTCTAAACATGTGCCGTGGCTGTGGAATGATCTTCACACATGTGGATTCATTTTTGGAATTATTCAGCATACATTTAGTGTATGCTAACCACCATGCTAAGATTTGGCTAAATAAAAAAAAGAAAGCTGTTCCTACAATGATGATTTATTGTGAAACAATTAAAATGTGTAATTTGACTTGTTTGGCTCCCTCTAGTGCAGTCCAGCTGCCATTACACTTGTACTAAACATGTCCTTTTCCACAGTGCTTCCTCCAGCAAATGTGACGCTGCTCTGTCATAACATGCAGAACACTCTCCAGTGGACGTACGAGCCGCCGTCTGATGGAATAAAGTTTAACGTTACGGTCAGCTCCATGCAAATGTGAGTTCAGATTCATCATCTCAATTGTTTTTAAAAATGTTGGTGTAAAAAAAAATATATATATAAAATATTATATGAAATATATATATAAAAAAATATAGAATATAGATATAAAATGAATGAATAAATAAACAAATAAATATATATATGTGTGTGTGTGTGTGTGTGTATATATATATATGTATGTGTATATATATGTATATGTATGTGTATATATATGTTATGTATGTGTATATATATATATATATGTATATATATATATGTATATATGTATATATATACATGTGTGTATATATATATATATATATATATATATATATATGTATGTATATATGTGTATATGTATGTATATATATGTGTATATGTATGTATATATATGTGTATATGTATGTATATATATGTGTATATGTATGTATATATATGTGTATATGTATGTATATATATGTGTATATGTATGTATATATATGTGTATATGTATGTATATATATGTGTATATATGTGTATATGTATGTATATATATGTGTAATATATGTGTATATGTATGTATATATATGTGTATATGTATGTATATATGTATGTATATATATGTATGTATATATGCATGTATGTATATATGTATATGTATGTATGTGTGTGTATGTATATATATATATATATATATATATATGTATGTGTGTGTGTGTGTGTATATATATATATATATATATATATATATATATATATATATATATACACACACACACACACACACACACACACACACACACACACACACACACACACACACACACACACACACACACACACACACACACACACACACACACACACACACACACACACACACACACATACATACAATTTTTTTCATTTAGGCGACCTGTTTCACTGTTGGTGGGACTCCCCTGCTACATCCATAGACCTGTCTGAGTTTTCAAAACAGACCCGGGAGATGAGTACATGGTGCAGGTGTCAGCTGTGAAGGGCCCAGAAGAATCTGAGCCCGTCCCTGAGGATGGGATTGATTTCAGCTATTTCAAAGAGCTGCGACAGCAACTATTATATGTAAGTTACAAAAATATAAGTCTGTAATTCAAGGATTTATTGAAACATCAGTAACTGTTCATTTCGTATTGATGTACATGGATAAGAATGTCGACTTTTAACAAAAACAAAAGTCCTGCTGTGTGACAAATACATTTGAGATAAGTTATGTAGAGTCTTTACTAAACAACATCTTTATCGCTACTGAAACCCAAAAGGGGCGCCCTGGAGCAGCGCCTCCTCCTGTTCCTTTGGCTTTAATGTTCCACAGATCTATAATGTTCTATTCTATGGAGTCAGTCTTTAACTTAGTACGTGTCAGTCTTCATGTCTATGTGCTTCAGTACGTGTCTCTTTGTCAGTAGCTTCTGTTCCTACTTGTTTAATGTTCGTGCCAGATCAGTAAAAAAAAACCCAACCAGAGGACAGTACACATGTCTTTTGCTTTCAGTAGCTCTTTGTGCTTCAGTACTGTGTATGACAAGTCAGTAAAAAAAAGCCCAACCAGGGACAGGAGTTGAAAATTAGCTCTTGCTATAAACTATGTATACATCACATCAGCTGCAATGTTCATTTTGTAACTATGTCTGATTGCATTGTCCCTGTCAATAAATAAAAAAAATAAATAAGTATGTGTCTTTGCTCCATGTACTGAAACACAACTGCAGGTACTGAAACAAAAGCATGTACTGAAGCACAGTCATTCAAACGTTGCTTGTTCTTGTAGTGTCCTTCAGACGGCTCTCACATGTGTTGCATCTGTTTGTGTCTAAGTAAAACATGACACGTTGCCTGTCTGCTGCTGCTTCCTGACGTCTGCTGCTGCTGCTCATGACGTCTGCTGCTGCTTCATGACGTCTGCATGTTCTTATTCCCTGGACCTTGTAAAGTGATGATGTTTTGCTTTTGGGTCGACAGGTGCAGTGGACTTTCCCTTGATCAATGTAACCAGAGAGGACAAGCTCATCCTCTTGAGCTTCACACACCCAGGACTTCTATATCCACCGATGGCAAAACAAGAAGAAGAAAGTCTGGATTCCCAAAACTGACCTGCCTGACTTTGAGTACCACATAGAGTTCATTGACGAGGTCGGCGTTTGCACTTTGTATTGAAATAGTTGAAATGTATTTTTCTCTGAGACTTGTTCTGCGTCTTGTAGAGTCAGTCATATACATACACTTGCTCAGAGCCGGTCTGTCGGAACAAGCTTCCAGTCCCTGACAATGAGAACAGGTATTGTCTGAACATCAGCGGGGAGATGAACAACATACAAGTACAAACCCCAAACACGTACTGTGCCGAGCCTCAGGAAACACCAGGAATCAGTTGAGTTTTTAAGTTCTGATTTAATCTCTTTTCTTGTATGTCCTGTTTTTTTTGAACTGTTTTCTGATTATTTTGCTCTGGACTCCTCGTTCAGGTCCCCTTGCCTACATCTTGCCTATTGCCTTGGTGGGGGCAGTTGTTGGTCTCGTTGGTTAATGCTGTTTATTAAGAAAACAAGACCAAAGACTTCTGGTCCAGAAGCTCTGGTAATTTCACAGTTCAACATTTAAATGCTGCCTTTATTATAACTGTGTGTTAAAATGCTGTAGGTGACATCTATAGATGAAAGTTTTGTTGTTTACTTTTAACTTTGGGGCTACCAGTTTTCTTCTCATTTCTATTTTTTTTTTTACAAACAATATATGAGCTTTAGACCATAGTCTGTATGAAGAAGTGGACTAAGAGAGTGTAACATCACCCACAGCGTTTGGCTCCAGTCAAATGAAGCTCATTGAGGTTAGGGAGTTCCATATTTGGAATTGCGACCGAGAGTGTCATAGTTAACGCCTCTTCTGCCCGCATCACTAGTTTAGCAGGGAGTGGGCTTTTAGCAACGCTGTCCATCAAAATTATTGCTAACGCTAACAGGAGCAACCTTGGGGAAACAAGGCGCCTGATTTGTCTGTTATTAATGTTCATATCTTGATTTACGGGCACAATGACCCCAGGATTATGTATAGTGGGTTAATATGAACATTTAAGACCAAAATGACGAGTCTGACAGCAACAGTTAGAGAGGAGACACAGTTTTCTATTGTAAAGTGAATTGGAGCCAGATTCGATGGAGCCGGAATCTCTCCCATGTTCACTTCCTGTTTGGAACTAGCAGATTAGCTATGTCTGCTAGTTATGTGCATTTATATAAACAGTCTATGATTTTGAAGTGCAATATATTGTAGAAGACAATAAAAGGTAATATTGAAACCAAATCGTAAACCAGAATTGTCTCCAAAAAACTGGTCTAAATGCACAGTACTAGTACTAGTTAGTTTATATAATGAAGGTAGAAGTTCATAAGTCCATTCTCTTCAGCTCAAATCTGATCGTAGTCCAGAAAAAAAAACAAAAATAACTGTTCCATCTAACATATATACGCTTGTCTAAATATACACATATTGAACACATTGATACAGTGATTGTTGTGACAGGCCTTTCCCAGTGACTTACTAATACCACATTTTGTTGTTTGTGTTAAAGGCCTTTCCTAAGGGTCCTCAGCAGACGGAGCCTGTATCACCTGAGAGCACAGTTTATTCTACTGTTGACGACAAGGAGCCTTCTTCCCCAGACCCACTACTCCCCCCCAAACCAGGACTCATCCCAAGTCCCTCTCATCCCAAACGACACTGCAAACAGCAGCAGTCCACGCAATGATATGCGACTACGTACTGGAGTAGAAGTCAATGAAAACGAAGCAGCGTATGAAAGAGCAGCAGGGGCGCAGGGGCCGCTAGACGAGGGCTACACAGAGGGCAAGTACTTGGAAGAAGGGGAACAGGCATATGAGCCACGTAACATGACTGCAGTGAATTCAGGATGAAGCTACATGCCATAAACTCCCGCCATTCACCCAAACACCTCAACATGCCGCAGACTCTCGCCATTCACTTAAACGCCCCAATGCTCTCGCCAGATGTATGTAAACAGCATTTATTAGAACAGAGCCTGCTCATCTGTAAGTGCAACAAGTGCATCTGCCACGGTATGTGTGCTGTGTGTGCTGTGTGTGCTGTGTGTGCTGTGTGTGCTGTGTGCGCTGTGTGCGCTGTGTGTGCGCGTGTGTGCGTGTGTGCGTGTGTGCGCGCGCGCTACATATGTGCTACAGATGTGCACAGTGTGCATGTGCTATGGGCTTTTCAGAGGTTTTCATTTCATACTTACTTTATACTTTAGTTTTGTCCTGATTGTTAAACCCGAACATTTCAAAAGATAACGTCACTTTAAATGAGACCTCTTACTTTTGTTTGCACCTTAATAACTGAAACCGTGCCTTTAACTCTACAAGATGAATCTGAACATTTAAAAGTGCTTAAAGCATTAAACATTATGACAACTACCATTCTGGAGTCTGGAAAGACCCAAAACTAAATCTAAAAATGAATCATTTGCACTTTGAACTGTTACACTGTAATTTGTCCCACGTTTAACTAAACCTACTTTTCTACACTAAGAGCTGGTCCCTGTCCCTGACCCTGTCCCTGACCGTGTCTCACTGCTCCTTCCATGTTATGTACAGGTCAGACCACAGGGGCATTATATAAATATCCTCGTCCCTGTGGGTGTTGGTAAAAAGCCAAGACGTCTCTTTAGCGCCGCCATGAGGGCATCATCTACATATTCTCTTATGATGTTGCACTGAGCATGTGCCATCCCTTTAAACATGCACTAATTGTATGATTTTATTTGTCTGTTTTGTCAAATATCTTTGTGAATCAGTGTCCACTCTGCTGCTGCGTCATTCAGAATAATGTGTTTTATTATGTCCTTGTATTCTTTCTTTAAAATGCATTTGTTGAGTTTATCTGCCATAAAACGATGATTCCCTCGGGTCATTTACTCATGGCTTGTGTGTTTCTTTTCAACATTACATCTACAGCACTGTACATTTATACCGTTTATACTCCGTTCACTTCAACACTTCAGTACATATGTGTAAAGAAGCACAGGTGGGTGAGGCCTCCATGAGTCCACAGACTGTATATAAATAACTTTATACAGTCTGAGTAGGACTTTTCCCAGAACAGAAGGATCTTTTGGTTTGTTTAACTGAGCCCAACAGACTGTGGCTTCCTCATTTATACTAGATGTCTTTACCGAGTTTGAGGGGAAACCCTCTGTCAATCTTTAAGATTAAAACAAATGTTTGGACGGGCATCTGATGTGAATCCAAGTGCCAGTTAAAACATTTTAAAAAGCCACAATTCAAAGCTTGTCTGAAGTGAATTCGCTCGGATCTCGTGCACCTTTCCCTTTGACCAGATCAGTCTTTTTGTACAAGTTTTTTTTTTTTTTATCCTACTTTTGTTTATTACAAAGACATTAAAAATAACTGGATATTTTCAAACTTGCAAACCTCCATAGCATATTTACATTCTCATTTTGACAATATGAAAAGTTTCTGAAGTTTTTTTTTTTTTTTTTATAACCCACCAACTCTTGTGTTTGTGAATGATCCAACAGTTACTTAATACAAAAGAGTTACTGAAAATGGAAGATGGCCCATGTTGCAAACTCAGCACTACATCCTGTATTTTCTAACTTTTTGTTTTCTCTTTTTTTCCACAAACTGCCTCTTGACTGTTGTAAAACTGAGTAATATTTAGCACAGGTTCTATTCACCAAACTGAATGAAAATATGAATCTGTCAAATGCAAAAGTTAAGACTGTTCCTTATGGTGTTAAAGATGTGTAGTGGCCTGGGGTCTTTCAGAGCGTGTTTATTAAATTACAAAGGTTATTCTTATTGTTCATAATAATAACAGCGTCATTACGGAACATACAGAGAGCGTTACACTTCTCCAACACAAAACCGTTTTTTTACACAATGATGAACAGTTAGCCTTCCACAAACGACCGCCAAGATGAACCTTAACGTGATCCTGCAGCCGGCGACAAAATCCACCAAAATCAGCCTTGGATTTTCACATTATTTTCAGAAGAAGGGGCAGTTTGTTGAATTCATAGTAAAACGTAGCATCTGGTGCATTTAAAATTAGCTTGTTGCCGTTAGGAGTCGAACTTACAACCTCCTTATACTCAGAGACGTACGCACACATTTGATAAATATTTTTTGTGAATTCAACAAACTGCCCCATTTCCCTCAAACTTTTTGTTTTTCCTCATTTTAAAAACCGCTGAGTCCAAAATGGTAAAAATTTGGTTCTTTTTCAGTTACAGTGAAGGGACACAGCTCTACAGAAATGTACAGTTTGATAAAAATACGAAATAAAAACACACAGATCGCCACAAGTTGAAGATTTTAAAAACGTCTTTTTCAAGTCCGTTTAAAAGAACAAATACATACAGAGAGGTCGTATTTTACAGCGCCTCCTCTCATTGGTCAGTTCATCACACTGAGGCAGGCGATTGGTCGGTTTCTGCCCTGTAAAGTTGTTTTGGAGACCTGTCACTGGTCAGAGTTCGGGCAGAAAAAGCTTATCGGTGCGGTGCTTGTGAACGAGAGCTGTGGTTGGTCAGCGGAGTTGATCGGAGCGCTGTGATTGGTCAGTTGTTCTCGAATAGGGACAGCAGGTCGTCGTTGTTGTTGCTAGGCAGATCAGGAGGGCCCAGGTAGGACAGCAGCTCGTCAGGGTTTGTCAGCTCCGGCAACAGCTGCAAAAAAAAGCAAGAAGACGTTAGAAATGGTTTAAGGTCCTATATTACACAAAACAGACTCTCGTAGGCTTCAAGCCATGTTTTTAATGGCTAAAACAGACCTGGAGTTGTGCTTTGTTTAATTCACACATGTTTGAGTAACACTTTAATACTAGTCTGTCTACATCTCCAAAGCTCAAAATGCTCTATTCCACTTGTGATGTCATGAAGCGGTAATTTTACCTTCAGTTCAGTCCAGATTGGCAATTTCAGAGCTGAAATGATCCAAATGATTCTGGTGAAGGTGTATGGAGTTTAAAAACACAATGGAGCACTTCCTGTTTTTCCACATGACATCACAAGGTGGAACAGAGAGTTTTCAGATTGAGAGAAGAAGTCAGCATAAATCTGCAGGGTTTGTGTGTTAAACATGTGAATGAAACAAAACACAACTCCAGGTTTGTTTGTGATGAGATCCACAGTTGCAGATTTTTTGAGAGTTTTTCATATTTGCACAAAAAAAAAAATCTCAATATCTTATCTCCGTCTCTGAGTGGACATGTGTCATTCTCTCTTTAAAGCAGTATGTAACTTTCTGGAGTTGTCACAGGTTAAAATAAATCTCACTTCTTCCATTTCGAGCATCAGTGGTTCATTTCAGACTCCATGTTGGACTCCAGCTGTACACACTCTATTCATCTCTATACCAGCTTCTGTTTGTTCCACCTTGACATAACTCCAATTAAAAAAGATTAAAACAATACTTTGGAACATTCTCCATGGAAATAGAAGAGTTTTTTGCCATACTGTGGAAAATTATTGTCAAAGGAACATCATTTCCACAGAAACGAGCAGGAAGGAGCCCTCTTCCAGGCCAAATAAGAGTCAGGCCTGTGGAGATGCAAGCCCACTCACAAGGACGCACAAACTCAACTCAACTAATTATTTTCTATTTCTATTTTATGTAATCTATTTTTGGGTAAAAAGTTACATACTGTGGCCTTAAAAAGACAGATGTGACACTGAGGGCTGTGTAGTGAGTTTCAACATAAACAGAGGAGACCGGAAGCTCTTAACCCTCAGAACTTTCTGACCGACCTGCACTTGAACAAACCGTCACTTTTACACCAACTCAGTCTGGGGATTTCATCTAAAGGCAAATAAAAACCCGCTCACATCTAGAGACGGTTCTGGGACGTCTGCTCCGAGCCCAAACGTTCCGTCGCCATGGATACGGTTCTGCCCCGCCCTCTGCATCATGGGCCCGCCCCCCTGAGAGCCGTTGCTGTGGAGACCAGGCTGCTGAGGCACAGGTGCACCATGGGAATCCAACCGACCAGACATCTGCAAAGAATGAAAAGAAATTTGATAGTCTTGGTTCCAGTCCCGGTTCCAGTCCCGGTTCCAGTCCCGGTTTCAGTCCTGGTTTTCAGTCCTACCTGTATCCTGTATCTGTGGGTTGAGTTCAGTCTGGTAGGACAGGGGGGGTGGTCCTGGGGTCCCTGGTCCGGTGCTGTACTCAGGAAATCCTGGTCCAGACTGTGGTCCTGGAGTGGAGCCAGGTCCAGATCCAGGACCAGGGCCAGGGTCGGGTAGGACGGAGCTGAAGAGACAGAGACCGTACATTTTACTCAAGGATAGAAAAAGGAAACATGAATCAAAGAGGGCAGGAATGTTGAGCATCATGGGAGGATGGGAGGGCATCTGACACACAATCCAAGTAGTGAGAGTGTTTTATAGCTCAACAGTGACCAGAGGCTCTCAAACTTATCTCACCAGGTACCACCAAAGACAAGGTTTGGTTTTACCAACAGATCTAAACCAGGTCTATAACAGGACTATTCCAGGTCTAATCTAGATCTAAACCAGATCTATAACAGGACTATTCCAGGTCTAAACAAGGACTACACCATTTCCACTTTAATTCTAAACAGAAACTGTACCCCCTTGAAGGAGCTGTACCACAGTTTGAGAAACACTAGTATAAAATAAATGACTGGTCCAAGGCCCTGGTCTCTCACCTGGCGTGCTGTAGTCCGGCGTGTTGCTGCCCCTGGAGTGAGGCCGGGGAACTGCATGGGCGAAGAAGCGGAGGGGGCGGGGCCTATGGAGGAGGGCGCGGGGCCGAGTGAGGCGATCATCTCCATGACGCTGGGCAGGACCATGTGACTGGGGCTGAGCGTGCGACAGCGTTTGAGCTGCGGCCCGTCGCACTCCTCCTTCACGTGGACATCTGGTTTAATCGGGACAGGACGCCAGCTGCAGACCGGGTCTATGCTGATCTCCTCGTACTCGGAGCTAATAACACAAGGAGCACAAAGGAGACAGTTCAAAAGGACTCCAACTAAAGCTGATGTCATCAACATTCTCTGGGGGTGTTATGCTAACTAGGGGCACTGCTCTGTCTGAAGTTCTGTTACTCAAATTAGACTTTATTCTGAGCTTTGTTTTAACACAATCTGAGCATAAAGAACTGACTTGACAGGAAATACAACAGGTGAGGCGATTTGTGCTGTTAAACAAGTCCCTGTCAAATAACATTACAGTCACAAGCTACCTAGCATTAGCATTAGCCAACAGTTTTTCCAGTTTGTCATTCTCACCTTTTTGTTGAAAATCAAACTCCTAAACAGGACCATGAGCTTGGATTGATCACAGGCTCCTCAAAATGTGCTGTTTAAATCTATTTTACATTTTTCTTACATGTTTTCTTTTGGCAGTGTTTGCTAAGGTGTGTCGTCATGGTAACGGCTGAATTAAAAAGTAGGTAGGTCACTAGGTAGCGTTTAGGTGACTTCAGTACGTTGTTGGATCTCTATAGTTTAGACTGAGCTGAAGGACAGGTCAGAATCCTCAGGTGTCATTCAGACAGGGTCACTTTGGGAGACTCACTTCTGGACGTAGATGAGGATGGCGAGCATGTACTGGTCCACCTCCAGACCCTCCAGCAAAGCCGTTTTACTGGAAAACACAGGGCACATGTGCTGTCAATGTGTACAGGGAGGAGTAATAGTACCAATAACAGTGGCAGTAGTAGTTACAGTAGTCGTAGGAGAAGTAGAGTTACTCACTTGCAGACAGGACACCTCCAGGTCCCCCTCTCACAGTTCAGCTGAAGGTACGACTCCAGGTCAAAGCACTGAGGGGAAAAAAATAAATGAACATAACATTTTTTTAGTCCCGGTCAAGTCCCAGCTCAGTCTACAGTCATAGTCCTATGGATCTATAATATGAACTGTATAAGGTGTGTCGTGGTGTGAGAAAGACCAGGGCATCTACAGCTTTCACAAAGGTTGGATTTTATAGGAATTCTTCTCCATTTTCACAACATGAACTTTTTATAATGTTTAAATCATCAAAGTGCCTAAAAGTGGTGCATGTCGCCCTCGCTTTAGCCCCCACTCCTCACCTGTATGTGCCTACAGTCGTGTCCTCTGGCTGGCAACTGGATTCGTCTGAAGGTGATGGGGCATTTGAGGGACACTCTGATGGCCGTCTGCTCCACGCCATCTCTCCGTTCAGACCGGCCGTCCCCGCCACAGACCCTGCGCTGAAGTTACGCTTAACTGAAAAAAATAAAATAAAATTATTCATGAAGAATAATCACCTAGGACTTCACCTATTGACTTAAAACACTAATCTGAACTCCCATAACACTCAAAGATTATGTCTTGTGTTCATACTTTGGAGTGGCATCACATGTTTTGTGGTTTTGTTTTTTTCCTCTACATGTATCTCTATGCACACATTAGCAGTTGTGCATTTGTGTCATTGTGATTTAAACAGGACATTTTCAGGAGCCTGTGATCTATCTAAGTGTTTGTGTGGTTTGTGTTAGAAGTTTAACTTTACGCAAAGGTGAGAGACTAACTGAAAAACTATTGGCTAATGCTAATGCTAGCTAGATTGTGACTAATTTTATGTGTGAGACTTGTTTAACTCTTTTTGGAGCAGAGTTCCACATTTGGAAACTCAGATGTGACCGAAACAGAACGCTTCACATTTAGGTTGACTTTTTTGGGCTTTAAACGATTCTCGCAATTACTATTTTTGTGTCCTTATGATTAGCTGTCAGTACTGAGTGTCAGTGTTGCTGTAGCATTAGCGTTAGCCTTACTCTTGGTGACACAGTGCTCAGCCGGGAGCAGCCTCTTCTTCATCAGCCCCTGGAGCACAGAGCGAACGGAGGGTCTGTGCACCAACTGTAGCACAAACAGATGAGACTGCAAAGAGAGAAGAGAGGGTTAGACCGGACCGGGACCGGACCGGGACCAGACAGCAGGCCGTCGTAGTGATCTGGATGGTGTTGGGCCCGGGCTGACAGATGTGGTTGTGGGTGTGGTGAGGCGGGTGCGGTTGTGAGGCGGGTGCGGTTGTGGACTTACGCAGCAGCAGGCCGTCACAGTGATCTGGATGGTGTTGCGTCCGGGCTGACACACTTGCTTCAGATACAGAGGTTTGTGTGACGTCTTGTTGTCTCCGCGCTCGATGGTGAGGGGCGTAGCGTTCACACTCACCTGAGCAAACACAAAAACAAAACCATACAATAAGAACAATGTACAAACACAGAACGTGACCCTGTGAATCTCTCTCACATTAAAATAAGCAAAATAAGCAACTGGGACAAAACAGGACATGCGTAATTTGGCGTTTAAAGTTCTATATTTAAACAAAATGACTCTTGTGACCTTTATTTACCTTTACCTTACCTAAATATGCAGGGTTTGTGCGTTAAAAATGTGTGAATGAAACAAACCAACTCCAGGTTTGTTTGTGATGAGGAGACAACATTAGAACATAGATCAGAGAATAGAGTAATATGGGCCTTTAGGTTCTTTTAGATCAATATTACAATAAAAATAGTGTAACATGGGCAAGTGAAAACAACACCGCAGGAGGATAAACTGTATGTTATGTGTTTATGGACCCACTCAACAACCAGACATGAGACAAAAAGACTCACCTGCACAGAGGCGGGCCAGTTCGTGTTCATCTGCCTGTCCTCGTGGTGGTAACATTTGAACTGCAGCTCCAAGTCTGGCCTGAGGAGATACAAAAAGATATTATTTTAGGGATTTTTCATTTAAAAGGTACAGTATGTAGCTTTATTCAGGTGATTCCATGGAAAACAAAAGATAATACATTCTCCATGGAGTTATATTATAGTCAAGGGAACATAATTTCTATGGAAACAAGCAGGAGGAGGCTGCAGGTGAAATAAGAGAAAGGAGTTTAGTGCTGATCATGACTTGGTTTGGTCCCGGCTTGGATCCAGGTCTAGTTCCAGTTTAGTCCCAATTTTGATGTGGTGCTTTTCCACAAGTGTGAATGCAGCCTCAATCCCTATTCAGGAGCAAGAAAGCCATTTCAGGCTGTATCTGTGGAATCCCTCAGTCATCCAGGTCTGATCCACCGCAAAGGAGAAATAAAATCTGTCAACTGGACAAAACTGTGTAGGAGTGAAGACGTTTGGCTGTTAATCCAAGCCGCTTCTTCAGTTCTGGTCAGATTACTGGTGGCACTGCCTTATATCTGTCTGAAGGAGGCGCTAACTACACTGAAACTCAAAAGGTAACGTTTTGTCAAGTCAACATTTTGTCCAGTTGTCAGGTTTTATTTCTCTTTTGCCATGTTTCAGGCTGTAGTGCTTGGTTCAGTAGGACAGGCTGCTTACCTCATGATGAGCGTCTTGTACACAGACTCCCGCAGCTGGAACACGTGGTTGGACACAGCCAAGTTATGTTCCAGTCTGAAGGGCTCCAGCACGACTCCATCTCGGACCGGGAATGTGAGCCGCAGGTCGTCACTGGGGTTTCCTGAAGATATAAAAGAAATGATACAGTTATAGACAGGAGCAGAGGAGCAGAGCCAGAGGAGCAGAGCCAGAGGAGCAGAGCCAGAGGAGCAGAGCCAGAGGAGCAGAGCCAGAGGAGCAGAGCCAGAGGAGCAGAGCCAGAGGAGCAGAGCCAGAGGAGCAGACAGGGGCACAGCAGACAGGGGCACAGCAGACAGGGGCACAGCAGACAGGAGCAGAGCAGACAGGAACAGAATGGGTGAGTGCATTACCCGTGCTGGGGGGAGGGGGCAGCGTGGCCATGTTGGGTTTGACGTCCGGCAGGAAGGAGGGGGGAGTGGGCTTGACGTCAGTGTTACCAGGTGACATATAGGGCGGGGCCATGGAGCTGTTGCCGGGGGGTGATGGGCGGAGTTGGGTTACCAGGAAGCGGGGAGCTGGGGTAACCGGGCAACCCTCGACCAGGCTGTAAACAAACAGCTACATGTTAATACAGTGAACAAAAAGTGACAATGTGATCCAACATTTGAACCAGTCTTCGGTTCAGTTTCTTTAACTGAACTGGTGTTGTCACGATACTAAAATGTCAAACTCAATTTCGATACTAAGGAATAGTCTCGATACCGATTCCGATACCATGATTATAATAAAAACACTCTTTCGAAAGTACACTGTACTATCACTCAGTGGTCCAGGTAGATTCAATAGTGGTCCTTGGGTGTATACTAGTCTATGTGGTCTTATAATTGCTCTCAGAAGAAGAGGAAGAGAAGAGGAAGAAGAGGGGAGGGAGGAGAGAGAGTAAAGGAATGGAGAGAGGGGAAGAAGAAAGATGAGAAGATGAGGAGAGGGGGAGGAAAGAAAGAAGGTAAAGGAATGTAGGGAGAGAGGGAGGGAGGAGGGGAAGAGAGGAAAGAGAAATGAAGGACTTTTTTAGTATCAATACCTGCAAAAAAGGAGTATCTAGTTTCGATACTAGTTTTAGTATCAATTAGTATCCGAGTTTCGATACTTTTGGCAAACTTAAACTGAAGAATCGGTTGCTTAAAGGTGCACTAGTAACTTTTCTAGTCGCAGCTTTAAAATGTGAATATTAAAAAAATAAAATTATTGTTTTGCCTACAACTTACAACAGTACAACTAGGCCACATTAGAGGTCAGATCTGGGGACAGGCGGGCCTACTCATACTAAAAAAGCAAGTTTCTCAAGCAATACAAACTGCTATAACATAACAGGAGGATCGACAAGATTAACATTAATGCCATGGAACATTCTGAACAAAGCAAACATATCTCCATGGAGACAAGCAAAAGTTACAGAGTGCACCTTTAACTTGATGGCAATGTACCAGAGCAGTTTCTGTTTTATGTTCTCAAATCAGGATTCCGTCTTACCCCTGAGGATTGGTTAAACGAGTTGTAGACTCCTCCAGCGCCCCCTGCTGACAGAGAGTTCAGCGCAGCGCCCTGTCCGTTAAACTGCTCCTGCTGAAACCATAGACACGTTATAAACTGTACTGGAACATCATGTGGTGCTAAAGAGGGGGTATTTTCCTTCTATGGGATATTAAAGAGGGGGTATTTTACTTCTGTGGGGTATTAAAGAGGGGGTATTTTACTTCTGTGTGGTATTAAAGAGGGGGTATTTTACTTCTGTGTGGTATTAAAGAGGGGGTATTTTACTTCTGTGGGGTATACCTTGTAACACATAACATATTTAGATCACCACATTAACTTATTGCTTTGAAAATGCTTTATTCACCTAATACAATGAATTAACACGTTTTAGAAGTTTCATTTTTGTTTTTGACACTCTGAGACTCCCCTCCCTTTGCTCTCTGCGCTAAGTCACTCTCCCTTCAGAGCACTATCACAACACAATCAGCTTCATCGCACTAATGAAACTACTGCACATCACATCAGGCTTGTCAAGTTACTGGGTACAGTTTTGTATCATGTTTGTTGTATAATTATGGAGAATTGTTGTGTGGGAGCATGGGTGACGTAGGCTTGTGGGTGGAACCTTGTACAAATCTTACAGCTAACCATAAGGAGGGTACAAAAAGGGTCCGGTAGAGATTGCTAGATTACTCAAACCTGCATTGATGACATGTGAAACCTTTTCAGATGGGGGAACGTTATAAGATGGTAGAAAATCGTTTTTTTTCATAATCCCCCTCTTTAACTCTAGCAGACAGGCGATACCTTATAAAACTGCTGTGAAGTGGGTCCAGGTGGCTGGTACTGAGGGAGCCCCATTTTATGAGTCTGATACGAGGGGGAGGAGCCTGACCGCTGGGGGGGCGGGCCAGGGCCTCCTGCACCTGCACAGAGAGAGAAAACCCAAAAATGTTTTAACACAGATCTAGTAATAAAAAGCCATAGAAACCAACTGTAGTGTGCATTGGATTAAACAAGAACTACACCAGGACTAAACCAGGACTGAACCAGGACTAAACCACTGCAAAATCAGGACTAAGCCAGGACCAAACAAGGGCTAAACCAGAACCAAACCAGAAATAAAAACCAGGACCAAACCAGGACTAAACCAAGACCAAACCAGACTAAACCAGGACTAAATCAGGCCCAAATCAGGACTATGTACCTGTGTGGTAGGGCATGTTAGGTCCAGAGTAAGACCCAGGAACTGAACCAGACCCAGGTCCAGACCCGACTGGGACTCCATACTGCTGCGGCATTCCCGGAAACGACTGAAGACAGAAAACGAGATTCATAAGAACAGAATGCTTGGGTAAATAACATTTTATTCACATAAAACTGATTAAAAACTAACCAGGGACTAAACCTGGGACCAAACCCGGGACCAGACCCAGTTCCAGACTCGGGACTAAACCTTAGGTCTCACCTCGGAGTTGTAGGGCCGCTTGAGCCCCTGCTGCTGCTGCCTCAGGTGGGCTCCTTGCTGGGGGCCGTAGTTCGGGTGCTGGGGGAGCCTCTGAGGCCCTCCTCCAAACATGGGCCCCATCGACTGAGGCGCTCGGTTTGGTCCAGGCCCATACCTGGACCTCGAGGACCGGACATGAACTGGGGACTGTAGCCTGGAGCACCCATCTGGAACACAGGCAGGGGGTCAGCAAGAAGGCAAAGGACTGAACCAGAACTGGACCGGGGACTGCACAGGGACTGCGCGGGGACTGGATTTGAACTGGACCAAGTCTAAAACCCGGACTGGACCTAGACTCAAGACTAAAACCCAAAACATGGACTTGACCAACACTAAATACTAAAACTAGGACTGGACCAGGACTAAAACTGGACAACATAAACATTGAACATTTGATCCAAACCAACCTACTTTATATAATATTTCAGCGCCAAACATTTCCCAAATTATACAGTTAAAGAAACAGGCTTTCCTTTTAAGTGCTATCACAAAGAAAGCATGGTTTAGTTGCATTTACAGAAAAAGTGGGTGGGGCAGAGTAAGGCCAATATATAAAGCCTATAGTGATAGTACTCACGGGTCCGTAGTTGACCTCCTGGTTCTGCTTCTCCTGTATCGCTGCAGCGACGGTTGCCGTGGCGGTGGCTGTTGCTGTAGTAGCAGCAGCGGCGGCCACAGCGGCTGCAGCGGCAGCCTGAGTGAAGTCTGCAGAGCCCCGTGACGCGCCAGGATTCGACGGGTAACTGTAACAAGCGCAAGAGTCAGAGGAGCAGCACTGAGACAATGGGAGCATGAAAAATCAAATCATAAAACATGATCTTTATTAGGACTGAGATGAATCACAATCACATCATTATTACATTTACAAAATCTTAAAGACTGCAGTTTTAAATACCATCCTTTCCTCCACAAACAACAAATATCTGCCTCTATCTGCATAAAAACTGCTCAGCCTGTAGTTTAGATCTGTGCAAACATGTTCTGAAATGTGAGTATTCATTTGTCAGTTCAGATTTCAGTCCTTTTGTCAATTCTTCTGGACGTGTTTAAAATATGAACTTTGGACAGAATCCTATTGCAGGTGATGTCATCAACATTCCCCAGGGGCATGATCCTAACTGGAGGCATGCTCTGTCTGAGGCTTCATTAGAC
Source organism: Periophthalmus modestus (assembly GCA_019594935.1). Taxonomy (NCBI): domain Eukaryota; kingdom Metazoa; phylum Chordata; class Actinopteri; order Gobiiformes; family Gobiidae; genus Periophthalmus; species Periophthalmus modestus. The sequence continues at coordinate 30,798,186 of JAIEZT010000012.1, read as the reverse complement.
TGTAATCTAAGGTTTATTTTTTAACACAATTTGACCAGAAAGAACTGACTTAGCTGGAACTACAACAGGTGAGACTGTTTGTGCTGTTATATAAGTCCCTCTCAAATAACATTACAATCACAAGCTAGCGAGCATTAGCCAACAGTTTTTCTGTTAGATACTCTCACCTTTTTGTTGAAAATCAAATTCCTAAACGGGACCACAAATGCTCGGATTGATCAAAGGCTCCTAAAAATGTGCTCTTAAATCACTTTTGTGTTTTTTGTAGAGTTTTCAGACAATCTAAAACATATCATCCTGTGTTTGCTAATGTGTGCATTGCGTTTCTGGTAACTGATGAACATTCCACCAGACATGCATGTAGAACACCCCCAGAACCATTTTCATAATCCTCAGATCACCCACCTGCCCCCGTAGCCTCCTGGAGCCCCTCCATACCCGCCAGGCCCACGCCCGTACATGCTCTGGCTCATGTAGCTTTTGTTGGGCTCGCCGTAGCCCTGCTGCCCCATATATCCTCCAGGACCCCCCACCCATTCCAGACGGGGGTCCCTGCATCATGGGCCCCGCAGAGGGAGAGGCGCCTGGTCCCATCACACCTCCTCCAAGGCCCTGTAAAAGAAAGAGTCAGGACTGGGCACGCTGGGGCAGATGTGGGTAGGCCCGTCACGATAATCACTAAAAAAAGGGTTGAGAAATACTCATTCGTGGCCGTGGGACATTTTATATAATCGTAATAATCGCCAACAAAGATAATTGTCATTATATTCCCAGAACGTGCAAAAAAACCCTACTTATCCACAGAGACCGCAATTATTTTAGCCATGATAATCATGACACCAAAATTCAGTATCACCCAATATCGTTGAATATTTGTGTCCCCTCTCTCTGTAACTGCTTCTGACAGACTCGTCATTTTGGACATAAAATTCGTCCCTAAATCAAGATATGAACATTAATATAACAGACAAGTCAGGCGCCTTCTTTCCCCGAGGTTAGCAACAGGTTTGATTGACAGTGTTGCTACGTGCACGCTCCCTGTTAGATCAGCAGTGCGGGCCGGAGCGGGTGTTACCTTCAACAACCTCGCTCCGGATTGGCTCTTGGATACTCACGATCGGAACTCCAAATGGGGATCCGGCTCCAAATTTGCGCTTATAATTCTAACTAAGAATGTTTTTTATTATCATCATGGTATTGGAATCAAGATTGTTTCTGTTTTTTTTTATTATCGTAACAGCCCAGATGTTGACAGGTGCAGACAGGTGCAATGTTACCTGAGAAGCCGAGGGGTTGGTGACTCCCCACACAGTTGTGACCACAGACAGAGACCCTGTGGGCTGGTTCGGAGGCTGCTGCCAACTCGAGTCATACGGATACGAGCCATCACTGAAAGAAAGAGAGACAGAGCGAGAGAGAGAGGGCCGTTAGACTCAGATGCCTCCCTGTGTGTCAGATGCCCTCCCACCCTCTTATATCCCATTGTGTCAAATGCCTTTCCATCCTCCCATCCTCCTGTAGCGTTAGACAAAGATGGGGGCAGGTCAAATGTCTCTAGTTAGTCTGCAGATATTGTGTTGTGTCAGATGCCCTCCCAGATGTTGAGGTGTGATTGGATAAATACAGCAGGAGAATGGACCTCGTCACATAATGATGATGTTACACAGGATAGATGCGTTTACCTGTGAGGGTTGTTGAGCCCTGCCTTCATCTGGTTCAGAGGATTCATGTTGTGGCTCTGTCCAATCACGCACGTCACCCCTGAAAAACAAAAGACACCTCAGCTGTAGCCTTCACACTCCCGACCCGAGCCGCAGAAAGAAAACACACTCACGTTCACAATTTGAGCAGCTCCAATAATCTCCTAACCCTGTAGTTTAAGACCTCTATAAATGTTCTGAAATAGGGCTGTCAAAAGAGAATCAGATACTAATCAATCCTAAAACTAGTATCAAAACTAGACACTCGTTTGAGCAGGTATTGATACTAAAAAAGTCACACTGACAGGATAGACATGAACCTTTCCTGAAGATCTTTAGAATGATCTTAAGCAGCATCCAAAGAAGTTTAAGATCACATAGACTAGTATATGCCCTAGACGACTGAGGGATTACACAGATATACGGCTACAAGGGAATAGAAAAAGTACAACCATTTAATGTGGAAAATCACATTCCACCGTCTAAAGAAAAAGTGTTTATCATAATTGTGGCATTGGAATTGGTATCGAGTCTATTCCTTAGTATCGAAAGTAAAAATAAAGGTAAGAATTTTTTGTATCGTGAAATCTGAAATGCCTGAAATCTTACTTTATACAAACACGTTTATTCGCGGTCACTGTCTTTCTCGGCTCCTCAGGCTCTGACTGTGGTTTTACAACTGAACTTTGAACCAAATCAGTTTCAAGACAACTTAGACAGACTAAGACCCCATGAAGCCACAGGGACCTATAGTTCTAAATAATACAAGCTAAAGAACTTTGACATCTGCAACCACTATTGATTCTAGGGCTGTCGTCGACTAAAGACATGTGCTGCTGATTGATTGATCAACTAAAAAGAGAGTGTGCCCAAAGCTCTCAAAACTATTCCCCATCTCTGTGTATCTGACCTAAACTGCGCTCACAAGACTACACCGGCAGGGGCAGCTCATTCAACAACTACTTTTTATTTCTGGTGCAGTTGTAATTAGAGACATTAGACATTTTGTGAGTCAATTCGATTTTTTTCCCCCGTCACATTTGTGCAGTTATCTCTAATGTTCAAATAAAGCTTTATGTGTGTTCCTTAAGCAGCAGGTCAGTCAAAAATATTCTATAAGGCCGAAAGCTGACATGCTAAAAAGTGCAAATATCAGCCAGATATATCAGCGAAGCAACATATCTGTCCATCTCTACACAAGACTACACCCGTACAGGAGTTTTATGCATAAAAAGTATGTATTTGCATAAATGTGTGAATCATAGGTTTAATCTGCCTTTTTTTTTTTTTTTTTTTACAGATGAATACAAAAATATACCAAATCTCCCTGTAAACACTAAAGTCACATGACCAATCACACGATGCATGTGATTGGTCATGTAACTTTAGTGTTTACAATCTGTGGTCTCCTGATAGCTTTAAAATAACTGAAATTATTATTTTACACTGGCTAAAGATTCAGTTCATTCATTAGAATCCGCTACATACAAACTATAGCCGTTAAGTTAAAAAAAAAAAAAAAATTATAATAAATTAGACAGGTTTACTTTTCATTTAAAAACATCTTTCAGTGAATCATTAATATTGAAAATATTAAAGAAATATGTATATAACTTACAACTTACAAATAAAATGTTAAAATAATTAAATTCACAGTTAATTCTCTGAAATGTTAGAATTACACATTAAATCTAAGAAAAAAAATGCTTTGCCATCATCTGTATAAAGTGGACTAAGTGTGACGTCACCACAGCGTTCGGCTCCAGTCAAATGAAGCTCATCGAGACTAGCAATTATAGCGGCCAAGTTCCATATTTGGAATACCGACCGCGAGTGTCGTAGCAACCAAAGAGCCAATCCAGAGTGATAATATTGAAGGTAACACCCCTTCCTGCCCACACCGCATGTTTGGCCGGGTGGCGGGCACTTAACAACAATGTCAATCAAACCTGTTACTAATACTAGCAGAAGCAGCCTCGGGGGAAAGAAGGCAGCTGATTTGTCTGTTATTAATATTCAGATCTTGATTTATGGACAAAATGGTGAAATAAAAACCCCAGGATCATCTAGAGTGACAGCAGCAGTTACAGAGAGAAGGGATGCAGTTTTCTAATGTAAAGTGAATGGGAGCCAGAGTCCCTTTATATTTCTATGTCAGTGAAATCTACAGAAAACCTTCAGAAAGTAACGGAAACAGATCACATTTGAAAAAACAGAATAAAAAACAATATTATTTATACTGATATGACTCAACTGGAGAAACGGGCCTGTCTCTATGATCACTACATACACCTCTCGTCCAGAACATGGAAGCTGGAAATATACATTTATGGGGCTCAGTATTTGTCCTGGTGCTTTTTCTCCTGGGAATTTTTTATTTTTATTTTACTGTACTACAATGAGATTTGAGCTGCAGAAGGCTAAATAAATAACTTCCATGACTCATTATAGACACAAACTAATTAAGTGTTGCATTTATATTTTTAAGCAATATTGTACATTTAGAACTGTGTTGATGGAATATTTTTAGCCCGTGGTATTGTTTCAATAATATCGCTAATTGTCTATATTTATTTATTTATATATATATTTTTCAAATAAAAGTGGAGTTATTGTGAGAGAATTTCCATTGCTGTGCTGCTCTGAGCTTAGTTAATGTGATTTCCCTGTTATCTGTGTATTTGATTATTATGTAAAGCACTTGGTCCAGCTGAAGTTTGGATTAGATATTGCTATAAAAATACGCTTGAACTGACCTGATTTAACTGGCTGCAGTTAGATGTATAATCAAAAAGGATTAATATGCATTTTTTGACTTTTTTGGATTTAAAGTCCCGATATTATGCCATTTTCTTATCTATGTTCTAAAGTTGCTTCCTCATCACAAACATACCTAGAGTTGTATTTTGTTTCACTCACAGTTGAGTCCTGCATATTTAGACCGAGTTCTTCTCTCAATCAGAAAACTCTCTGTTCCACCTTGTCATGTGGTAATACAGGAAGTGATCCACTGTGTTTTTAAACTCCAGACAACTTCATTAGGTTTCATTTGCATAATTTCAGCCTGTAATTGCCAACCTCTACTGAACTAAAGGTAAAAGGAGCTGTTAACTTGAAAACTACCACTTCATGACATCACAAGGTGGAACAGAGCATTTTGCGCTTTGGAGATGCAGACAGACTAATAATAAAGGATTACTCAAATGTGTGTGAATGAAACAAAACACAACTCTTTCTGTTTTGAGGAGGAAACAGCATTATAACATGGATTAACGCTCACAAGAGTCAGTTTTGAGTAATACAGGACCTTTAAATGTCATGTAAAAAGTCAAATCATCTTTTTTTTTTTTTCTGATCATGAAGCCCCTGATTACTCACATCAGATTTGCAGTTTACACCTCATTTAAGTAATCTCAAAGGCCCACAAATCTGATTATATCTGATTAATCGCAAGGCCAAGGATGACACACTTCTCTACTAATTCTACAAAAACCCAGAGAAGTCAAACGGAAAATACACTAAAAAATAATAATACAAGATATATGAATGGTCTTCTCATAAATTCAAACAAAACAAGATACAAAGTTATATTATTTATAAGTTAAACTACTCTAACTCTGACTGACACCAAACAAGAAACAAATCGAGGATAATTGTAAACATATATAGTTCAAAATATAAAATTGTCAAAATGTAGGATGGCAAAAATAGCTACATATATATCTGAATTCGAGTAACCATCTATAGTGTATGATGCTGTTGTATTTAACAATAATAAAAAGAAAATAAATGAATTGATCCAACCAGATGCCCTGCCCTCCCCCGTGCGTCTCTCACACGCACGGTCCTGCTAATAAATGTAAGGATTTATGTCATAATTTAGGCATAAACGTGATAAAAAAAAAAACAGCGGATAAACGTGAAAATGTGAGATACACGGCGCGGCTCTGAATCTCAGCGTCCGTCTGCGAGCCACACAAAACCAGGGAGACATTTTGAGATTCCTCTGAGGCTAACGCTAACTGCTAACACCTTTATGGCATTCTGACCCGAGCTAACACGGCTAACAGGCTAACGAGGCGAAAAAACGAGCACGGAACAAAAATATTCACTGTAACATGTTATAATTTCACGGACTGACAGTAACGGACATGACACGCCACGTCCTATGTTTTACACCGAATGAAATAAGCGCTTTTTGGTTCAAAATGTTGGATTATTGGGTTAGCTTGTTAGCATTCCAGCTACAAGGCTCTGACAATGGAATGCCGCTGTTAGCAACACGCTAGCGCTGCCCTGTAACGCACATTTTACGGGTTTTTTGTCATAAAGGAAAGGGGGTTATCTAAAACCACGGTGTAATATGTCACATGGTGGATCCCCTGTGTCCTCATGTCGCTGTTATATTCGCCGGTACAACGCAGCGGGAATGGCGTTTCCAAACAGCGGACCTACCTCCAGTCTCTCCCCGGTGTTCGAGCTCTGCGCCCGGGCAACGCAGCGCGACCTTCCCCGGGCCTCCGTCACATCCAGATGAGAGAGAGTATGCTCCAAGAACCGATGTAATCCACGGACCCCCGCACGACCCAGGCACGAGAAATGACCCGAAAATCCCCCGGTTCGACGATGCAACACGGCGGCCCCAGAGCTCCAGACAGCCCCCGGCACTGCGGCTCCTCTGCAGCCGGCCTAGGTGACTGCTCGGTGGGATTCACGCGTTGGCAGCATTCCTTAGTTCCGCTGGAGCCTGGAGGTGATACGGACAGCGGTGATGGTGATGGTGATGGTGGGAGGTGAGGAGACGAGGTGAGGGGACGAGGTAGGAGCTAGGAGAGATTTGACACAGGGAGGAATGGGTTCAGACTGCTACCGCTAAACCGGAGGAAGCGCCCCTGCATGAAGGAAGCAGTACTGCAGCTCAGAGAGAGGGAGAGAGAGGACACGAGGAGGAGGAGGAGGTGGAGGAGGAGGAGGAGAGAAGAGGGGGAGGAAGGGGCGCGGGGCGCGCAAACCAGGACTAAACCAGGGATAAACCAGGACCAAACTAGGACCAAACTAGGACCAAACTAGGACCAAACCAGGACCAAACCAGGACCAAACCAGGACTAAACCAGCGCCAAACCAGGATTAAACCAGGGCTAAACCAGGACTACACCAGGACCAAACCAAGACCAAACCAGGACTACACCAGAACCAAACCAGGACTAAACCAAGACTAAACCAGGACTAAACCAGGACTAAACCAGGACTACACCAGGATCAACCAGTACAGAACCAGGACCAAGCCAGGACTACACCAGGAATAAACCAGAACCAAACCAAGACCAAACCAGTGCTAAACCAGGACCAAACCAGGACCAAACCAGGGCCAAACCAGGGCCAAACCAGGACCAAACCAGGACCAAACCAGTGCTAAACCAGGACTACACCAGGACCAAACCAGTACCAAACCAGGACCAAATGCTTCTATTCGAATGGTTCATAAAATCCTCAATAATACTGCGCCTGCACATCTAAAACAATTCATCCAGTTCACATCAGCTACAACCTCCAGAATCACACGGGCCTCCACCAGGGGGCAGTGTACCATCCCAAAGAGAAAAACTGCATTTGCACAATCAGCCTTCTCATATAATGCAATAAAAGAACGGAACCATCTTCCAAATGATATAAAGAGCCTATCAAATTGTGATTCCTTTTCCAAAGAACTCAAAAAAATGGTTATGGGCTAGTCAGACTTGTCAGCATTGAAATACCTGCTTTTATTCCTTTGTTATAATATGTAATTAATATGTAATGTATGTCTCTTTTACTATGAAATGCATGCACTGACGAATCAATGAGATATTGTTTTAAATTGTTTTATATTATTGACTATGTAATTTCCACTTTGTAATTTTTATTGTTTGTCAGGGACTGCAGATGGAAACTAGCTGTTTAGCTATAATCTGGTGCAGATCATCTCTGTTTTTATGAGCATAATGTCTCTGTACATTGTCCCTTCAAATAAAGACTAAACTAAATAAACTAGAACAAAACCAGGAATAAAATAGGAATAACCCCGGGAATAAATCAGGACTAAACCAAGACTAAACCAGGACTAATTTGGGATTAACCAGGTCTTAGCCAGGTCTTGTCAACAACAAAACTTATATAACACTAGCCTGCTTAAAGAGGCACCGTGTAACTTTTGTGGAGAAGGACACACTGCTTGCTTGACCTGATATCACTTTGTCTGAAATATTCCACATATAGAGTGAAAGGGTAAAGAGAGACATGTTGCTGAATGTATCATATGATTTCCAGTTCAGCCGTAACGGTGGAAGTAAAATAAAATCCACAGTCATAATGCAGAGAGAGACTGGAACAGTAGAAGTTGCCAACATTTCATACAACCCTGATTCCCAGTACGCCCAAAAAGTCTGGTCTTCTTTGCAAGCATCAGCGTCAAAGGGGGACATTCTCTAAATAAGTAGGATGAGAGACAATGGGGCGAGAGACAGAGCAGAAAACCAAAAGAGGGACAGATGATCAGTTAAGTTCCAGAGTGTGGCATTTTCTGTTTGATCCCTGATATAATCTGACAGACCGATCTGAAAATATTGTATGCGTCAGCTTCTTTTGTCATTGTGAGGCGTGTTGCCGGCTGATTTGCTGTTGGGATGCATGCTCACGTGTAATGTATTGAAAAACTCCAACACTTTTTTGTCTATTTTTTTTGTAAAAGTTACAAGGTGGGGCTTTAGAGAATATCTTGGTATAAATGCTCTTTGTGTCATCCTTAACCCATCCCAGTGTGTTTCAATGCATCAGATGTGTAAATTACTGTATATAGACGTGTTTGCTTTGCAGTGATATCACACAGGGGGGTGTTTTACATTTATCTCTATGGTGGATTGTCCAGCTATTTCCATGATGACACAATGCACAGATTAGCAAGCACAGTTGAACAGTTTTAAGATTGGCTGAAAACTCAAGAAAAAATGTATTTAAATAGCACATTTTCAGGAGCCTGTGATCAATCTGAGCGCTCATGGTCCTGTTTAGGCAGCAGACTAAGCAGGGCCCCGAGGCCACCAGAGGGCCCTCAAGAGCCCATACATTTATATTGAAAATAATACAATATATCAAGTTTTATTGGACACAGGGCTGGTGTGTTTATAGCAGCCTAAATATCCCACTCAAACTATTACACTTTTATACCTTTTTATACCGTTTTATACCTATAGTAGCAAAATATCTGCTGCTGCTACATTTGTTTTTAAGCCGGGCAGAGGTGAGGACAACTGCGTGTTTACAACGGTGCAAAGACCTTTTATAATGTAAATGTAAGCCCTCTGTCACCAACTGGAACATATTAAATCCACCAGAAATGTGTCTAGAATTTCAAAAATCTTGACACCCCCTTATATGTTTGTCTGCTGTTCTTGTGACTATGGATGTTTTCAGTCTGATGTTGGTCATATAAATACAATTGGTCAGGGTGATGAGAGCAGAGTCATAATGTGTCAAATGTGAATCACCAACACGGCCGGCCGTAGCTTTCAGGGAGCCCAAAGCTGAATTTGTCTCAGGGGCCCCGACAGTGGATGGCTCCTGGCTCAGCTATTGGTGATTCACATTTGACACATTATGACTCTGCTCTCATCACCTTGAACAATTGTAACATCAAACATCAGACTGAAAACATCCAGAGTATCACAGCTACCACAGTCACAAGAACAGTAGACAAACATATAAGGTGGGGTCAAGATTTTTGAAATTCTAGACATTTTTTCTTCATTTCTGGTGCTTTTAATGTGTTCCAGCTGGCGACAGTTACATTATAAAGGTCCTTGCACCGGTGTAAACTCATAGCTGCCCTCACCTCTGCCCGACTCAAAAACAAATGTAGCATCAGTAGATATTTTTCTACTTTAGATATAAAACAAATGTGATTGTTTTACAGGGACATTTAGGCTGCTGTAAACACACCAGCCCTGTGTCCAATAAAACTTGATATATTATTTTCAATATAAATGCATAGGCTCTTGGGGGCCTCTGGTGGCCTCTGCTGGCCTCAGGGCCCTAAATAGCTGCTTAGTCTGTTTATAGGCTGGGCCGGCCCTGATCACCAATAAGTGAGCCAGGCATCTGCTGCCAGGGGCCCCAGAGAAAAATTCAGCTTAGGGCCCCCTGAAAACTAGGGCCGGGCCTGTGTTTAGGAGTTTGATTTTCAACAAAAAGGTGAGAGTAACTGAAAAACTGTTGGCTAATGCTAGCTAGCTTGTAGCTGTAATGTTATTTGAGAGGGACTTGTTTAACTGCAGAAATCAGCTCACCTGCTATAGTTCAGATGAATCAGTTCTTTATGGTCAGATTGTGTTAAAACAGATTAAAGTCTAACAAAGCTTCAGACAGAGCAGTGCCTATAGTTAGCAAAACACCCCCAGGGAATATAGATGACACCAGCTGCAAAGTATCAACATAAACAGTGGAAATGGAAAGTTTCCACAAGCAACTAAACACTATTTACATTACATCACACTAAAATGCATTATTATACCTCATCTTTACAAAAGTGAAAAAGTGTTTTGTTAACTTCACATCAACATTACAACGTAAACATTTTAAAACATTGGTTATTGACCATAGTGCAAAGATCAACCTAAACTGGTGCCTGAAGTTCCCAGCTCTGGCCTCTTGATGGCGCTATTTACACACTTTTACTCGTACTATACGGGAGAAACGATTTTTTCTTTTAATATTTGCAACGTAATAAAAATGTAAAATAAATACCACCAACAGCCTCCAGACGCCCCATGGACTAAACCAACTCAAAAGGTGAAAGTTTCCTCTTTATTTCCACGTTTGTAGGACTGTTCACAAAGCAAAGGCTGGCTACTTTTAGCATTTGAATCTGAAATATATTTTAAAAAAGTATAGTTGAGTCATTAAAGTTTTTTCGTTACCACATAATCATACACATCATGCACGATGCATTAAAGATCCTCTGCATGTGTCTAATGGAGCTGGATTTAAACACTGTCAAAGAAGAGGCCTGTCCCACATCTTCATGAACACAGGTTTTAACTGTATAAAACTGAAATGATGATTCTCCGTGTGTAGTTCTGGTTGAGTCCTGGTTTCCTGGTTTAGTCCTGGTTAAGTCCTGGTTTAGTCCTGGTGGTTTTTAGTCCTGGTTTAGTTTAGTCCTGGTTTAGTCCTGGTTGAGTCCTGGTTTAGTCCTGGTTTAGTCCTGCTTGAGTCCTGGTTTAGTCCTGGTTGGGTCCTGGTTGAGTCCTGGTTTAGTCCTGGTTTACTCCTGCTTTAGTCCTGGTTCAGTCCTGGTTTATCCTCAGTGTGAGGTGGTTCATGTGGCTCTAACATGTGGGAGATGTACTTTGGTGCTGGTCCATGGAGAGACTTACACAAGCAGAGCTGCTTTAAAGTCTATTCTCTGAGCCACAGGAGCCAGAGACCTGAGCACAGGACTTATGTGCTCGTACTTTCTGGTTATAGTCAGGACTCGAGCAGCAGCGTTCTGGATGTACTGTTCTGTCTTAAGGCTCGTTTGGAGAGGCCAGTGAGCAGGACGTTACAGTAGTCTAATCTACTGGAGACAAATGCATGGATAAGTCTGTCCAAGTCTGGTTTTGACAGTTTACCTTTGTTTTTTGCAATGTTTTTTAGATGGTAAAAAGCTACAGATGTTACACATTTGATGTGGCCGCTAAAATGAAAAATACTAGATGCAAAAGGGAGAATATTTATTTTGGAAAACATATAATTTTACAAGTTTTGGTTCAGATGTCACTGAAAAATACAAAAAAGATTTAAATATTTGTGACATAATAAAAATAAAAATAGAAATTATAATTTACATAAATATTTAACAATAATGACTCAAAAACATTCTTTCAAAACAAATACAAAAAAATAAATGTCAAAAAACGAGGGCGCAGAGCTGTCGCAGGCTAAAGCAGTTTAAAGTGCATATGACAGGGCAGACCACACATTTCACTTTTCTCTAGTTCAACAATTTTGATAATGTTTATAATTTTACTTCCTGGTTGGACACGGGCAGATGATGTGACACACGTAGAGGTATTTCCATAACTGTTACCTAGCAGCCATAATGTAAAAAAACTGTCTAAATTACACAAATGTGATTGTTTGATGGATAAAAATGAAAGACAAGACTGTTGTTTAATGAAATGAAGGGTTAAAGTGTCAGAAAATTGTCTTACTGTTTGTATTTGTACTTTTTTCCACAAACTGTCACTAAACTGATGTAAATTCTGATAAACATTTAGCACAGGGATGATCCACCAAACCAAGTCAGAATGAGACAAACATGAAAACCTGTCATTTGTACTTTAAATGAAAAACAGCAAATTTGTGGAGCAAAAACAGCTGTGTGTTTCCGCCAGACGGGAGTTTACTCAGAGATGCACCAGTCTGTTTTGAGGTTTTGATATCAGTTGTATTGTACAACCTAAACCAGGACTAAACCAGATATAAACCAGGGACTAAAACAGGGACAAAACCAGGGATTAGACCAGGACTAAACCAAGATTAAACAAAGACTAAACCAGGACCAAACCAGGAACTAAACTTGGACTAAAACAGGACTAAACCAGGACTAAACCAGGGACTAAACTTGGACTAAACCAGGACTAAACCAGCACTAAACCAGCACTAAACCAGGACTAAACCAGGACTAAACCAAGACTAAACCAGGATTAAACCAGGGACTAAACTTGGACTAAAACAGGACTAAACCAGGACCAAACCTGCACTAAACCAAGGACTAAACCAAGGACTAAACCAGGACTAAACCAGGACTAAACCAGGACTTAACCAGAACTAAACCAGGATTAAACCAGGGGTAAACCAGGACTACAGCAGAAATAAACCAAGGACTGATGATTAAACCAATGACTAAATCAAGGACTAAACCAGGACTAAACCAGGAGTAAACAAATTAAATCAAGCACTAGATCAGGATTAAATTAGGTCTAAACCAAGTTTAAACCAGAACTAAACCAGTACCTAACCAGGACTAAACCATGAATGAACTAGGACTGAACCAGGACTTAACCAGGACTTAACCAAGTCTAACCTGGCACTAAACCAGGTTTAAATCAGGTCTTATCTCATCAGTCTCTCAGCAGGAGTTATCCGTTGTATGCCGTTTTTTCCCAGAATGCCGTGTTTTCCTGGGTTTGGGCACACAGACGCCTTGTCCCTTCTTGTGCCCGGTGTCTCTCTGCTCCTGTCTCTGCTGCTGTCTCTGCGGTGGTGCACAGGTGAGGCCGGCAGCACACTCGCACCTGCCCAGCTGAACGCGCCGGTGCTTGGGAGCCCGCAGCAGGCACAGCTCACCCTCTGTGGGAATCCTCTGGCAGCGTTTCCCCGTCAGATACCTCACGCAGCAAAGTCCGGCCGCACAGTCTCCAGAACGCACGCAAGGAGCCATCTCTGCAGCTGCACACAGGACAGACAGGTGTGAGCGGGTTTAAAGCTGACCTGTTTTACAAACTGGACTTCTCAGACCTTTTAACCATATTATAGTCGTTTCTTCTCATTGAGCCTCTGAAGTTGTATTTGGAGTGAAACATGTTTTAAGTAATTTTTAATCTCTTATTTTAAAAACGCAATTTTGCTGATCTACCCCCATTTTCACCTCCACCGGTACACGCCCACTGTTATGGTCAAGGTGAAAAATGCTTAAACATCCTATTTTACACAACATGGACTCTTGTGAGCTTTAAGCCATGTTATAATGCTGTTACTGCCTCAAAAACAGACCTGGAGTTGTGTTTTGTTTCATTCAAACGTTTGAGTAACACTTTATTATTAGTCTGTAACATCTCCAAAGCTCAAAATGCTCTGTTCCACCTTGTGATGACATGAAGTGGTAGTTTTCATGTTAACAGCTCCTTTTACCTTTAGTTCAGTCCATACTGGTAATTCCAGGAGAGAGAATAGACAAAGTTACCTCTGGTCCTGTTGAAGTTCGAGTCCTGGTCCAAGTCCAGATCCTGGTCTTGGTCTCTGCTGGACTGTCTCCTCTGCGGCCTGTGTTACTGCATGAGCCTCTCTGAAAACACACACGCATATTTAGAACAAAGGACTAAACTAGGACTGAACTGGGACTAAACCAGGACTAAACCAGGACTAAACCAGGTCTAAACTAGAACTAAACCAGGACTAAACCAGGACTAAACTAGAACTAAACCGGGACTAAACCAGGACTAAACTAGGTCTAAACTAGAACTAAACCAGGACTAAACCAGGACTAAACTAGAACTAAACCGGGACTAAACCAGGACTAAACCAGGTCTAAACTAGAACTAAACCAAGACTAAACCAGGATTGAACCAGGTCTAAATCAGTACTAGACCAGGACTAAACCACAACTCAACTAGTACTCAACCAGGACTAAACCCGGTCTAAACCAGGACTAAACTAGAACTAAACCAACACTAAACTAGGGTCAAACAAGGACTTAACCAGGACTAAACCAAAACTAAATCAGAACTGAACTGGGACTAAACCAAGACCAAACCAGGACTAGCTAGAACTGAGCTAGGCCCAAACCAGGTCTACACCAGAGCTAAACCAGGACTAAACCAGCTATAAATTAGGACTAAACCAGGTCTAAACGAGGACTAAACTCACTGGAGGAGCGTCACAGTTCGGTCCTGTACACACAGAGGAGTCAGACCTCCCTGATCCTCGTCGGTTAGATCTTTGAGAGTTCCCATTTTGAGAATCCTGGAGAAGGAGAGGTTTCACAAAATCAACATTTAAAAGCTCAAATTTAAGTTTTTTTTGTGTTTTTTTTTTTTTTTTTTTTTGTTTTTACCGTTGTCACAGAGGCATCTTTGGAGGACTTGATGGTGTTCGAGTCCAGAGCCAGACCAGAGACCAGAGCCACACATAAAAGAGTCCCCAAAACAAGCCTCATCTTTCGGCACGAGCAGAGCAACGACACAGGGGACAACCGGGGTAGGACTAGACCTGGATCAAACCAGGATCAGAGGACTAGACCAGGACTAGACCAGGGTCACGACCAGCACAACAACTTTTCTGATTACTTTTGTTAAAAGTTTTAATTTAATGCCAATATTTTTTACTCTGTGTAAAAGCTTTTACAACAATCAAAATAATAAGTGAATCAATGTGTTTTTAAATATTACCAAAAAGAAGCTTATTCTTGTAGATTTGTGTCAGTCAGAATAAAAAACTCAACAAGGAGGTAAGCTTCTGTTAAATATTTATGTTCTTAAGTTTGAAAATGTGAGTTTGAGTTAATCAAGCTCAGACAAAAATTGTTTTGTTTTTTTTCAGTTCCACAAAAAGTTAAGAAAATCCCACAAAGTCTTTAAATAAGAAGCAAAAATAGTCCTCAAACTGTCTGAAAAGTGATCCGAACATTCCAAGATGCTCCGAAGTGGATCCAAACACACAAAGTGAAGACTGTCTCTGTGCTGTGAGTTTGCAGTGGGGTGCGTTTGGTTCTTATACCCCCCCGTGCCTCTGATGTGGGCTCTTGTTTTTGAAGTGTTCACAGATCAGAGTGCGCTTCCTTCCTGTGTCCCCCCAGGTGAGGCTTAGCCCCGCCCCTCCCCACACACCTGTCTGCCCCGTGCGTTTGAGGTGGTCGGCCCAAACGCATTATACGGATTTACAAGTGATTAAAGAACATTAGGCAGTTCAAACGGCAGGAAGTGGGTGATGGACAGATGAATCGGCCAATCACACGGCTCTAAATCTCCCCCGAATCACGGCTTTGTTCTGGAGACACTTCAAAATAACCACAAACTAAAAAGAAATGTGTTTTAGAACTAATATAAAAGTCAAACTAAACGTGAGCAGAGTTTAAACTGGGACTAAAGTGGGACTAAACCTGAACCAGGTCTAAACCAGGACTAAACCTGAACCAGGTCTAAACCGGGACTAAACCTGAACCAGGTCTAAACCAGGACTAAACCTGAACCAGGTATAAACTGTGACTAAACCTGAACCAGGTCTAAACTGGGACTAAACCTGAACCAGGTATAAACTGGGACTAAACTGGGACTAAACCTGAACCAGGTCTAAACCGGGACTAAACCTGAACCAGGTATAAACCGGGACTAAACCTGAACCAGGTATAAACTGGGACTAAACTGGGACTAAACCTGAACTAGGTCTAAACCGGAACTAAACCTGAACCAGGTATAAACCGGGACTAAACCTGAACCAGGTATAAACTGGGACTAAACTGGGACTAAACCTGAACCAGGTCTAAACCGGAACTAAACCTGAACCAGGTATAAACTGGGACTAAACCTGAACTAGGTCTAAACCGGAACTAAACCTGAACCAGGTATAAACTGGGACTAAATCTGAACCAGGTATAAACCGGGACTAAACCTGAACTAGGTCTAAACCGGGACTAAACTGGGACTAGACCTGAACCAGGTCTAAACCGGGACTAAACCTAAACCAGGTATAAACTGGGACTAAACTGGAACTAAACCTGAACCAGGTCTAAACTCGGACTAAACCTGAACCAGGTATAAACTGGGACTAAACCTGAACCAGGTCTAAACCGGAACTAAACCTGAACCAGGTATAAACTGGGACTAAATCTGAACCAGGTATAAACCGGGACTAAACCTGAACCAGGTATAAACCGGGACTAAACCTGAACCAGGTATAAACTGGGACTAAACTGGGACTAAACCTGAACCAGGTCTAAACCGGAACTAAACCTGAACCAGGTATAAACTGGGACTAAATCTGAACCAGGTATAAACTGGGACTAAACCTGAACTAGGTCTAAACCGGGACTAAACTGGGACTAGACCTGAACCAGGTCTAAACCGGGACTAAACCTAAACCAGGTATAAACTGGGACTAAACTGGGACTAAACCTGAACCAGGTCTAAACCCGGACTAAACCTGAACCAGGTATAAACTGGGACTAAACCTGAACCAGGTCTAAACCGGAACTGAACCTGAACCAGGTATAAACTGGGACTAAACCTGAACCAGGTCTAAATGAGGAATAAACCTGGACTAGGTCTAAATGTGGACAAAACCTAAATCAGGTCTAAACCGGGACTAAACCTGAACCAGGTATAAACAGGTACTAAACAAGAACTGAGCTAGGACAAAACTAAAACTAAACCAGGACTAAACAAGTAGTAAACTAGGGGCTAAACCAGGGGCTAAACCAGGACTAAACCAGACTAAACCAGGTAAACACCAGGAATACAGCAGGTGTAAACCAGGTATACACTAGGAATAAACCAGGTTTAAACCAAGTCTAACCCAGGACCAAAAAAAACTAAACCAGGACTAAACCAGGACCAAACAAGGACTGAACTAGAACTAAACCAGGACTAAACTGAGTCTCAACATGGACTAAACAAGGACAAAACTAAGACTAAACTTAACTATCTTAAATCTGCATTTGAGGTTTGAGTGCTCACGTTGTCCACTGCTCTGAACTTATGAGACTCAGAAACTCAGGGTCACGCACATAGAGTTAAAAATGTTGTGTCACCATTTTTAGATTTAAGCCAGTTTCACACCCACAGTGCCACACGGCTCTTCTCCAGACAATATCCTGACGTCTGTTTGTATGAATGCATGCACCAGCCTTGTCTTCTCTGGACAATATATATTTACCCAGCTCAAGACTGGTTAGCGCACCTTTGCTGAAACATATGTACGAGGTTTACCCAGCTCAAAGCCAGTTAGCGCACCTTTGCTGAAACCTAATGATGAGTGTATAATGCTGTGAACACTCGCCAGTTTGGGAAAAATGTACATTATCTATCTATCTATCTATCTATCTATCTATCTATCTATCTATCTATCTATCTATCTATCTATCTATCTATCTATCTATCTATCTATCTATCTATCTATCTATCTATCTATCTATCTATCTATCTATCTATCTATCTATATCTATCTATCTATCTATCTATCTATCTATCTATCCTATCTATCTATCTATCTATCTATCTATCTATCTATCTATCTATCTATCTATCTATCTATCTATCTATCTATCTATCTATCTATCTATCTCTATCTATCTATCTATCTATCTATCTATCTATCTATCTATCTATCTATCTATCTATCTATCTATCTATCTATCTATCTATCTATCTATCTATCTATCTATCTATCTATCTATCTATCTCTATCTATCTATCTATCTATCTATCTATCTATATCTCTATCTATCTATCTATCTATCTATCTATCTATCTATCTATCTATCTATCTATCTATCTATCTATCTATCTATCTATCTATCTATATCTATCTATCTATCTATCTATCTATCTATCTATCTATCTATCTATCTATCTATCTATCTATCTATCTATCTATCTATCTATCTATCTATCTATCTATCTATCTATCTATCTATCTATCTATCTATCTATCTATCTATCTATCTATCTATCTATCTATCTATCTATCTATCTATCTATCTATCTATCTATCTATCTATCTATCTATCTATCTATCTATCTATCTATCTATCTATCTATCTATCTATCTATCTATCTATCTATCTATCTATCTATCTATATCTATCTATCTATCTATCTATCTATCTATCTATCTATCTATCTATCTATCTATCTATCTATCTATCTATCTATCTATCTATCTATCTATCTATCTATCTATCTATCTATCTATCTATCTATCTATCTATCTATCTATCTATCTATCTATCTATCTATCTATCTATCTATCTATCTATCTATCTATCTATCTATCTATCTATCTATCTATCTATCTATCTATCTATCTATCTATCTATCTATCTATCTTCTATCTATCTATCTATCTATCTATCTATCTATCTATCTATCTATCTATCTATCTATCTATCTATCTATCTATCTATCTATCTATCTATCTATCTATCTATCTATCTATCTATCTATCTATCTATCTATCTATCTATCTATCTATCTATCTATCTATCTATCTATCTATCTATCTATCTATCTATCTATCTATCTATCTATCTATCTATCTATCTATCTATCTATCTATCTATCTATCTATCTATCTATCTATCTATCTATCTATCTATCTATCTATCTATCTATCTATCTATCTATCTATCTATCTATCTATCTATCTATCTATCTATCTATCTATCTATCTATCTATCTATCTATCTATCTATCTATCTATCTCTATCATCTATCTATCTATCTAT
Organism: Periophthalmus modestus; assembly: GCA_019594935.1. Lineage (NCBI taxonomy): Eukaryota > Metazoa > Chordata > Actinopteri > Gobiiformes > Gobiidae > Periophthalmus > Periophthalmus modestus. The sequence goes on along the minus strand of JAIEZT010000012.1, from coordinate 30,779,247 downwards.
CTATCTTATCTATCTATCTATCTATCTATCTATCTATCTATCTATCTATCTATCTATTTATGTATTTATTTAAGGTACGTTCACACTGGTGTGAGCGATTCTCATGTTACTCCTATCATACCATATCATTTATGTAAATATGTCCTTTGGATCTGTTTTATTGTGAAACTGTAATTTCTTTTTTGGGTAGTGTGAAAAAAAAAAAAAAATCCCTTATACACAATTAATCATTATCAAATTTTGGCACATTTTGAGGCCTTGTATATGAACATAAGACCTTTCACTTACATGGAGGTCTTAAATCAGGGGTGTCAAACTCAAATTCACTAAGGGCCAAAAGTAAAAGCTGGGACTAAGTCACGGCCAAACTAAATATTTATTGAAAAATTTCAACAACATCTGCATGTTTTTCAGTTGTTTTTTTTTATTTGAGTGAGGTGACAGGAGCAGATGCAATGATTGTTTACAGAAGTGTTAGGGGCAAAGCATTCTGGGATTCGTAGTATTAGTGGTGCATGTGCTGTACTGGCGTGGCAGTCGGCAGGCCAGCTCTAATGCATATTTGATATGATCTCACGGGCCAAATATAATTATATCAAGGGCCAAATGTGGTGCGCCTGCGTTTGACATGTCTGTCTTAAATGATCTTGATCCAAAACTTCTTTTACCAGCTGCCCCGTATTTAACTCAACCTCTTTTACATATTTTTAATGTATCAATTCAAATGGCAGTTATACCAAAATTATGGAAACAGCTCATATTTTGTCTTTACATAAAGGTGGGACAACTAAAAATGTAAATTATTTCTGGCCAATATCTAAATGACCTTGTCTTTCAAAAGTTTTAGAAAAGTTAATTGCAAATCAAGTTAGTTTATTTAAATAAATGCTCCATTTTGAATCTTATCAGTCGGGTTTCAGAAAACGACACAGTCCTGTCACTGCAACCACAAATGTTTTAAATGACATTTTCTCAGCCCTCGACAAACAAGATTATGTTTATTGATTTAACTAAAGCTTTTGATTCAGTGGATCATGGTGTCTTCTTGAAGTGTCTGAAGCAGACAGGATTTGACAATGCTACATGTGATTAGTCCCAAAATGATCTTTCAAACAGAACCCAGGCAGTCGTAGCTGATGGGTTTAAATCAGATGTTCTAACTTTAAGTAAAGGAGTGCCCCAAGGTTCAATTTTGGGTCCCCTACTTTTTACAATTTTTATTAATTTGATTGGTTGCAATTTAAGAGTAAGCCTCATACATTTCTATGCAGATGATGCTGTTTTGTTTGCAAGTGCTTAAATTATTACTGAATACAAATAAAACTAAGTATATGTTGTTTTCGTTTCAGTGATGTGTAAACTATAAATCTTTATATGCTAAATGGTACGTCAATTATTCTTACTCTTACTCGCTTATAAATTTCTTGGGTTTCGGCTTGACGAAAAGTAATCCTTTAAAAAACACATCTCGGTTTTGTTACGTAACAGTTTAAAATCAAAATTATCATTTTATTACAGAAACAAACATTGTATCCAAATAAATGACATAAAAGAAATAGTGCAAGCAACCTTCCACTCTGTACTGGATTATGGGGATATGGTGCACTCTTCTGTACTGAGTTATGGGGATGTGGTGTATGTATAGACTTCTGTACAGGATTATGGGTAAATCCATCACTGTGTTCTCTATGAAAAAGTGGGTTGTCCATCACTGCCTGTTAGAAGAGAACAGCACTGTATGAAATGTATCTATAAGGGTCTAATTATAATGCCTCACCTGCTTGTTAATCATTGATACCAGAACATTTAATACCAGATCACATAACTACATTAGGCTAAGGACTAGCCACCAAAAATGATACCAGAAAAGAGGCTTTTAGCTGTTTGCTTCACAAAAATGGAATACACTCAAACTCAAGGAGAAATGTAACTATTCCTTACAGAGCGGGTGTGTCTGAAAAATTTCAGAGAATTTTCAGACAGTATGAAATTCCTGTCTTTTTCAAACCCACAAACAGTTTAAGACAAGAACTGGTCCAACCAAAGGACAAACCCCGAGCCATAAACAAAGTAATGTGGTTTACTTCATTCAGTGTAGTGAAGTGCAGTGAGCGTTACATTGGAGAAACTAAACAGATACTCCACAAGAGGATGTACCAACACCGGCGTGAGAGCTCCTCTGGACCCCAGTCCGCCATGCATCTCCATCTCAAAGTCACCGACCACTCCTTTGAAGATAGTGAAGTCAGCCAGAGAAAATAAATGGTTTGAGAGGGGAGTTAAGGAAGCTATTTTTGTTAGGAAAGACAATCCTCCCTTAAACAGGAATGGGGGCCTGAGACATAATCTCTCCCCCTTCTACAACTCCATCCTCAGACCCAGAACAATAAGAACAATAGCAGGGTCATTAAAGGTTGAATAAAGTAGTTTCATCTGAAACTGGAGACAATAGATGTTTACAGTTTCAGTATAGTTAGCCCCTCCCTGCAGATAGATATAAGGCAGTGTCCAGCAGCAATCTGACTAGAACTGAAGAAGTGGATTGGATGAGCAGCGAAACGTCTTCACTCCTACAACGATTTGTCCAGTTGACAGATTTTAACTTCGTCTTTTGCTATCAATTCAGACAGACAGATATTTTATTGATCCTGAAGGAAATTCCTAAAGTCTGGTGGCAGTGACATAGAAAAACTGTGAAGTTAAAGTCCATGGGATGTGTGGCACAGACATAGGGCTTTTTATTTACCTGTAAATAAACTGTCACATCCACTGCACTGTTGCATCTCTTAGTGCTCATAAAATACTTAAATCCAGTGAGGTTTAAATCAACCCTGTTCTTCAAACTGTTCTGTTCAGATCTTGTCCTTGATCCATGTTCTTTGCGTTTCTTCTCATTGAGCCTCTGAAGTTGTATTTGGAGTGATTCATACGTCACCCGCTGTGACGTACACACTTCCTTCTCCAGTTTTATTTTTTTAATCAGTGATACTTGTAGGATTCGGCAGCGTTGAGTCATCGTTTTGGTACAAATGAAAAAATGGGCTGCTCGATAGTGTGATGTGCAGCTCTCCGACAGCATGCGGCACTTTGTTGTGATGACATTTACAGCAACGTCAGCTCCTACTGGGCACCGCAGTTTTTTAACGTGGAAGTCAGCAAAATTGTTTCTTTTATTATGTCGTTTTTGATGTGATTTAAGATGTGTAAATTATAACATAATGATCCACGAATGTCAGAGATTAGAACTGTAGAGACACAAACACAGTAAGTCTGATTTAACACATTATTTCATCAAGAACCAACAGTTTATTGTAATTCACTATAACTGCAATGTACAGACAAAAGTTCATTTCCATGATTATTTACACTGAAGCATCAAAACTATGAGAATGTAGTGAACAAAAAACTCCAAATAACTAATGAAAATAATTTTTTAAATGTAAAAATGTCCTTCACCCTTTGCTTTGACCCTGTTTGACTCTTGTCATTTCTTGACCCTGAGGCTCAGCTGTGAAGTTTAAACATTTCAGGGACTTGATCATGAAGCTCATTGAGAGAAGGACGAGGGTCTGAGCTCCACAAAACAAAGAGACTCTGAGCACTTCAGGATAAAATAGAAAACATATTTAGTCAAGTTATTTCACTTTTTTCTTTACTACATAATTCCATATATATGGTATTATGTAGTAAACTTTGATATATATATATATATATATATATATATATATATATATTATATATATATAGTATATATATATATATATTATATATACACACACACCACACATATCCATATATATATATATATATATGTATGTATATAGATATATATATATATATATATATATATATATATATATATATATATATATATATATATATATATATATATATATGATCAACACATTACAGCCCCCTACATTTGTTGAAAAAATCATTAATATCACCAACACAAAGAAAATAACCTCCAAAGGCTATAGACTGATTTCAAGCAGATAAAGAACATTATAATACTTTAACTTCAAATAATAATTATCAATACTATATCCAGATGCATCACCTCTACATTTTTCTCCCTTTCCTTTTTTTCTTTTTTTTCTTCTCTTCTTCTGTAACAGTACATTTTATTATTATCCATGGCAGTTTCCCCTCTCCCTTCTCCCTCGATTATAATTCCTATTTTAATTTCAGTTGTTGATGATGCTGTTGATATTGATATTGATACTACAAAAGCGGATGCTGCTCAAACACTAACTTTGCCCCCCATCATTTTCTGTTTTTAATGCACCACCATATAGTACAGAGTCATGATCCCTGTTGGTCCTGCCCCTCCCTCTTTCTCGCCTTCCTTCTGTGTCTGAAGGAAATTGATCTACTGTCATTTTTGCACTTCTGTGAAAAAACACTGTTAAACCTTCCCTGAGTTCTGTCTTTTTGGTCCCTCCTGCCTGACGTTACGACGTATAGACTCAAATACAGGCTGGCAGGCCAGATGAGGGATGGTTTCATTGACACAGTAACCCCGTCTCAAATGGAAACACTCACAAAAGGCCTTTTTAATGCACTTTAGACATTACTTGCACCACAAACACACACATGCACACAAATGGTATTAACTTGAGAGAATGGGAGAATAAGAATGGAGACTCAGCCCTGAAAAACTAGTTTTAACTTTGTAACTAATAACTACACTCACTCATTTTACCTGCTCACTAATTAAACATTAGCTTATTGTCTTATTATAGCAGAAGAGTCAGAAGAAGAACAGGACACAAAGGAGAGGCATAAACCATATAAAAACACTGTTTTTGTGGAGCAGATCTGAGCCAGGATCCAGATACAAGCAGAAAGTGCAAGTTCCACACAGATAAACAAACAGTGAACAAATACAACATCTACTGCTGGACTCCAACCTAGACTTTCTTTGCATGTCTGAAACGTTTCTCAAAAGCAACTCTCCAACAGCAGCTCTAAATATCTCTGGCTACAACATATATAGGAGAGATAGGGAAGGTCCCAAAAAGGGAGGGGGGGGTGATGGCTTATTAAAAAATACAATTAAATGCGAAAAAATCCAGTGGGCAAATGACCAGCTGTTAGAATGTTTAGGCCTCAAAATTTCGCTCTCTCAACAAATGTCTTTTATAATTATATTAATTTATAGACCGCCATCTGCCGACATCAGCTTCTATGACAATTTCGAACATCTACTAAAGCAATGCAATCTTGACAAGGAAATAATCATTATGGGGGACTTCAGCATAAACTGGGAAGACAGAAACACTTGTCAGAAACTTAAGAAAATCACAGACAAATTTGATCTTGTACAAATTATAAAAGGACCAACAAGAATTACAAATTCAACAAGAACAAAAAATTGATTTAATTTTTAGTAACAGGCCAGAGAGAATTACAAAGTCATGGAATATGCTATCAGGTCTATCTGACCACAACCTCATCCTGTTAAATAGAAAAATTAGCAAAAAGCGCTTTAGTGCAAGCAATGCGGAGGAATTTGTGGGCATTCCTAAAAACAAATATCAGGACTTTCTAGTTAATGTTAATGAAGTCTGCTGGGACAACCTGATAACTATGGAGGATTGTGAACAAGAGTGTGAAAATCTTCTTAATTTATTGGGAAAAATTATAAAAGAATTCTCACAAAAATTAGACATAAGCAGAGAAAGAATAAAGTTCCATGGATAAATGATAGCCTTAAAAAACTAATGAAAGAAAGAGACAGCGCTTTAAAGATTGCGAATAAAAGCAAGTCCTCTCAAGACAGGGTTCGTTTTACAATGCTGAGAAATAAAGTGGTAAGGTCCTTCTGGAAAGCTAAAGCTGATTTCTTTATGACATTAATTGAAAAGGCAAATGGAAATGGTAAAACAATATGGGACCAAATAAAAAAAAAAGATTGGTGATCACCCCAAAACACAGAAAACAGTTAAAATAAAAATCTATCAAAACCTTGTAAGCAGCCCAGCAGAAGTGGCAGAAGCCTTTAACCATTATTTTATTGACTCTGTGGCTAGCATCGCAAATCATTTCTCACCTGAATATACAAATAATTTTTCTGTAGATCAACATGCGCCTGTACTCAGTCTTATGAGTGTCTCCCACTATGATGTACGCCGGACTATTAACTCACTTAAATCATCTACATGCAAAGACATCTACAACATGGACTCAATAATGCTAAAGGAACTCAGCTCATCACTCATACAACCCATAACACAGATAATTAATCAGTCCATCTCACAGGGAGCATTTCCAAGCACGTGGAAATCTGCCATCGTTGTCCCAATATTCAAAAATGGTGACCCTCATACATTAGCCAACTACAGACCATTAAGTATACTTCCCATAATGTCCAAATTTGCTGAGAAACTAGTTGCGGAACAGATTATAAACCACCTTAACACCACCCCATTCACACTACACCCAATGCAGTTTGGATTTCAAACCAACTATTCAACTGAAACAGCCACTTGCTTCTTTACAGAAAATATTCGTCAATCACTGGACAAGGGTGGGGTCGTTGGCACCGTTTTCCTTGATCTGAGAAAGGCATTTGACACGGTTAATCACAACATTCTGCTCAATAAGTTGCAACACTTCAACTTCTCTGCCAATACTGTAAAATGGATTCAGGCTTATTTAACAGACCGCTCTCAATATGTTAGAATTCAGTCACATCTTTCCTCCCCCCTTAGTCTCTCCACTGGTGTCCCACAAGGGTCAATTTTAGGTCCATTATTATTCTCACTATACATCAACGATCTCCCATCTGTTTGCTCTAATGTCTCTGTCCAGATGTATGCTGATGACACAATTCTCTATGTCCATGGAACAAACATCTCCACCGTATCTGCCAAACTCACACAGGTCCTAGTTCATGACACAAATTGGTTACAGCACTCATGTCTACTGCTAAACTGCCAAAACACGCATTCCACCAATCCATACAGCTCCTCCAAAAATCATGATGTCAGTAACAGCTCCAGCATCCAGAATTTAAATACCTCGGTGTCAGCAAAACTTTCAAATCCACATAAAAATCATCAAATCGCATCAAATGTCCACACAGTTTCAGCCAAAAATGTTACAGTCACATTCATACATTCATGATACTTTCACATATCACTTATTGTCTCACTGTCTGGTCTCACTCAACTTCTACAGCTCTAAAACTCATCCACTCTTTCTATAAACGGACCATCAAAACTCTCAATCGGAAACTGTCCAATCCTCCAAAAACACAATCTACTGAACTGGGAAAACATGGTCAAATATGCTCATCTCTGTCTCATATATAAAATCATTCTTGTCATCTCCTCCACTCACACAGTTTATTCACATCCGGACCTCTGACCACAAAAGAACCAGAGGGGCATCGAGAGGGGACTGCATCATCCCACTCAGAAAAAGTCTCTTTGGCCAAACCACCTTCTCTGTGAAAGCTGCCCATGACTGGAACACCACCCCCACCACAATCAGAAGTCTCCCCACTTACACCTCATTTAAATTACAGTTAAAGAAATGGTTCATTGAAAATCAGTCTTGTCATCACTAACATCCACCTCTCGATGCCCCTGTCTCCATCCTGCCTGTGTTTGAGTTTTGTTGTATGTTTGTGTCTGTGTGTGTATGTAGACAATGGTATGTTGTGTTTGTGGCTGAAAATGAAAATGAATGTATGTGGCTGAATGTGGTTTTATGACTATAAGAATGGAGTTGTAAGCGACTGTATGTATGAATGATTGAATGATGGAGTGTAAATAATAACCTTGTTTTTATTCCATGTATTTTACTTCCAACAGGTTGGCATTTTACACCTGGCCCGGGACTACAGATGAAAAATAGCCCTCGGGCTAATTCTGGCATATATACATGCAAATGTTTATTAATGTGCATTGTCCCTGAAATAAATAAATAAATAAATACATAAATAAATAAATAAATAAATAAATAAATACATAAATAAATAAATAAATACATAAATAAATACATAAATAAATAAAGCAAGCAGAACTCACACCACAAGATGGCACTTTTGCACAATTTTAAAAACGGGTTTAGGATTGTTCTGTCTCTGATGAAAAATGCTTTTCTGATGAAAAACTTTAAACTTTACCAAAGATTTTTTTTTTTCAAACCTTATCACTTAAACAGAAAAACATGTAACATTAATGGAGCAGTTAACAAATATCACCCTCATAAAAAGTATGTACACATCACAAAATAAACCATATGAAAATAACACTTTTGTGGAGCAAATCTGAGCCAGAATCCAGATGCAAGATTAAAGTGCAAGTACCACACAGATAAAACCTCAGGCTATGCGGGAATCAAACCTATTCATACAAATGAATAGAAGATGATGCCTGGGAACCCTCTGATCTCTCCACCTTCTCCAAACGACCTGTGAAGGAGACAAAAGTGTTGTATATGTCAGAAGAATAAATGTGTTAGTTTGTGTTTAATAGTGGCTCATGTCAGAACAAACAGGACATTTCTTATCACTTTGTACATTAGTCTGGAACCTTCTGCCCTCACACACTTCTGCCCTGGGACACACTGACAGAGATGTGGCTGCCCTTCTGAGCCAGTGCCCTCTCCAAACACACAGTTACACAAACACATTCACACACAAGGAGGGAAGTGTAGAGGCACGTTCACATAAAACACATCTACTGCCCCCTGATGGATGCTTGAAAATTCACAGACAGTGAACATGAGGTCCACTCTTTGGTCTCTACAGCGTCGCACTGAAGATGATTCAGTTTTGTTTTTATGGAGCAGACAAGTGCTCCCTACTGCAAATAATCATCACCTCTAATGTTCTCCTCAAACCAGTAGAGCTCAAATCTAAATCATTTGGGCGACAGATTTAAACAGGTGTGAAACACGGACTCTAACTGTAAACGAGTTATCTTCATTTATAAATGGAAAAAAACTAAATAAGAAAACCACTGTCAATAAAAGTGGATTTAAAAGTCTTTGTTATCTCTGTGTTTTGTAGGTTAAATATTCTTCTATCTGTTTGGGAATCCTGGAGAAGATAAATTTTATGGAACTGATGGAATTAAATGAACACAGGACGCAGAGGATGCATAGGGCACAGAGGACTCACATGACACAGAGGAGTCAACAGGATGCAGAGGATGAATAGGGTGCAGAGGAGGTAGTGGAGGCACAGGGCGCAGAGGCGGAAAAGAACGCAGAGGAGTCAAGAGGGTGCACTGGATGCAGAGGAGGCACAGGGCGCAAAGGAGGGAGAGGAGGTAGAGGGCGCAGAGGAAGCACTGGACACAGAAGTGTCAAGAGGACGCATAACACGCAGAAGAGGAAGGAGGAGGAGAGCGAGGATACAGAGGGGTCAAGATGAGGAACCGGACGCAGAGGCAGAACAGGGCACAGAGGAGGGACAGGGTGCAGAAGAGGCACAGGACTCGTGTTTAATACATCACTCTGACTGTATTCTATCTACCGTATTTTCCAGATTACAGAGCACACCTGACTAAAAGCCGCACGCTTTAATTTTAGAAAGAAAAACATTTACAAGCTGCACCAGATTTTAAGCCGCAGGTATCCCACGTAGTAATATGAAAAATTTGCTCAAAAACGTTCATTTGCGAGGGACCACTAGTGAAGTTTTGCATGCTTTTTTTTTACAGTGTATGCAGGTGCCATGTTCTGCGTCCTGATTGGCTAAAGGAGGTGCCGTGTCTCCTGTACAGGACAGAATGCTTCAGCCAAATTTACCAAAATATTCTATGCTGCAGTGTGACTCTGAAACAATCGTGTTGGACCTTTGTATTTGAGGACAAACGCCTGCGACACGCGTTGTAGACGCTCTGGACGCGCGTCCACGAGAGACTTTACACGTGAAACAACATAAAGAAGGAGGAAAATAATATAAGGAGGACAGCAGAATAAGTTTTAACAAGGAGCAAAAAGGGCTGTAACCATGAGGATGGAGTCTGCTTTAGTTTGTGGATCAGTGACTGCAGGAAAAAGAACATTATGAGACATTACAGCGGCGCCAGGACGAAGAGGTGGGACAGAGGAACTGAGAAATACACCTGCAGCCGCACAATACAATACAGTACAATAGTTTTGAGAGTGCACTAGATTGATCATACAATTTCATTGGACCTCTGTGAACTACTCATCAGTTTTATTCGTCTACTGTCTACTGGGCAAAATGTTTTTGGCACCACGGAAAAAAAAATAAATGTATAAGCCGCACTGCATCATAAGCCGCAGCGGTTAAAGTGTAGAAAAAAAGTAGCGGCTTGTTGTCCGGAAAATGCGGTACTCACATTCCAGTCTTAGAGACACAAACTCTACTCAAAGTGTTAATGCAAAACTCACACCACAAGGTGGCACTTTGGCCCAATTTAAAAAAAAAAATGTGTTTAGGATTGAAAATGTAAAAACATTTAAAACTTTACCAACTGTTTTTTTCACACCTTAACAGTTAAACAGAAAAAACATGTTACAGTAATGGAGCAGTTAACAAATATCACCCTCATAAAAAGTCTGTAAACATCAGAGAATAAAACATGTGAAAGTTTTTGTGTGTGGAACCTTCTGCCCTCACACACTTCTGCCCTGGGACACACTGACAGAGATGTGGCTGCCCTTCTGAGCCAGTGCCCTCTCCAAACACACCGCTGGAGGCACAAGATGCAGAGGAGGCACAGAACTCGTATTTAATACATCAGTCTGACTGTTTTCTATCTACTCACATTCTCCAGAGACACAAACTCTACTCAAAGTGTTTATGCAGAACTCACACCACAAGATGGCGCTTTTGCACAATTTTAAAAACGTGTTTAGGTTTGTTCTACTTTGCCAAATCAAAAATGTAGAAACACTTTCCCAACATTTGTGTTTTTGTTTTTTACACCTGATAAATTAAACAGAAAAAAAACATGTGTTAGTTTGTGTTTGAATCGTGGCGCACATGTCACATGAGGCACAGGACGCAGAGGAGGCGCAAGATGCAGAGGAGGTGCAAGATGTGGAAGAGCACAGAATGAAGAGGAGGCAGAGGATGAAGAGGAGGCACAGCATGCGGAGGAGGCACAGGATGAGGAGGAGGCGCAGGATGCAGAGGAGACGCAGGATGTGCAGGATGCGGAGGAGGTGCAGAATACAGAGGAGGCGCAGGATGCGGAGGAGGCACAAGATGCGGAGGAGGCACAGCATGCGGAGGAGGCACAGGATGCGGAGGAGGCGCAGGATGCGGAGGAGGCGCAGGATGGAGAGGAGTCGAGAGGACGCATAGGAGACAGAGGAGGCACAGGATGCAGAGGAGGTGCAGGATGCGGAGGAGGCACAGGATGGAGAGGAGTCGAGAGGACGCATAGGAGACAGAGGAGGCACAGGATGGAGAGGAGGCGCAGGATGGAAAGGAGGCGCAGGATGGAGAGGAGGCACAGGATGGAGAGGAAGCACAGGATGCAGAGGAGGCGCAGGATGCGGAGGAGGTGCAGGATGCGGATGCAGAGGAGACGCAGGATGCAGAGGAGGCGCAGCAGGCGGAGGAGGCGCAGCATGCGGAGGAGGCACAGGATGCGGAGGAGGCACAGGATGCAGAGGAGGCACAGGATGCGGAGGAGGCACAGCATGCGGAGGAGGCACAGCATGCAGAGGAGGCACAGCATGCGGAGGAGGCACAGAATGCGAAAAAGGCACAGGATGCGGAGGAGGCGCAGGATGCAGAGGAGGCGCAGGATGCAGAGGAGGCACAGGATGCGGAGGAGGCACAGGATGCGGAGGAGGCGGAGGAGGCGCAGGATGCGGAGGAGGCGCAGGATGCGGAGGAGGCGCAGGATGCGGAGGAGGCACAGGATGCGGAGGAGGCGCAGGATGCGGAGGAGGCGCAGGATGCGGAGGAGGCGCAGGATGCGAAGGAGGCGCAGGATACAGAGGAGGTGCAGGATGCAGAAGAAGCACAGGATGGAAAGGAGGCGCAGGATGGAGAGGAGGCACAAGATGGAGAGGAGGCGCAGGATGCGGAGGAGGCACAGGATGGAGAGGAGTCGAGAGGACGCATAGGAGACAGAGGAGGCACAGGATGGAGAGGTCGCATAGGAGACAGAGGAGGCACAGGATGGAGAGGAGGTGCAGGATGCGGAGGAGGCACAGGATGGAGAGGAGTTGCGAGGACGCATAGGAGACAGAGGAGGCACAGGATGGAGAGGAGGCGCAGGATGGAGAGGAGGCGCAGGATGGAGAGGAGGCGCAGGATGGAGAGGAGGCACAGGATAGAGAGGAGGCACAGGATGGAGAGGAGGCACAGGATAGAGAGGAGGCGCAGGATGGAGAGGAGGCGCAGGATGGAGAGGAGGCACAGGATAGAGAGGAGGCACAGGATGGAGAGGAGGCACAGGATAGAGAGGAGGCACAGGATGGAGAGGAGGCGCAGGATGCGGAGGAGTCAAGAGGACGCATAGGAGACAGAGGGGCACAGGATGGAGAGGAGTCAGGAGGCAGAGGAGACACAGGACACAGAAGAGTCAGGATGGAGAGGAGGGGCAGGACACAGAGGTGTCAAGAGGACGCAGAGGAGTGGATAGGACGCAGAGGAGTCAGAGGAGGAACAGGACACAGGGGTGGACCAGGGCATAGAGGAGGGCCAGGGTTCAAAGGAGTCAAGAGGCCGCAGAAGAGACACAGGACAATTTTAAAAATGGGTTTAGGATTGAAAATGTAGAAACTAATTAAACTTTAACAATGATTTTTTTCACACCTTATCAATTAAAGAGAAAAAAAAACATGTTACAGTAATGGAGCAGTTAACAAATATCACCCTCATGAAAAGTCTGTAAACATCAGAGAATAAAACATGTGAACATTTTTGTGGATCTGAGCCAGGATCCAGATACAAGCAGAAAATGCAAGTTCCACACAGATAAAACCCCCTCAGGTTGTTCAGGAGACAAAACTTTCATGAAAATAATTACCTTGAAGCTGCTCATTAGAAGCCTTGGGAGGATCCTCTAGTTTAAGCCCTGGGGAAAACTTAGATGTCTCCAAACGATCTGTGAAGAAGACAAAAGTGTTGTATATGTCAGAAGAATAAATGTGTTAGTTTGTGTTTAATAGTGGCTCATGTCAGAACAAACTGCACGAACAAACAGTTAGACTGCCCAATCAGAGAAATTTAGTTCTCATTCCATGAAAGAAGATAACATCCAGCCCTACTGAAACTAATCTGAAACTTGCTGTGCTCAATGTCAGATCTTTATGTAACAAGTCATTTTTAATTAATGATTTTATCTCTTCTTTTAATCTTGATTTTATGTTTTTAACTGAAACATGGCTGGACAAAAACACAGGTTATGCAATTCTAGTGGAATCAACTCCACCCAAACTTCAAATTTGAATCTGAAACACGAGTAAACAAAAAGGGTGGAGGTGTTTGCATTTTTCAGAGATAACTTAATTACTCACAGGTTGTCATTTGGGGTGTTTTCATCTTTTGAGTATGTTTCCTTTAAAATGGAGCTGAAACAATTCCCCTCCATACTCTACCTTGTCCTGTACAAACCTCCCCAGCACTGTCAAAGTTTTATTGATGATTTTACCGAGATGTTTTCAGTCGTCTGCACAGACTTTGATGGTTTAGTCATTACAGGTGATTTTAATGAACATGTGGATAATATGTTTGACAGAAACACTAAAGAGCTCTGCTCTGTCCTTGAAACCTTTGGTCTGACTCATGTCAGGAGCCCACCCACAACAGAGACTCTGGACCTGCTCATCACAAAAGGACTAAATATTTCAAATGTCAGTGTGGTGGATGTTGCTCTGTCTGATCATTTCTGTGTCTTTTTTGACATGTCTGTTATTCCCAAACCAGCGGCTGGTCCTGCAGTTGTTCGAAGGAGACACATAAATGATGGAACAGGTACACTATTCATGAAAATGATTCACTTTGAAAATGCCATATGTTCTAATGTTGATGATTTGTTGAACTCTGTGAGTGTTTTGAATGTTCTGGACACCATTGCCCCGATGAAGGTTAAAATGGTTAAAGATCAGCAGAAAGTTAAATGAAGGAATGGTGAAAAGAGAGTGCCGGAGGGCCGAGCGGGAAAGGAGCAAGTCAAAGCTCCAGGTTCATTATGAGATTTACAGAGAAAAGATGCACATGTACAACCACACTTTATGTAGAACAAGGCAGAGGTATTTTTCTGACATTATAGGAAGTTGCACTAACAACTCTCGTGTCCTGTTTGCAACAGTAAACAGATTAACAAACCTCCAGCCTCGCTGCCGTTAGAACTAATTTCCACATCTAAGTGCAATGAGTTTGCAGTATTCTTTAATGACAAGGTTCAGGCCATTAAAAATGCATCAATCCCACAAAGCACATTACATCCCTGCAGCCACCTAGACACTTAGAGCTGACTCACTTTGCACCTGTAACTGACAAAACTGTCCAAGAGATCGTCACCAGTCTGAGTTCATCTACATGCTGCCTCGATGTGTTATCCACTAAATTTCTAAAGTCTGTGCTCAACAGTTTGCTCCTTCGATATGTTCCAGTCAGGTTTTAGACCCCACCACAGCACTGAGACTGCACTTATCAAGGTGACAAATGACATCCACCTGAACACTGATGCAGGCAAAATCTCAGTCCTGATCCTGTTAGATCTGAGTCTCCTTTGACACTGTGGATCATGGGATCCTCTTACAGAGACTAGAGGACTGGGTGGGCATCTTTGTACAGCACTAAACTGGTTCAAGTCATATTTAGAAAACAAGGAGTTCTTTGTTGAAATTGGTAAATGTGTCTTAGATAAAAAATGTTCCTGAGCTGTGGGGTGCCCCAGGGGTCAATTTTGGGACCCCTGCTATTCAATCTGTACATGCTGCCGTTAGGTCAGTTAATACACAGCAACAGTGTGTCCTACCACAACTCTGCAGATGACACTCAGATCTATGTCTCGCTGGCAGCAGGTGGTGAGGTGAGGCAGGTGAATCTGGACCAGTGGATTCACTCTGCCACTGCATCCAACAGATCAGTGTGTGGATGAAAACAACTTTCTTCAGCTAAACTCAGACAAGACCGAAGTCATAGTCTTTGTCCCACAGAAACAAAGAGAAAGTGTCAGCAGTCACCTCCAGTCTCTCTCTCTAAAACCTTCAAATCAGGCTAGAAATCTAGGGGTAATAATGGACTGACCAGAAGCACAAAGTATGAGCACATAAGTCCTGTGCTCAGGTCTCTGGCTCCTGTGGCTCAGAGAATAGACTTTAAAGCAGCTCTGCTTGTGAACAAGTCTCTTCATGGCTTAGGACCAAAGTAATCCCACATGTTAGTGCCACATGAACCATCTCACACTCTGAGGATTTCAGGAACCGGCCTCCTGCTGGTGCCCAGAGTCAGGACTAAACATGGGGAATCAGGATTTCAGTTTTATGCAGCTGAAACCTGGAACAATCTTCCTGAAGATGTGAGACAGGCCTCTACTTTGACAATGTTTAAATCCAGGCTCAAAACAGTTTTGTTTATCTGTGCATATGACTGAAAGGTTTTTATTCTGCACTCTTTTGTTTTAATGTTTTAATGTTAACTTTATGATGATTATTTGTGATTATTTATGTTTTGATTTGTGTGATTTTAATATCTTTCTTATTCTGTAAAGCACTTTGAATTACCTTGTGTACGAATTGTGCTATACAAATAAACTTGCCTTACCTTGCCACATTCACACACACAAGGAGGGATGTGAAGAGTCACGTCCACATTAAATGTGTCAGATGGCATCTAGCGCCCCCTGATGGATGCTTTAAAATTCACAGACATGCAGTCCACTCTTTGGCTGCAACAGCGTCACACTGAAGATGATTCAGTTTTGTTTTTATGGAGCAGACACGTGCTCCCTGCTGCAAATAATCATCACCTCTAATGTTCTCCTCAAACCAGTAGAGCTCAAATCTAAATCATTTGGGCGACAGATTTAAACAGGTGTGAAACAGACTCCAACTGTAAATGAGTTATCTTTTTTTATAAATGGAAAAAACTAAATGTCCCAGAGTACAGCCCAGGGAAAACTGTGGTACCGTTGATCCTCTGCGTGGTCTCTGCGGGTCTGGAGCTCTTGCCAGCACTCGACCAAAGTTATAAAAGCACAAACAGCCTGTCTGTCCCTAAAGCAGGAACATCTCTGTTTGAGGGAATTTTTTTTTTTTTATGTTTGTGAATTCTGTTCTAAATTGATATATTTCTCTGATTTTGCCAAATTGTCAATATAAATCATCACAGTCATCATAATTTTCAAGTCATCAAGTCAGCAGGATGTCAGAATAGCCCCCCAGAGCTGCTGTTTGGATGTGAACTGCCTCCCGCCCTCATAGATCTTTTGCTTGAGGATGCTCCCAAGGTTCTCAAAAGGGTTGAGGTCCGGGGAGGTTGGGGGCCACATCCTGAGGTTATCTTCTTTTCTGCCCATAGCAGACAATGATGCAGAGGTGTTCCTTGCAGCATGAGATGGTGCATCGTTGCATGAAGATGATTTTGCTATGGAAAGCACGGTTCTTCTTTTTGTGCCATGGAAGAACGTGGTCAGTCAGAAACTCCACATACTTTACAGAGGTCACACTTTCAGGGACCCTAAAGGGGCCGACCGGCTCTCTCCCCACAGCACTCATCGGTGAATAACACTGTTTGAAAATTAATCTTCATTTATTACTGGACCAACTGGAGCCGTTTCTGCTCGGGAGTATTGGTTTAGGGGGGACGAATAGAAGGTTTATGCAAAACAGCAAGCCTCTGGAGTATCCTACACCTTGATGTTTGCAGGACTCCAGAGGCACCAGCAGCTTCAAATACCCATTTGCAGCAATAATGTAATGTAATGGGATTTTAGCAGCTGCTGTCTTAATCCAATATTTGTCTATGTCATAACCCGGCTTCAAGCCATGACAGAAAATACTCAAAACCATATATTCAATTAAATAAAGTGTTTATTTAACACCTACACCTCTGGAGTACAAAGGGGATGCTGTTTTTTACACACGCTGCCAGATCGTCAATGTATCCTCCGTGGTATAGTTTTGGATGGCCCACTCTGCTTCATGGTTCTGTTTGTTGGGCCCGAGCCCCTACAGGGTTTAGGGCCTATTGCTTTCTCAACAATGATTGTTGAAGGCTGATCTGTCCTCTCCTTTGCCCCCTGCCCTGACTCAAGTATCCAAGCAACCCATGCCTGAATAAAAAAATGAGTTGTTGCTAACATGTCATCGTCAACAATGAGACAATGGATGACAAAGGCAGCGCGAGGCGCTCATGTCCCCAAATACAGTCCTGGCATCGAGTCCTATCCAAGCACCCGTATTTATTACTGCTAAAATGAATGGAAATCAACGGGAGAAATCAATGAGCGACCCCAACGCATACAACGTCTGAATGGGCTCAAATTCAAATCACTTGTAAAACTTTCTGGCTTAAAACTACTCATCGTCAAAAAAACCAAATTGATGTGATAGCACCCCCTACAAATAAAAATATGAGGTACAAATAAATTTGCATGGAGGGCTGAAAATGTAGTTTTCACAAATGTTACAAAATTCCTTTGGGTCCTCCCAGTCAATAAAGTCAATCAGACTCATGTTTTTTGCATCATGTTGCCATGGCGAAGCACCAAAATGCCCATGTTATAATGGGAGTGATCCAACATTTTCCCATTCATGACAAAAACATTAATATCATGGAATAATGTGAAATTTTCTACAATGAATCTCCATGTCACCCTGATCAAAAAAGTCAATCAGACTGATGTAATTTCTTTCACTGGGTTGCCATGGCGATGCGTGCAAGTGCCAATGTTATTCTAAAGCAGGGGTCCCCAAACTGCGGCCCGCGGGCCGGATACGGCCCGCCTCCACATTTGGTCCGGCCCCCTGAACAATTCAAGAGAGCATTTTGATTTTTTTTTTCCATGTATGTGTATTTGTATTTGATAATAAAGTTGGACTTTTGCAATAAAATGTTCCTTAGTTATGAACTATTTTCATTATTAACTATTAGTTGGTAACTATTTCATAAACGCATATGTGGTAAGACGCTGTTGAGGCCTGTGCTGCGCTCACCTGGTTTCACGTGGTGCGTTCTGGTGCACTATATAAACGCTCCTTTCTCGTTGCTCCCCCTTTTGCCCACACGCATTTCCGGGTCCCTGTGTAGCAGCTCTGTCCTCCATGCCCAGGTAAAGTCCTAATTCGTTACTCTTCATTCATGAAAATATCCGAATTCCTAAATCATTGCTCTTTTAGTGCTGCCGTCTGACTGCAGCTCGGGACCGCTTCACTTGCGCAACACACTGAACTTAACAGCACGTTCTCATGCGCCCTCGTCTTTGGCAACAGGTAATTAATATTCACTACTCCTGCCCATTCATAAAATTGTCCAAACTAAAGTCCATGTTTCATGTAGCTTCTCTGCTTGGCCGTAACTTTGCACCTTGTGCCAAGTGCGCGTCGTGTGTGCCTCATCTGCAGTGACAGGTAATGCCCCGTGCGGCCTCTTCATTCATAAAATTCCCAAATTCTTACGCATCTGTCCCTTGTAGTCCCGCTGCTCGGCTGTACTCGCTGTACCAGGTCCATTACGCATTTCAAAATCCAGAAAGTGAGCTGCGTAAAGCGGACTCCCAGCCATCAAACCTGGGGTTGTGTGTCACCTTCATCAGCGGTACGTGCCTCTTTAATTGAGTAACGTTCCATTGCGCTGTGGGACTAATGGTTAATCCTCGTTCACTTTAGGTGTCATCAGTGTCAGCAGCGGCACCGGGCACCGCCTCTGCTGCTTTGTTTTTCTGCTTTGCCCTTTTGCTTTGCCTTTTTCCTTCCGGGGTTTTGCCTTTTTGTTTTGCTTTGTCTTGTTTTATTTCGCCAGCTCAATTTACAAGTTACGTTGGTCCTCTGTGAGATCGCATTTAGTGGCACTGTGCTGAGCTCGGACTGGTGCTCCGCGCGTCTGAGCACCGCAGGCCTGAGTTGCGGACCTGACCTCTGTGCGTCGAGCTGGATTTTTCCCAGTCCGTGGTCTGACAGGCAGCGGGTTTGAGCTGAATGAGTGTATGGGCAAACTCAGATTTTATCTATTGTAGGCATTGTTAATGAAGTTCATTCACTGTTTCTTTTTAATATGTACAATAAACATGATGTAAATTAAGTGGAACCTGGCTCTCTCATCTTGATAAAGGTTTGGTAAGAGAAAAATAGATTCAGAATGCAGGGCATTTAACCTGAAGTGGACAAACAATTATTGATTGATGATTAGAACACAGGGAGGGTCATTTGGTTATTATTTATTTCATTAATAGTGTTATTTATTTCCTGACTTTTGTTCTGTGAAGAATCCAGTCGTCACTTTTTCTGTTACAAACTGACCCCGGCCCCCCAACAGAGAAGCGAAAAGTTATGTGGCCCTCAAGGGAAAAAGTTTGGGGACCCCTGTTCTAAAGGGAAAATGTCCCCACTTTCATACATTTCAAATATTTTTAATTCTTATCACAGCTTCATTGAAGAATGTGAAATTTGGCACAGTGATTCTTTCATCCACAAACATAGCCTTTCTGATGAAAAGGGAGTTTTTTTATTTGACTTGTAGCAGCTCATCTGGAGCAGAATGTGAAGTTTTGTAAAGTGTTTAACCTCATATGAACAGAACAGGAGCAGAAATGTCTTCACTGACCCTCCCTCTGACCAAAAGGAGCCGAGTGTCATTGAGCACAGAGCAAAGGAACCAAGCAAGAAATGTTGTGTTACCTTTAAATCTGCAGAAGATGACAATGACGAAGATGACAATGATCAAGACGACCACAGCGAGGACAACAGCAGCCACAAGGACGATGATGATGAGAGTTGTGTAGTTCTTCTCTGTGTCTCTGTTCTCCTCTGTGACAGACAGGGGGCAGCACAACAACAGGTGAGTAACACTAATGCCACAGACACAGGTACAACAGGTGAGTCATGCTGCACTAACACTGAGGTCTGGACTGAACTGTTTTAATATGTGAGTTTCACAGTAATTGTGACAATGTGAAACGTGCTTCATACAAACATGCAAAAAACAAATAAAACATTATCATAAAAGATGAACTCAACTCATCCTTAAGTTTAATGAAGAGTCTCTTATTACAAAAATGTTTGACTGCACTTGCACCTGCCCACGGTCCACAAGGGCCTCCACACATGGGACTGTAGAGTTCTTTCTGTTAAACCTTGTTTGCTCAAACTGCATTTTCAGTGAAAGGAGCAAACCTCTGGAAATGTGCAGCAGCAGCAGCAGCATCTCTCATAAAGACAACCACACTGTCCATGTTCAAAAACACCAAGTCCTGCTTATCAAACAGCTGTGTGTGTGTGTGTGTGTGTGTGTGTGTGTGTGTGTGTGTGTGTGTGTGTGTGTGTGTGTGTGTGTGTGTGTGTGTGTGTGTGTGTGTGTGTGTGTGTGTGTGTGTGTCTGCGCGTGTGTGTCTGTGTGTGTGTGTCTGTGTGTATCTCCGGTCGTGATGAACACAGGGTTCCCCCAGGGATGTGTGCTGAGTCCCCTGCTCTGGACTTTAGGAGAGCGCACATCCAGCATGTTCCACTTATCATCAACGGTGCTGCAGTGGAGCGAGTGAGCAGCACCAAGTTCCTGGGTGTGCACATCTCTGAGGACCTCTCCTGGAGCAGCAACTCTGCATCACTGGCCAAAAGAGCTCAACAACGCCTCTACTTCCTCTGCAAACTGAAAAGAGCAAGATCCCCGGCCCCCATCCTCCAGACATTCTACAGAGGCACCATCGAGAGTATCTTATCCAGCTGCATCACGGTGTGGTACGGCTCTTGCACCGTGCTCTGCAGAAAGACTCTGCAACACATTGTCAGAGCAGCTGAGAGGCTGACATTTATCACTCCCGCCTCACCTGCAAAGCCACCAGGATTGCAGGTGACCCCATCCACCCATCTCACAGCCTCTTCAGCCTGTTGCCATCAGGGAGGAGACTGTGGAGCCTTCAGGCCAGAACCAGCAGACTCAGGGACAGTTTCTTCCATCAGGCTGTCAGGAGACTCAACTCTCTCCCTGCCCTACCCTCACTTCTGCCCTCTGCCCTCCCCTCCGGCTGTGTTTGCCGTCTGTCATCCATCACTCCCACGATGTTCGCTACTTTTACCCGCGCCTTATGGTCGTGAAATTACGGTATATATATTTAGTACTACCTCACTTTTTACCTGCAATCTCTGTTTGTCTATACTTGAATGTTTCTGTTTTGTTTATATTTAAATGTTACTTAAATGTTTACTTGGTTTGCACATTGTTTTTGTTTTTTGGTTTGGCACTTTTAATATGTTTGCACTGAGGTGGGAGAGGACAGCAATTTGTGTGTGTATCTGTGTATGTGTGTATGTGTGTGTAAAGTGTGTGTATATATATATATTTTTTGTTGTTGTATATTTGCTGTATAGTTGTTTCTCTGGTTGTTTAATCTCTGACTCTGTGAAACCTGTGTCAGATTCTTCATGTTCATCTGTTTGTCGTGTCTCTTAAAGACGACTCAGTCCTGACACTGTCCTCCTCACCTCTGTAAAAAACAACCTCAAACTTTGAAGCTCTGGGAGTTCACAGGAGGCCCACTGAGGTCACATGGAAACTAAAATATAGACTTTTAAGTGGACTTTTGAGTCTGACTTGTTTTTCGATGATAATGACTCGACTCAAACTTTATTTTAATGAGTCAGACTCAAAAGAGGCTGGACTAAACTCTGCTCTGTGAATAAGTGACGTCAGGTGGGACAGTTTGGACTAGTTTTTAGGTTCTTAGTTTAGTTTTAGTTTCTTTGTTCGACCACAGCTCAAAACTGTCCAAACTCGAGTCTCACCGTTGGTCATGATCTGGCTCCGGTCCAGTCTGGTCACATATTTATTTTTGTCCCCGGGCAGCTGGAACACACAGTGGTGCCTGTCCCAGTCCTTAAAGGGGACAGAGGACAGGTCCAGGGACACACTGGTCTGGAAGGTCCCGTCTCCGTTGGGCAGGATCTCTCCAGGGTCCACGTCCTCCAGCAGCTCGTCTCCGTCTTTGGTCCAGAACACCCTGGCTGTTTTGGGGTAGAAGCCTGTGGCGTGACACGTGACTGGGGCTGAGGAGGACTTCTGCAGCAGGGACACCAGGGGGAGCTCTACACACAACAGTTTATTACAGACAACACAACAGACTTATGTTTAAAAGGCATCAGCTATAATAATTTAATAAATTTAACTTCATAGTAACCAGCAACGGGGCTAACCTGAGTTGGCACTGAGTTGCCGTGGTAACAAGCACACAGGTACAAACCTGGTCATGAGTCCGACCAGACTAACTGTCCAGATCATTTTAGCTTTGTCTCCAAGAACGTCTAAAGAAACAGTTTCCTCAAAGGCTTCAGCACGTGTGCTCACACAGCTGTGGTTAAAGTCTGATACAGTTTAAAAGTGACTTTTGAATCACGTGTCCCTTGACATTTCTAACAACCTGTGGTCCCACGCACAAAGATGTTGCTTTTTTAAATATAATTTGAATATAATTATCAGAAGTACCCTAAGCCACTGGGGCACCCCGAAATGCACCAAAATACTGGGAATGTGGTTTGTTACATTCAAAGTTTCTGGGGAAAAAACTTGAAAAAACATAAAAAGTTTGGAAAAACTCAACCTCATTTATCCTGGTCTCTCTAAAATGTACATGTGGTCCAGCCCTGCTTAAATCCTGGACACTGCTCCTGCCTGGACAGTGACTGGCACAGACACAGATGCTGTTTTGGAGCTGGACTCAGTGTCGTGTCCTGTTCTTGTGGTCGTCTGTTCTGACATATTGAATTGAATTTCCCGAGCAGATAATAGTTTTTACAGTTGTATAATTCTTTGTAAATCACACACTTTGTCCAGTAAAAATGTTAATCACTGAAACACTGAATGATCCTGACCTGGACACATCTGTTTAAGAGCAAGAAAGACCCATGCAATAGCGCCCCCTTGAGAAGTACACAACATCTACAATGGATAGATCTACCCACTATGTGCCCCTCATTCAAAAGACCTACTTTTTATGGTTTTCCCCACAGGGTCGTCCATCATTATGTCCCTGTGTCAGTCCAATAAATGAACATTATGGGGAGAAAAGAAACGACTTTGCTTAAATGATTTGGCAGAGAATTCCTTGATGTGGTCCTGAAAAGTCACTCAGACACATATTCTGTTTTCCTCTTTTTCCTGGTCTCTCGTCTGTCCCATAATCAAACAGGGGCCAGTGCTGACCCCTCTGTGGATCTTGTGTTTGTGTCTGAATCACTTTGCATGTCTCAGGTCAGGTCCTGTATTGTCCTGCATCTGAGGCTCAGAAAACTTGTTTTCACCCACCCCCCATCTCTGCCCACGACCCTGTTTTTACTGATATTACACTTTTCTCCATGAAACTGTTTTTGATAAAAGAAATTCAAAGTGTAATCTGTGTGTTACCTGTCCTCTTCAGAGCGCTCTCTCCGTTCTGCACATGTTTCTTCAGATACTTGACACAGTCTCCAGTGATGTAGTGTTTCTCTCTGAGAGCCTCTCCTATCCCCTCCCATTTCAGTTTAGTGATAAAAGCCTCTTGTTTTGAAGCCACAAATGTCTCAGTGTCAAAATCCAACGATATAAAATCTTCTCCGTCAAAAGCGTGTTGATAATATCCTCTGACGTCTCCAGTCTCATCGTCCCAGTCACAGCCCGTCATAAACTGAACAAAATGAACTCCTGAAATCATGACAAGACGCTTTGTTAATTATTTTAATCTTATTTATAAAGTTGAATATTATAAATTTGAGTTGAGTTGTTGTGTTTATGTGTATATTTATTAATTTATTTGAAGTAGAGATGACACAAACCTTCAGTCACGTTGAGGCGTCGTTTCACAGTTTCTATTTGGGATTTTCCCACCTGCTCATTCCCCAAAGAGAGCTGTCTGTTGTTCTCCCAGAACCGAGGGTCCTCCTCTGTGATTTTCTTCATCCACTCCTGTTTGGGGACATATTCCCTGGTGACACTGTCAAAGTGAGTGATCTGAAGGTCGTCCACATATCCAACAGATACAAACTCTGGGAAGTTTGGGAGATGTTGAGACGAAGAAGTGTGAAAATATCGCAGAGTGTGAACCTCTGTGGAGAAAGAAGTGATTTTAGATCATAACAAGGACATGAATTAGAAAATATACCTCCTGCACCTGCATCATTAGGACACAT
The DNA here is from genome assembly GCA_019594935.1 of Periophthalmus modestus. Lineage (NCBI taxonomy): Eukaryota > Metazoa > Chordata > Actinopteri > Gobiiformes > Gobiidae > Periophthalmus > Periophthalmus modestus. Next base: position 30,754,974 of record JAIEZT010000012.1, on the reverse strand, counting down.
GAACAGCATTAACCTCCACAGGCTCCACAGGCTCCATCTGCTCCACCTGCTCCACCTGCTCTTCTGATTACAGACATGTCACTGTTACTGTTTTGTAATTGTACTTTTAGCATTTTTCATTCATAGGCCTTACTTTATTCTCTTAAATAATGTACACATTTGGAAGAAATACTTGTAGTGGAGTATAATTGTGGTCATGTAGCTGTTTTTTTACTCGAGTACATTATTTCACTAGTCTTTCAGACATTTGTGTTTCCTTCTGTGACTCAAAGCAGTGACCTGAGCTGAGGTTTCCTCTTATCATCAAATGACCGAATTATTCTAAAGGGCGAAATAACAATAACAGGCCGTATCACAGAGTGAAGTCATCACAAAACAGGATCGACCAGAATGAGGCGTGTCTGCGCTCTCAAAACTACTGCATAGAACACGTGTAAATGAACAGGATAAAAACTCTTTACTCACCGGCTGAGGCTCCGTCCATCAACAGGAGCAGCAGGACAAACTGCAGTTTGATGTCAAAAATTCTTATGTTCGATGACATTTTTGCTCTGTCCCAGTCGTAGAAGAACATGTCAAACTGAAAATGGCGATGGTGAAGTGAACTGCGCAACACGGAGATTAGAAAGTGAAAGTAAAAAGACAAAACATCAATAATTAAAGTTCACGTTTAAATAAAGTCAGTGGACACGCAAAAACATCAGGGTCACGTTATTTTTAGTCAAAGTGCGAAATGAGATGTTATTTGGAGCGAACTTTAACTGTGTCGTTCATCTAAAGCCGCTTTACACATTGTTAAACACTGCCCCCTATTGGCCACGTGCATGAACCACCTCCTTCAGAACCTGTTTTTAAAAACAGTGTGTGTGTGTGTGTGTGTGTGTGTGTGTGTGTGTGTGTGTGTGTGTGTGTGTGTGTGTGTGTGTGTGTGTGTGTGTGTGTGTGTGTGTGTGTGTGTGTGTGTGTGTGTGTGAGTGTCTGTGTGTGTGTGCGTATATCTTTCTGTTTTATATTTTCTGTATTTATAGTTGTTTCTCTGGTTGTTTAATCTCTGACTCTGTGAAACCTGTGTCAGATTCTTCATGTTCATCTGTTTGTCGTGTCTCTTAAAGACTCAGTCCTGACACTGTCCTCCTCACCTCTGTAAATCTGCTTTTAAAAAACAACCTCAAACTTTGAAGCTCTGGGAGTTCACAGGAGGCCCACTGAGGTCACATGGAAACTAAAATATAGACTTTTAAATGGACTTTTGAGTCTGACTTGTTTTTAGTTTCTCAACTCAAACTTTATTTTAATGAGTCAGACTCAAAAGAGGCTTACGACGGCGTTCTACTGCCAGCAAAAAATATATATATTCTGCGGGCGCTACGAGAATAAAGTCGTAGCATTTTGACATTAAAGTCGTAATTTTACAAGAATAAAGTCGTAGTCAGAAAAAGTCGTAATTTTATGAGAATAAACTCATAGTACAACGAGAATAAAGTCGTAATATTACGAGAATAAAGTCGTAATTTTATGAGAATAAAGGCTCCTGTGCGTGAATGAGACTAGTGCGTTATGCGTTAAGGAGGAGGAGGAACTGTCTGAAGTGATCGGCTGCAGAGGAGAGGATTTGCTGTTGTTTGTTCTTTAAGAGTTTGAAAGATGTCCATCCAAAACTGAATGCATTGTTTATGCAGGACTCCCCACCAAGACTCTATTCATTGATCGGCGGTGCTGCATCCAGAGATGAAGCTTTGATCTCTGCGCAAGAAGCGCTGCATGTCGCGGGCTTGTGAATGTTCTGTACCTGTGTTACGTGCTGACGCCCCTTTGCCCCATTATCTTATGTGTATTCTGTATTTATGCTTGTTTTGAGGCGTGGCTGGTCGCTGTATAAATAGGTTGTCTATCCATCGCGCTCTCGTGCGTTCTTCCTCGTGCTCGCGCTCACTGTGCACCGCCTCGTCTGCCTCACCTGGGGGCGCGCTCCTCGGCTCTGAGCTGCTCGGTGCGAGCTGCACCAGGCCTGTGAGCTGCAGTTAGATTTGACCTGGGGCTGATCAATGAATAGAGTCTTGGTGGGGAGTCCTGCATAAACAATGCTTCAGTTTTGGATGGACATCTTTCAAACTCTTAAAGAACAAACAACAACAAATCGTCTCCTCTGCAGCCGATCACTTCAGACAGTTCTTCCTCCATCATAACGCATAACGCACTAGTCTCATTCTGATAAAACAAAAATTGAACTGTCTGAGCATCATTATGTTTGGAAGAAAAAGGGGGAAGCTTGCAAGCCTGAAAACACCATTCCAACTGTGACATACGGGGGTGGCAGCATCATGTTGTGGGGTTGTTTTGTTGCAGGAGACATGGTGCACTTCACCAAAAAAATGGCATCATGAGGAAAAAATATGTGAAATACTGAAGCAACATCTCAAGACGTCAGCTAGAAAGTTAAAGCTTGGACCCAAATGGGTCTTCCAAATAGATAATGACCTGAAGCATTCTGCCAAACTGGTTACAAAGTGGCTTAAGGATAACAAAGTCAATGTTTTGGAGTGGCCATCACAAAGTCCTGATCTCAGTCCTATTGAAAATGTATGGACAGACCTGAAAAGGCATGTGCGAGCAAGGCAGGTTACAAACTTGGCTCAGTTACACCAGTTCTGTCAGGAGGAAGGGGCCAAAATTCCTGCCAACTATTGTGAGAAGTTTATGGAAGGAAATCCAAAATGTTTGACCCAAGTCACAAAGTTTAAAGGCAATGGTACCAAACACTAATGAAATGTATGTAAACTTCTGACTTTGAAGAAAGTCATGAAAATTTGTCAAAAAACCCTTTTTACAATACAAATTAATCTCAACAGCAAAAGTTTAGTCTGATTTCATATCAGACAGAGAGAGGAAAAAAAAGCATATGTGTCTTTTTATAAAGTGTATGTAAATTTCTGGTTTCAACTGTAAATTATAAGGTTTGTGGATTTTGGTTTTAATTATGAACTCATTTCACATGAGATTTATTTCCACAGTAAAGTTATAAAGAAACATACAGAATTATCTAAATGTGTTAGTCAGTTTTTACCTGTGGTGTTCAGCGCGCTCCCTCCGTTCTGCACATGTTTCTTCAGATACTTGACACATTCCTGAATGATGTAGTTTTTCTGATGTGCAGCATATCCAATCCTCTCCCATTTCAGTTTGGTGACAAAGGCCTCTGGGTTTGGAGCCACAAATGTCTCAGTGTCAAAGTCAAACGATATAAAATCTTGTCCATCAAAAGCGTATTGATCATATCCTGTGATGTTACCAGTCTCATCGTCCCAGTCACAGCCGTACATGTTCTGCCAGAGATGAGGACCTGAAACAGATCAGAGTTAAAGCTGGACTCAAACTCTGGTTTTCATTTGTTCAATAAATAAAAATATAAAGTTGTATTTTTGAGTCAACAGTTTCAAAACACTGGAGACTGAGGGAGTCACATTACTCTATATGGACTCAGGGTATGAAAAATACAAAACTGTTTTAGGCCTGAGGGAGTTCTGGTGAGTGAGAGACTGGTGTTACATGAACGTGGACTTTTCAGATCAAAAATGTTGTGTTTAGGGCTGGAGGATGTAGACACACATTTAGAACATTGAGTATCCATCCATCCATCCATCCATCCATTTTCTTCTGCTTATCCAGGCCAGGTCACGGGGGCAGCAGTCCGAGTAGGGACTCGTAGACTTCCCTCACCTCAGACACGTCCTGCTGCTCCTCCGGTTGGATCTCAAGGCATTCCCAGGCCAGCCGAGAGACAAAGTCCCTCCATTGTGACCTGGGTCTCCCCCGAGCCTCCTTCCGGTGGGACATGCCCGGAACACCTCCCTAGGAAGGCATCCAGGAGGCATCATCAACTGATGCCCGAGCTGGATTCTCTCAATGTGGAGGAGCAGCGGCTCTACTTTGAGCTCCTCCTGTGTGACCAAACTCCTCACCCTTTATCTAAGGGAGCGCCCAACCACCCTGTGGAGGAAACCCATTTTGGCCTCCTGTATCCACGATCTTGTCCTTTTGGTCATTACCCAAAGCACATATCTATAGGTGAGGGTAAGGACATAGATTGATTGGCTCAGCTCTTTCTTCACTACAACGGACCAATACAGACTGCATCACTGCAGACGCTGCACCGATCTGCCCGACAATCTCACGCTCCATCCGTCCCTCACTCGTAAACAAGACCCCGAGATGCATGAAGTCCTCCACTTGAGGCAGAAACTCCCCACCTATCCAGAAAGGGTGAGCCACCTTTTTCCGGTCGAGATCTGTGGCCTCGGATTTGGAGGAGCTGATTCTCATCTCAGCCACTTCACACTCGGCTGCAAACCGCCCCAGTGTCTGCTGCAGGTCCTGGCTCGATGAAGCCAGCAGGACACCATCACCTGCCAATAGCAGAGATGAGATCCTGTGGTTCCAGGCCCCCTCCCCCTCCCCTGACTGCGCCTAGAAATTCTGTCCATAAATACAATGAGCTGAACTGGTGACAAAGGGCAGCCCTCGCGTAGTCCAACATGAACTTGGAACAGGTCTGACTTACTGCCAGCAATGCGAACACAGCTCCTGCTCCGGCCATACAAGGAGCGGACAGCCCTTAGCAAAGGGCCCTGGACCCCATAGCACCCCCAAAGGACACCACAAGGGACACAGTCGAATGCCTTCTTTAGATCCACAAAACACATGTGGACTGGTTGTGCAAACTCCCATGAACTCTCAAGGACCCGATGGAGAGTATAGAGCTGGTCCAGTGTTCCGCGACTGGGGCGAATAATGCGCTGCTCCTCTTAAATCCAAGGGTTGAATATCGGTTGGATTCTCCTCTCCAGTACCCTGGAATAGACCTTACCGGGAAGGCTGAGGAGTATGATTCCCCTGTGGTTGGAACACACCCTGTCCCCAACTACCATGAGATGTTAAAGAAACATGTCAGCCAAGACAGCCCCACAACATCCAGAGACTTAAAGCACTCGGAACGGATCATCCACTCCCCAAGCCTTGCCACCGAGGAGCTTGCCAACCACCTCGATGACTTCTTCAGCCAGGGTGATGGTCGAGAGTGCCTCTGGGTCCCCAGTCTCTGCTTCCTACTCGGAAGACGGATTAAGGAGATGCTTAAAGTATTCCTTCCACCGTCCGACAAAATTCCCAGTTGAGGTAAGCAGCTCTCCAGCTGCACTGTAAACAGTGTTGGTGAAGCAGTGCTTCCCCTTCTTGAGGCATTAGACGGTTTGCCAGAGTTTCTTTGAGGCCGTCCGATAGTCCTTCTCCATGGCCTCCCCGAACTCCACGCAACACTAAGTTTTTGCCTCGGCAACCGTGTGAGCTTGGCCTGCTGGTACTTGTCAGCTGCCTCAGGAGTCCCTTGAGCCAACAAGGCTCGATAGGGCTCCTTCTTCAGCCTGATGACATCCCTTACTTTCAGCATCCACCAGGCATTCCCGACAGACCCTCACAGTACGCTTGGGCCTGCCAGGTCTGTCCGGCTTCCTCCTCAGCGAGCAGATCCAACTCACCACTAGGTGGTGATCGGTTGACAGCTCTGCCCCTCTTCACCTGAGTATCAAAGACAAGTGGCCGGAGGTCAGATAACACGACAACAAAGCCGATCATCGACCTACTTGCACTGATGGACACACTTGTGTTTGAACATGGTGTTTGTTATAGACAAATTGTGTCCAATAATAGAACACCACTCAGGTTCAGATCAGGAAAGCTGTTGTTTTCGATCATGCCCCTCCAAGTGTCACTGTCGCTGCCCACGTGGGCATTGAAGTCCCTCGGGAGAACAATGTCTGCACTGTCTAGTACCCCTCCCTGGGACTCCAAGGGAACTCTGCACTGCTGTTTGGTCCGTAGGCCGACACAACAATGAGAGACCTGTCCCCAACCCAAAGGTGCAGGGACGTGACCCTCTCATTCACTGGGGTGAACTCCAACATGAGGCGGCTGAGCCGTGGGGCAATAAGTAAACCCACACCAGTTTGCCACCTCTCCCTGCGGGCAACGGCAGAGAAATGGAAAGTCCAGCCTCTCTCAAGGAATTGGGTTCCAGAACCTAAGCTGTGCGTGGAGGTGAGGCCGATATATATATATATCTAGCCAGCAACACTTAACCTCCCACACAAGCTCAGGCTCCTTCCCCCAGTGAGGTGACATTCCATGTCCCCAGAGCCAGTCAAATTGTTATTTGCTGCCCCTATTCTGCGGGAATTGCAAGAATCCCTGGGCTCATGAGTGCCACCTAACATGAGGCCAGGTAACTGCATGCCTCACCCGGCGCCTTGTCACAGCCTCTTAAAGCAGCAGCGTCACTGCTGAACTACAGCACAGTCAGTCCAAGTGAGGGACGAACGGCTGGTGCCTCTCCGCACGTCTCTTCTCAGTATTTCAACGGTAAACGTAAAAATTCTGTGATTTTGAGTAAAAAAAAAAAAGAATAAAATTGCAAACTTAATAGTACAAATCATTGGATACGACGGCGTTCTACTGCCAGTTAAAAAATATAAATTCTGTGGGCGCTACGAGAATAAAGTCGTAGCATTTCGACATTAAAGTCGTAATTTTACGAGAATAAAGTCGTAGTCAGAAAAAGTCGTAATTTTACGAGAATAAACTCATAGTACAACGAGAATAATGTCGTAAAATTACGAGAATAAAGTCGTAATATTACGAGAATAAAGTCGTAATTTTATGAGAATAAAGGCTCCTGTGCGTGAATGAGACTAGTGCGTTATGCGTTATGGAGGAGGAGGAACTGTCTGAAGTGATCGGCTGCAGAGGAGAGGATTTGTTGTTGTTTGTTCTTTAAGAGTTTGAAAGATGTCCATCCAAAACTGAAGCATTGTTTATGCAGGACTCCCCACCATGACTCTATTCGATGATCGGCGGTGCTGCATCCATAGGTGAAGATTTGATCTCTGCGCAAGCCTGCATGTCGCGGGCTTGTGAATTTTCTGTACTTGTGTTACGTGCTGACGCCCCTTTCCCCCATTATCTTATGTGTATTCTGTATTTATGCTTGTTTTGAGGCGTGGCTGGTCGCTGTATAAATAGGTTGTCTATCCATGGCGCGCTCTCGTGCGTAGCTTGCTTGTCATGGTGAGGCAGGTGAGGCTGTGCCTCACCTGCCTCACCTGACTCCCCTGACTGCACATCACTGCAGATGACACAAACCTTCGGTCACATTTAGGCGCCGTTTTGCGTTCTTCATGGTTTCTCTCACTGTCTGCTCATTATCTAAAGAGATTTGTCTGTTAATCTCCCAGTACTTAGGCTCCTCCTCTGTGATTTTCTTCATCCACTCCTGTTTGGGGACATATCTCTTTGTGACACTGTCATAGTGAGTGATCTGAAGGTCGTCCACATATCCAACAGAAACAAACTTTGGGAAGTTTGGGACTTGAGACGAAAAAGTGTGAAAATATCTCAGCGTGTGAACTCCTGTAAAAAAATAAGAACATTTAAGTTTCACATAATTAAAAAGATCTGATTTTTACTTTGAATTAGATCAGTCTTCATAAAATTAACAACAAAGTTGGTTACTGCATAGAAAGCTGTCAATTTAACTAAAGATATGCAAGTTACTGTACAAGGAACGAGGGAAGACACCTTCCACCCAGACACCACCCAGTCTGTATTTTTTGTTTGTTTGTTTTTTTTAATCCAAATTGTATAATACAAACACATCTTAGTGAAGTAACAGAGCATCAGAATCGTCAGAAAGAAGCAATGTGAATCACAAAAAAAGAAATGGAATAAATGAAAGGTGCTGGGGTCACAGTGAGGGAAAGTCCCTTTAATGGCATTCTTGTGTGATAATGTCAGAGGTGATCGGACCAAACACGCACAACTCAGGGCAGTTTAACAGTGTTTATTTACAACGTGCAAATAAGTTCAAACAATGAAGGTAGATTCCACTCGGAGCAAGGTGCAGGGTGAGAGCCAGGGTCCAGGAAACAGGGTGACGGAGATGAAAGACAAGAGACACGATACCAGTGCTGGGAGCGGGGTCCAGGGCGGAGCAGAAACAGCGGAGCTGGGACGAGCAGGAAGCAGGAGTCTAGGAGGATCAAAAATATTCCAGTGAGTGAAGCAAAAAACAGGCAATGAGCAAAACAGAGCAGAGCTAGATTAGTCACGTTTGACATGCGGACGATCTGGCAGCGAATGTCTGGTCCCGGCTCCTCTTATTCACGGCAGGTGGTGATGATTGCTCTCATGGGCTGCAGGTGCACACGGGAGGAGTCGGGAACTCTGCCCAGCTCCGGAGTCAGGCAGGCATAGGAGGGGGGAGGAGAGCACAGGACACACAGCCAGAGACAGGAACAGGTAGGTCATGGCAACAGGACAGGAACAGGACACAGGAACAGGTGGGTCATGACATCTTGTGGTCCATAAAGGTCTTTGATAAATGTTTAAAAATGGCTTCATGTTTCATTTGTTTCTATGGATGTAATTTTTCCAGGTATAATAATAACATTTAGAAACAGTTCATGTGTTTTATCATTACACAAAAAAGTCCAAAGACACTGTCCGTCTTGGTGAAGTTCTTCAGCTGGAGTTTTTCATTCACTAAATTATTAAATTATCATTGGATTTATACAGAACCTTTCATGACACCCAAAGCACATTACAGAGCACTCTTTACTCCAAACTGGTGGTGAGATACTACTGTAGCCATAGCTGCCCTGGGACAGACTGACAGAAGCAAGACTGCCAATCTGCACCATTGACCCCTCCCACCACCAGCACAAAGTATCTTGCCTAAGGACACAATCGTTTTTGCCACTGGTGCCCACTGTGGCAGCTGATATTCCCAAATTTCTCCCATCCAAGTTCTGACGAGTACTAACCCGATTTAGCTTCTGAGATCCGCAGAGATCAGGCTTTGACATATGGTCCTCTGCCACATCGAGCACAGAACCAGAAGTGTCCATCTTCCCACAAAGTATTACTAGGGACAGATTTAAAATACTACTAAGGACACATTCAAAGTACTACCAAGGACATGTTTAAAGTACTACTAAGGACACATTCAAAGTAATACTAAGGACACATTCAAAGAGGAGGTGTTCTGCTGTTTCTGTGTCCACATCACAAAAGGAACATTTATTCCATTCCATACCAAAGTGTGTTCTGATGGATTAATTAGAAGTCCAGATCCCAGATAGATTATTGTGCTTATAAAGCACACACACACACACACACACACACACACACACACACACACACACACACACACACACACACACACACACACACATATATATATATATATATATATATATATATATATATATATATATATATATATATATATATATATATATATATATATATATATATATATATATATATCTGTGGTTAGTTACAGAGTTGACAAAAGTATCTACACAATTGTGGTTAGAGATTTCCGTCTCTTTACACACAACAGCATGGCTCTGAGAATAAAACTATTTAATTAAGCTTTGGAGTCCAAAATATTACTACAGGTGCTTTAAAAGTAACTATTATTTTAGTATTTTTCATCGTAGGCCTACTTTATTCTCTTAAATAGGCTACACATTTGGAAGCAGTACTTGTATTTGTAGTAGTGGAGTATAATTCTGGTCATGTAGCTGTATTTTTACTCGAGTACATTACAGTATTGACCTGAATGAGGCATGTCTGCGGTCTCAAAACTACTGAATAAAAACTCTCTGCTGCTCTGGACCAGGTTAGTTTCACAGATTGAGTTATCATGGTGACTGGGTTCAGGCTCACTGTAATGTGTAATTTTAAAAGTTAAATACTGACTTTTAATACAAGAGTGCTGTGTTTGCATCACTTTGAAACTTGGATACTCAGTGTGAATCTTTAAGTCCCTGGCGACTCCATTTTGATTATCGTGGTCCTGATTCAAAGACGATAATAGATTCAATTCTGACGCTATTTTTCATTCAAAAACAAACATTTATTTTACACATTTCAAGTTCCCTGTTGTAACAATCTTTTTGTAAGATCAGGCAAGAATCTGAAAGAGGGTCCCTTATATTGTATTTTGTTTTTGTTTTATTAGTTTATAATTCTATAAAAATAATAGATCTATTTGATCATTATCTAGGTACAGTTAATTCCATACTTCCATTTATTGTATTAGTGTCATTTCACAGAAGACCTAAGGGGCAGATCAGAGAGTCCTTTTAGGTTTAAATCAACTGGTTTTCAGATTTGAAACTGGCAACCCAAATGAAAAAGAAGAACTGGATAATCGTCTTGAACCAAAATAAAAAAATTAACTGAAAAAATTATAACATAAATGACGTCATGTCCAATATTTTTGTAATTCAGAATAAATCAACATTTGAATATCTGGAGACACATATACAGTGTTTCTATCAATCAGTGATAATATTCGTGTCATTTCCTTTATTGGGAAGCAATAAATTAAAATAATAACATAAAAACAATATACTTTATTCATATTTAGAAATCTCAGAGAGTGATAAAAAATACGAGGCACATTTAAACAGTCACTGGAGTGTGGCTCAGGGCTGCCTCCTGTGGTTGACGTTCATTGTTTAACCGTGTGGCAGCTCCCATCTCCAGACTCCCGATCCACAATGGGCTGCAGCAGAAAGACCTGGTTTAGTCCGGGTCCGGTCCCGGGCATGTCCTAGTTCGGTCATGGTCAGATCCTGGTCCAGTCCTGGTCCAGTCCTGGTCCAGTCCTGGTCCAGTCCTGGTCCAGTCCTGGTCTAGTCCTGGTCTCACCCTCTTCTCCTCTCTGGTGGGGGGGTTGCGCAAGAAGTAGCAGAGCGGGGCATACAGGATGTTGAGGAGTCCACAGATCACCATCAGGATTGGATACCCCACGGCCTGCACCAGAGCGCCCCCTGCCAGCGGCCCTGACAAACACAATAACAGTATTGGGTGTCTTTAAAGGTCCAATACAACACAAAATGAATTGTGACCTTAAAAGAACAAATATTATGCATCACTTGTATTGTTATTGGTCTTGAGTACCTTTGCTTTGAGATTTCATGATTTAGAATTTAAAATAAAGTCTGTGTAAACCCTCAGTCGTCCAGGTCTGATCCGTAGCAAAAGACAAAGTTAAATCTGTCAACTGGACAAATTGTTGTAAAATTAAAGACGTTTCGCTGCTCATCCAAGCTGCTTCTTCAGGAAGCAAAACGTTTTCACTCTTACAACTAATTTTAAAAAAGAACAAAAAACAGACATAATTTCATAACCTCAGAGTTCACTATACTTTGATCTGGTCTGTCACTATGTGCATGTACGTGTACAAGCGTGTTTAAGTGTGTGCACATACACATGTGTGAGTGTAAAGAAGGCAAAAGGAAATGAGCCTAAAGCCTAAAGCCCCTTTAAATGGTTTAGCCACAGAGGCTGTAGGTGGTGTAAACCTGTGTGTTAGAGGTGCACCACACTCTCTAACTGCTCCTCTGCTCTGGGCCTGCTCTGGCCCTGCTCTGGGCCTGTTTGTGAAGAGCAGCAAACACCACAACTACAGTACTAGATGAGTGAGGTAGTACAGCATGTACTGGTGTCTACAGCCCAGACAAGGAAATACTAAAGACCAATGTGTAGTGAGGAATAATGTAGAAAGTAATATAAAGTAATATAAACTTTCATCCGCGTACAAAGAGATCAGCAAATCATGCCCTTTGAACACATCGTACAGAGCAGCACCATCTCCTCACTAGTTGTAATGGACAGTTACAAATATTGTGGCAGGTATTTGATGAGAAACAAACCACAGTCTCATCAGTTTTATTCCCTAATATTTTGTTATTCATCTGTCTGACAAATATTGGTACGAGATGATGTATTACCTAAACTGCCTTTCCAGAAGCATTGTGAGACTGGCACAAGGTCAGAACCTCATCTCTTACCTCAGTTTGTCTGATTAAGATGAGTCCAATAAGAAGACAAGATGAATACTCTTAACTCAGACTTATTCAATGCCACAGTCGCTGCTCTGTGTCTTTATTTACCAACAAAGAAGCCGAGACGCAGAGTCGCTTCACAGAGGGCGAAAACGTTGCCGTAAACAGAGACGTGACGAATGTCCACAAGGTGAGCCAAGACAGGCAAGAGAGACACTTCCATCATCCCTGAAACACAGAGACCAGAGCTAACCCAGAGCTAAACCGACGTTAGACCAAGGTTAGACCTGGGTTAGACCTGCTTCAGAAACCTAGTACAGTCTTGGTTTGGATGTCCTTCAGTCTTATATTGCAAGATAACTGGATTCAGGTCGTTTCATGCTGGTTTAGTCGTAGTTCAGTCATGATTTTTATCTGGCTTCAAACTGACCCATGGACAAGCCCGTTACAGCAACAGCTCCAATCACAGCGTAGAAGCTTTTCGCCATTGCGGCCTGAACCAATCACAGCAGAGACAGAGTCAGACTGACCAACGAGAGCAAAATGAGATTCAAGCAGGCCAATCAGAGTTCAAGTTACTCACACAGAGGAAACTGAGTCCGGTCAGGATCATCCCGATCATGGAGCACAACCACCTGCACACACATTTAATCACACAAACTTTAGCTTTGGGAGGTTCAGATGATTTTTGCATTTAGGCATCTGGTTTACATGCAAAGTCTATGTAGATGTGCTTCTAGGTGGTTTCTGGCTTTAGTTGGAAAAGTTGAACTTGCTGTGCTGATCACAGAGGTGACCGATTATACCTCGATTTATTTCAGACCTCGACAGTTTGGTTCTGCCGCCTGCCTCTTCAGTGTCACATGATGTTGCTGTGATGTGTCTGCTCAACTGATTTAAACAGATTTCGGTCCCGTCTTGGAGCAGTAGGACGACAGTGCCATTTGCTGTTTGACTTCTTCAAAACTGTATCCTAGGTGTGAGGGTGTGGAGAGTTACAGTGTGGTGGGTGTGTGTGGATCTTGCTGGCCTCCCTGATCCACCCATGGTACATGTTGCTCTCTGTGCCTGTGACTTTAGCGTTTTCCCAGTCCATGACATGTTTGTTCTCTCTTGCTGTGGTCTGAGATTGTGGACTTTATCTGTTGTGGGCTTATCGTGGCTCAGGAGCATGTTTTGGTTGGGTTCTTTTTTCATGTGTTGAAAAATCTGCCTGTTTTGTCTTTGTATGACAGAACGCACGACAAACAAGGCATTACATACAGTATATTCCATCACATTTGTGGTCTTGGTCTGTTTTGTCCTTGGTGTGCACTAGTATCTGTCGTAGTTCTTTGTGTGGTTTAACTGAAGTGCTGATCTTATATCTGTTCGGTTGTGCCTCTGATGTTTGTGTGTTTTCTTTCAGATTTTTTCCCTGTTTTGCTGCACCTGCTGTTTCTCTTTGTTTATGGCTCATTCTGGATATTTACATTTTTTAATGCAGTGGTGATATATATTTTTTCAAACTTGAGGTGTCCAAAATCTTATGCTCGTACTTTAACCATCTTGTCCTGGGGTTTTAATTTGATGGACTCCAAACTGAAACATCATCATCAGGACATATCTGGGGTATCAAAAGTTGTAAAAAGAATCATGACGAGCTCTTAACAAAGGGGCCATTTTGAAAGCATAAAGATTCCTGTAACGTTTGGCTCAAACTTTGACCCAAAATGGAGGCATAATGATATGAATTCAACTTCTGTTTTTAAAAATGGCACTCTCCCCGAGTTAAAATGGGACAGAAACTTTGGAAAATTTATTTCCAGTGTGACAGTGGCAATTTTGAATCAATTGTCAAGCCATTTTTCTGATTTCGATGAACAACAAAAATGAAGGGACTGACCTTCCCATCCTTTGGCTGAGGATCCCAAACAGGTTTGTGGTAATGAAGTAGATCACATAAGTTGGGGTGAACATCAAGCCTGCAACACACAGAGACCTGTCCCATTCAGCCTTTAACTTCAGCTGTGGAAGTTAAAACTGTATCTGGAAGTGTTTCACCCGACATCTATCCATTGAGATCAGTATTAGTTGGTATTCGATACAAATATCAGCTAAATTTTTGCACAGCTCCATTTTCTCTGCTTTTATTATCTTAAGATAAATTGGTTATTGGCAATAGCAACAGGCTAAATATCAGGTATCATTTATTAAAAAAAAAGATCTTTAACAGCCCATCCCTAAAAACAATAACATCAACTTTAAGCCAGTGTAATATACCAAGCTGCAGCTGGGAGGCGCACATGGTCTCAATCATCCAGGTTGGCAGAGTGGCATCCTGGACCATCAACGCCGTGCCACTTAAGGTCAGAGCCCCTATAGACAAAGACGTGACTCAGTCCTGACTCAGTCCTGACTCAGTCCTGACTCAGTCCTGACTCAGTCCTGACTCAGTCCTGACTCAGTCCTGACTCAGTCCTGACTCAGTCCTGACTCAGTCCTGGTTTAGTCCCAATACCTGTGGTCAGGAGGATGTATGGGTCTCTCAGTAATGTGAGTAAAGGAGTTCCTTTAGCGCTCTGCAAAACAGTAACATTATATTTGATTTACAGATGTTGTAGTTGGATAAACTCCAGGAGAATGGACTGAAATAAATGATCAAGAAAAAAATATTTGTGGTTTTGACTTTTGGAGATTTTCTTCTGAGAGTCACAAACCATGAGACAGACATGACGTGGACTCACCACTGGAGACACCTGGGTGGGTCTGAGGACACAGAGCTGCAGCACTGAGGAACAAAACACAGAAGAAGAAAAAGTTTTAAAGGTGGAGACATTTTCAGTCTGAAGGAACTGGACTGAGCAGGGCACAGGGTACAGGGGCACAGGACCTGAGATACAAGGACAGGCGGCCTGCGGTACAGGGGCAAGGGACCTGAGGTACAGGGGCAGGGGGCCTGAGGTACAGGGGCAGGGGGCCTGAGGTACAGGGGCAGGGGGCCTGAGGTACAGGGACAGGGGGCTGAGGTACAGGACAGGGGGCCTGAGGTACAGGGGGCTGAGGTACAGGGGCAGGGGGCTGAGGTACAGGGACAGGGGGCCTGAGGTACAGGGACAGGGGGCCTGAGGTACAGGGACAGGGGGCTGAGGTACAGGGACAGGGGGCTGAGGTACAGGGGCAGGGGGCTGAGGTACAGGGACAGGGGGGAGCGAGGGAGCTAAAGTACAGGGGCAGGGGGCCTGAGGTACAACGGAAGCGAGGGAGCTGAACTACAGGGGCAGGGGGAGTGAGGGGGCTGAACTACAGGGGGGTGGGATATTGTGATAGTTGAGTTTCTTTATTTATTCACTTTATGTATTACTTTTTCTACAATTATTCCACTGTTATAGTGAAATGTGAAAGTCCTTCTGGGGCCAATGTTGTGAATTAGCCTACACTTGTCTGCATTCCAGAATAGTTTATCTGTGTTTGTTGCATTTATCACTATTCAAGTAAACAATCAAATAAAAATAAAATTAGTTTAAACTATTCTGGTGTAGATGAGCTCTGCCCTAAGGGAGGAGTTACACCTGACACTCCACCTGATTCATTTACCTGGAGGGCCAGTGTCAGGGTGCTCAGCACGTTACAAATATGTGATCGTGTAAAATACTCTGGATGGAGATTTTAAATATAAATTATAATTTTACACCAGTCAAGAAGCAGTTTGTGAAGAAAATTAAAAAATATGAAATGACAGAAAGTAGTATTTTAGAGCACCACGCTGATGACGTCACACTAAAAGAATTCTGTCCAAAAGTTCAGCACAGTTTACACAAGAAATACATTTTTATAACGATTTAAACATGATTTAAACAATATAAAAAGTTTTTTGTTTTTTTTTAATAATTTGATTTATCAAATAATACTCTCTATGCGCAATAGAGGAGTTTAAGGCTAGTGTACAGCATGGTTGCTAGATAATAGTTATGAAATTCCCTAGTGTGATGTCATGACATCCAACCAGGAATTACATTTTTAAACATAAAAAATGGCTAAACTTGGTAAGGCAATGTCAAATTTGAGGTAAAATCTTGCATATAATGATAACGAATTAAGTGTGTTTTAGTAGAATGAGTCTAACCTGTTATATTCTCTTTAAATAAGACACACAAATTACCATGGCAAGCATGAAGTCCTGAAATAAGTGAGAATGAAATACGTTTGAATGGTTCTACATTTCATTTGATCCACGAAAGTGCTGAAAATCCCATGATGTCCCTGTGAAGTCACCCACAGCTCCAGTCAAATAATAAATAATAATCAAGGCAAGCAGTTATAACGGCAAATCTGCAACCAGGGCCATATTTGGAAATTCACACACAACCAAAGAGCCAATCAGGGTTAGGGTTAGGGTTGTTCAAGGTACACGCATGTGCACCTCTGGTTTGGCAGTTGGCGGCCACTTAGCGACCCCATGAATCAAACCTGTTGCTAACGGTAGTGGGAGAGAAAGAAAGAGGGAAAGAAGCTGCTTGATTGGTCTGTTATTAATGTTCATATTTTGATTTAGGGACAAAATAAAGAAATAAAAATACCAGGATCATGTAGAGCGGGTTAAGGTCAGAATCACAAGTCTGCCAAGCAACAGTTACAGAGAGAAGAGCCACCATTTTCCAATAGAAAGTGAACTGGAGCCGAAGTCAATGGAGCTGAATCGTGCCTATGCTCACTTCTTACTTTGAATGTGGCTGCTAGCAGGCTATGCCCATTAATATATACAGCCCATAGACATTACACAGCCCGGACTGGAACGTGTGGCTCTGATACGTGACACGCTGAATGTTTTAGAAATAAAGATTAGTATCACACAATGCTGCAACTTACAAAGAAGACTGGACTTTGGATATTATCTGGAGAAGAGTGACCATGAGGGGCAATAGCAAAGGAGACCAGAAGTGTGTTAGGTCAGAGATCGAGTGACTTGAGTGAAGCATTTTTATTGACAGCTGACTCAAAAAAAACAATTGAAATCCAGCTCTGAAGCTCCCCCTACAGGCTGCACATTTACTCTCCACTCTGCTTCCAGCAGGCGTCTTGTCTTTGTGGTGAACCAGTTTCTGTCTGTTATTTTAAAATACACAGAAAAATGTCACATTACTCCAGAAATCCACCCACCTCCATACAACAGCGCCAGTCCTGCCAGGATCAGGAAGGGGGAGCTCTTCCCCACAAACTCAAACATCACACTGCCGAATGGACCGCCGCCTGAAACCAGCACACATGCATGTGTTACACATAGTCAAGGTTTGAAACTGGGTTGAATCCACGTTTAGTCCTGGTTTAGTCCTGGTTTAGTCCTGGTTTAGTCCTGGTTTAGTCCTGGTTTAGTCCTGGTTTAGTCCTGGTTTAGTCCGGGTCGAGTCCCGGTCGAGTCCCGGTCGAGTCCCGGTCGAGTCCCGGTCGAGTCCCGGTCGAGTCCCGGTCTAGACTGAAATGCTTCTTACAGATTAATCCCAGGGCCAGCCCCCCCAGAGCCATGCCCATGGCCTGGCCACGCTCCTCATCGTTGGTGTAAACACTGGCCAGCATCCCCAGACCTGCCACACACACAGAACAGGACTTTACAGCTCTCCTGCTTCACAATGTACTACACAACAAGTAGTAGTAGCAGTAGCAATATTATTGATGCTTTACAATGACATCACATTGGGGGTGTTCTGTCTGTATGACTATGACGAGATGTTCAACAGTTACCATGATGACACAATGCACACATTAGCAAACACTGAAACAAAAAGTTTTAAGATCATCTGAAAACTCAAGAAACTGGACTTGATCAACAAATTTTCAAGAGCCTGTAATCAATCAGAGCGTTCAATGTCCTGTTTAGGAGTTTGATTTTACACAAAAAGATGAGAGAAAATGAAAAATTGTTGGCTAATGCTAGCTAGCTTGTGACTGTAATGCAGAGATGTGCAGTCATCACAGAGAAAAAAAAATGAAATGGTTATATTTATCCAATAATCTGTACTATAAACTTATTTTCTATTCTTTAAAATTCAAAATAGCTGAATATTTACTTTTACCATTCAAATACTGAGAAGAGATGTGCGGAGAGGCACCGGCTGTTCGTGCCTCACATGGACTGACTGTGCTGTAGCTCAGCAGTGACACTGATGCTTTAAGAGGCTGTGAAAAGGCGCCGGGTGAGGCACGCAGTTACCTGGCCTCATGTTAGAGGGCACTTGTGAGCCCAGGGATTCTTGCAACTCCTGGGGAAGCAGAATAGTGACAGCAAGCTACAGTTTAAAGTTGGCAAGTCAAGTATAGCAATCCGGTCACTTTTTTCTTCTTGTGTGGCCCTACTTTTTAAATGGAGGAAGATACATATTAAAGCTCAAGTAGTTTTCTAAACTGGACTTTCGGTCGAAGCAGGAGGTTATAATTAAAGGAAGACCTACACTAAAGGAGCTAAAGGGTTTGAGTGGTACACATGAAAAGGCTGGCGTAAAACCAGCTTGCTTTTTATTTCATACTATTAGAGCTATTTCATACGGACTTCAGAACTTTTATTTTGAAATTCTTTTTTATTCTGGCCCAAAGTCACTTACTGAGAGAGAAACTGGCCCAGGGCCAAATTTATTTGCCGACACCTGGTTTATATGTTTGTAAATCTGATTATGACGACATCAGTGCCTTACCAGCCATGAACCTCTGCACGTCACTGCCGTAATGTTATTTGAGAATGGACTTGTTTAACAGCACGAATCAGATCACCTGTTATAGTTCACATAAGTCAGTTCTTTATGGTCAGATTGTGTCAAAACAAAACCCATATTAAAGTCTAACTTGAGTAACAGAGCTTCAGACAGAGCAGTGCCTCCGATTAGCTTCACACCCCCAGAGAATGCTGATGCTGCAAAGTATCATAGCAGTGATAGTAGACAACATTGGTTTTGTACCTGCCACAAAGCTGAAGGAGGAACCTACTCCCTGCACCACACGAGCAGAGACCAGCAGGACGAAGCTCCCAGCGAATGCAAATACTACACAGACAAAACCAGGTCAAAACTGTGTCAAAACCAGGTCAAAACCAGGTCTACACCAGGTCTAAACTGGGTTCTAAACCAGGTCTTAAGATGGACAGTGAGACTCACTGAGGGTTGAGGCGAAGAAGACCAGGAACCCAACAAACATCGGGATGCGAAACCCAATCCTACAAAAACAAAACAGAGTTTGAACTAGCACTAAATCAAGATTTAAACTGCAAGCGGCAATAAAGGCCAAGGGAGTGGGGACTGGACTGATATTCCCCTGTATAAAAATACAGACAGATCAGTCCGGACTAGCCAGGCTCAGACAAGGACTGAACCAGGACTAAGCTGGGACTGAACCAGGACTGAACCAGGACTGAACCAGGACTGAACCAGGACTGAACCAGGACTGAACCAGGACTGAACCAGGACTGAACCAGGACTGAACCAGGACTGAACCAGGACTGAAACAGGACTGAAACAGGACTGAAACAGGACTGAACCAGCACTAAACCAGCACTAAACCAGGACTAAACCAGGACTAAACCAGGACTAAACCAGGACTAAACCAGGACTAAACTAGGACTAAACTAGGACTGAACCAGGACCAAACCAGGACTGGTACCTGTTGGTGAGAGGTCCCACGATGGAGCTGACAAGGAGCTGGGCGATAGATTTGGACGCGAGCAGAGCCCCCACTTTAAGGTTGTTGTTATGTAGGAAACCACTTTCCTCTGGGCAGTGCTGTGGAGCACAATGTACAGAATAGGACTGACCCAGGACTGACCCAGGACTAAAGCAGATCTAAAGCAGGACTAGAGCAGGACTAAACCAAGACTAAACCAGGACTAAAGAAGGTCTATTTTTGCAGATATTTCATGACTTACAGAAGAGTTGGAGGTGTGGTTGTGCCATTGGCCTGGGCTCCTGGAGTTGTTGAACAGAGGCTCCAGGGAGGGGCCAGAGGAGGGGGTGATGGGCATCTTTTTACCCAGGAGAGGTGCACTGTGACTGGTTGTAGCTGGCTCAGAGGCCAGAGTACCTATGGTGGAGTTCTCTGGGTGTTCGAAGGAGTAGAGGAGCATTGGGGCGATGGGCACTGGACACATATGTACATTATAATGATTCATTTTACAATTATGATTCTAAAATTATACTAGAGAATGACTGCAGAGAGTGACTACGGACAGTGACCGCGGACAGTGACAGTGTCAAAACAGCAGGGTTTGGTTTCATAACTGGGGCTAGCTCTGAATAACTTGGCATGTTGGATAATGAAACTGGCAAGATTCGAGCACATTTTCAAAAAGGGATTCGAACCTCAGCCCTCAGGGCTCAGGTCCAGTGTTGTACCAGCTGTGCCATCAGCTTTTACAAGTGGCATTTTACCTAGTGGCATCTGCAAGGTATGGGTTAACCTTAAGAGTTATGTCACTTTTTCTTTGCTAAATAATTCCATACATCTTGTGTCATATATTTGATGCCTTGTATGTGTAAAAATAAAAGATGGCTGTGTAATCCCTCAGTTATCCAGGTCTTATCCATAGTAAAATCCAAAAGTAAAATCTCAGAATCAGAATAAGTTTTATTGCCATTGTCAGTGAGCACAGCTCAGACTAGGAACTTACTTTGGTGATAAAGTGCACATAAAAACACACTGAATAAACACAAATGCAAAAACAAATAAGGGCATGCACAAAGTTAAAATCTGTCAGCTGGACAAAAAGTTGTAGGAGTGAAGACGTTTGGCTGCTCATCCAAGCCAATTCTTCTATTCTGGTCAGATTGCTACTGGCCACTGCGTTATATCTATCTGAAGGGAGGAGCTAAGTACACTGAAGCTGACAACAAAACAACAAAAACTGCTTCTTTAAATCCTAAACTGCTGTTTGAGGCTGCAGCTCAGGCTGTGGTTCTGCTCAGTGTGCTGGAGAGCAGGGGGCGGAGCCAGGCAGGGAGGAGAGGATGGGGCTCCATTAGGAACCACTGACACAGAACACAAGTGATCAGTGTTTGTTAATGAAAAATATGCCATAAAACAACAAAGGGCCTATATCAGACTCCAGGAGGACCCCCAGACCTCCCTCACATGGGCCTTAGAAATGCCCTTTTTTTTTGGTAGAGCACCTGCCCCTCAAATGTCTGTGCACGTCCCTATCAGGCTTTGAGTTAAGTTCCTTCAATAACAGCCCATGTCTCCTGAAGTGTGTCTCACCGACAACTGTCGCCAGCAGACTGTCCAAGAACAGACCCACTGCCACCACCAGCACCACGAGTCGAGGAGAGTCGCTGTTACACGCCATTTCACCTGCAGCAAGCAACCCTGCAAAAAACGGAGTTAGACCGGAGTTAGACCGGAGTTAGACCGGAGTTAGACCGGAGTTAGACCGGAGTTAGACCGGAGTTAGACCGGAGTTAGACCGGAGTTAGACCGGAGTTAGACCTGGTCTAGTTCTGCTATATATTCTTATTCATTGCTTAGTTCTAGCACAGACCTGGTTCAATCCTTTGTTTCATCTCTCACCTATGACCATGAGTTTTAGATAATGAGTATTTTGAACAGTAGATGCGTTCAGATGAACAGGACACTCATAATCCTGTATTGACACTTTGCAGTGACATCACTCTGGGTGTGTTCTACATGTATATCTATGGCAGAATGGTCAGCAGTTAACATGGAGACACAATGTTGTACACATTAGCAAACACTGCCAAAAATGTGTTAAAATAGTCTGGAAACTAAAGAAAAAATACAAAAGTGACTTACACAGCACATTTTCAGGATGATCAAACCGAGCTCATGATCCTGTTTAGGAGTTTGAGCTTCAACAAAAAGGTGAGAGTGACTGAGACACTTTGGCTAATGCTAGCTAGCTTTTGGCTGTACTGTTATTGAGAGAGATTTGTTTAGAAGCACAAATCAGATCACCTGTTGTAGTTTAGACATTTTTTTTTATGGTCAGATTGTGGTAAAATAAAGCTCAGATTAAAGTCTAAATTTAGTAACAGAACTTCAGACAGAGCAGTGCCTAGATTTAGCTTCACACCCCCAGGAAATGTTGATGACATTAGCTGCAAACTATCAGTACATCAGAGAATCAGAGTATGCTGTATATTTGGAGCTGTAACTATGGCAGGTCCAGACGCGTGGTGAGCTTCCACTGAACCCTAGAGAGACGTAAAGTCACGTTTAAAATATTTCTTTAATATTTCCAAATATGAATGCAGTGCTCAGTAAAAGTGACAATCAAAAACCTAAAATGTTTACAATGAACGCCATAAAACCATAATTAAGACGCACATACGGTTGAAAACCTGTGTCTCCACCTGCGCACCTGAAGCTCCGCCCACAACACCCCGTGACCTCTGCGTGCACGCGCCCGCACCCACGCACACAGTTCACTGTGTCACGGCTCCTCAGATGTTGCACTGCGGCATTATTTTGTGTGCAGGTGGAATCGGTTGGCGCAGTCCCGGCGCGTGCGTCAAGGGCTCAATGCACTGCACCTTTAAACGCTCGTGCACGCCAGAAGCTCGAAGGTGTTAAAGAAACACTTTATCTGATTAAATATGTGGTTTTGCGTGTTTTCTGTCTTTGGTTTGGAGCCGGGTTATGGTTCTGTAACAGCAACCATGGAACAGATACGGCAAGAAACTGAACATTTAGATACTTTTCTAACAACAAAGGAACAATATTCACATTCAAATAAGAACACAAGAATGTAGAATGCTGTCAGCAGTAAAAGGCCAATGTAGAACGATGGGAAAATTCGTGCGCCTGTGATTACGCACTATGTTAAAATGATGAGAATAATAACAGCGCTCACGTTTGAACACTAGAGGACGTATTTCTGAGCACTTTTCCACATGACCATGAGAGGCCACTGTTCTAATGTCCATTTCTCCAGATCATGTGTGGGAATGAGGGATCCAAACGTGAATCTATTGCATATTAGGAGTTTCCCAGGATCCCCGGCTTCCACTTTAAAGGAATCCACGTCCCCAGAGCGCCGCCCAGTGGTGTTGTCGTTACAGTGCTCGGTAAAAGTGCAAATAATGCTGCGTTCACACCGCGGCGTCAGATGCGTCAAGCTCCCATTCAAAGTCTATGGTGGACGCGCGTCTTGGTGACGCAGAGTTTTTGCGGCGCGTTTTCAAGCGTCAAGGCGGCGCGAATGTGGCGTCAGCGCGGCGCGTCTTGAGCTTCCACGCGTCTACGCGTTCAGACGCCCAAGCGTACAAGCGTCGAAAGCCTCGAAAGTTCAACTTGGTTGAACTTTTGAGGCGGTCGACGCGCGTGTCAACCAATCAGAGACCACGCTCCAGTGACACAGCGACGTCATTCGGAAGCGCTGGAGTCACAAACACAAACAGTGACTGGGACAGGGGACAGGGACGTTATCCGCACCAATGCGGGACAGCAGGTCATCGAACTGGGCCTGGGTCACACGGAAATACCGCTGGAAGCGCTGATCATCCCGGCGGAGCTCCTGGAGCAAGTAATGAAACTCGCCAAAACTCCGAACACCTCTGAAGTATGTCGTGAACCCAGACACGCCGCCGCCGAGCCGATCTCCTCCGCTGATGACTTTTGTTTAGTAAATACACCAAAGCTATTCTCTCAACATGGTCTGTCATTGTGCACAAAAGGAGCAGGAAAACACTCAACGCTCTAGACGCGCTCTCTGGACTCGCGTCAAAGACGCGCTTCCAGAGCGTCTGTCCTCAAATGCACACGCGTCAAAATAGAGGCGGCCAGCGCGTTTTTGACGCACCGGTGTGAACGCACCATAAGACGTAAAGCTCCCATATAACCTCAAAATGACTCTGAGCCTTTGCCATGTTACACCCTCCTCAAAAACATACCTGCAGCTGTGTTTTGTTTCTTTCACAAGTTATTTTTGTTTGCTTTTCTGGTTTTTATTTTCAGAAAGGAGCAGACCAGTGCTGTGGAGTGAGAGAGAACAGAGAGGGGGCGTGTTGATATAAAATAGTAGCACTTATATTTTTTGAAAAGTCTGAAAAAGTGACTCTGATGAAACGCAGACTGGCTTCATGTCTAGACTCACAGTCACAAAAGCATCTGTTTAAACCCGTTCAATCCCTTTGTCCAAATTTCACACCTGTCATCCAAATGCTGTATAAAAACATGAACAGCTGTGTCATGTTTTATCCTAATACAACGTCTAGAGTTCCAGTTACAAAATCAGCTCCATTTCAGTTTTTATTTACCGTACAAATTATGTCCACGCACATCATATCCTGCTCTGAAATCAAAGGCAAGACACATACGGGATATATATTTTTTTAAATATTTGGTCTGAAACTGAACACTAAATGTGAATTATTGTGTGTATATGAGTGCAGATGAAAGACAGGGTTTAACCACTTTCCCAGTTTTCTTGTATTTTCTGTTTTATTATTGTTGTATTTTTATGATTACTATTTGCCTCAACTTAAGTTTACATGTATGCCACTTTTGTTCATATTGTATAGTCATTTTCACATTATTGTATTATTGTTTTTAATTTATTTCACTGTATCCATAGCCAGTGATTATTACATAAATAAGCACACTACTAGTTTACACGCAACCCAGCCACTTTTTTAAATTAATTAATTAATTTATCTTTACTCACTCTCTCTATATATATTTATTTTAATTATTTTTTTTATTTTTTGCCGCCTGAAGTCGGAGGAGCTCGAATCCCCGCAGCGTACCTCTGATTGGCTGAGATCTTGCGTGACGTCCCTGCAGCGTGCCTCTGATTGGCTGAGCTCTTACGTGACGTCCCCGCAGCGTGCCTATGATTGGCTGGCGGACGGGGGAAGTTACCCGTTCAAATCCGGGACAACCGCGGTCTCAGAAGTATCGCATTTCCCGGAGTCTACCTGAAATAAATATTTTTTAAGTTGTTTAAAAGAAGCGCGCGATACTAGAGACTGCTGTCGGGATGGAGGCGCAACACTACAGCAGCGACATGGACAGTATTTCGAACAAAATGGAGAAGTGAGTACCGCTAGCGCCGTGCTAATGCTAATAGCATTGATCCTATGGCTATTTTTACAGTAAGTCTAAGTGCGACTGTAAACACGAAATCTGGTTTAAACACACGGTGACAGTGAGCGATGAGGCATTCAACTCCTTTGTGGGATCCATATCTTTTGGATCTGTTCATTTCAAGGAGCCGTTCAATAGACTTGCCCTTTTACTGTTTATTTATGCGACAAAAGACAACGTGAGAACTCAATTTAACAACAGACTAATCAGACAGCGAATTTACAAGAGTCAAATGTGTTTAAAATGGTTCAAACTGAGAGTGGGAGTGAGTTTACCCTTTGAAATGATGCATACTCTAAATAAAACGATGTGTCTAACGTGATAAGATCGTATTTTTAAACAGGTCTACAATTCAAAGACGAGGGAGGGCCTGTCGTAAAATAATACATACATAAATGTATCTACTTCCCCACACAGATAAGGACTAGATAATTGTTTTTGCACAGTTTAAAAATAATATCACACCTAAATCAGTTTCTTCAAAAATCTCCAGGTATGAGCTTTAAGGAGCCGTTCAAAAGAGCCGACTCTTTCACGAACGTCATATCACTATTGTAAACACGAAATCTGGTTAAAACGCAGGGTGACAGTGGCAGTAGCTGCTCTATTACCTCACAGATCTTGTACAAATCATTTGCTTGCACTGCAGCTGAAGTTAATTTTACTTTTTTCTCAGCTGTAACGTTTCCAGCTGTTTTTGACCTTACAGTTGCAACACTGTAATTTCCCCATTGTGCGACAAATACAGGTTTATCTTATGACAATGATAGATGTGGTAAAGGCTTTGACGGTATTTATTGGGACACTGGTCACAGGCCTTTTGGAGTGACACGTGCGTGATTCCATGGAAACAGAAACTTAAACCCACCTAATTTTTTTGAGGCAGGGAATGCCACAGAACCACCACTTTGCGCTGGTGGCTTTACTACAAATGTTAATTTTTCACAATATATTTTGTTCACCGTCAGGTTAAGGTTAGATTTAGGTTTAGGAACAGTTCATTTGGTCAGTGGTCAGGGACAGGTCAGCTAAGAGTTGTGACAGAACTGCGCTGGGGGAAAATAACGCTTTAAAACCATAGCTGATGTGATGTGCAGTAGTTTCATTAGTGGGATGCAGCTGATTGTGTTGTGATAGTGCTCTGAAGGGGGAGTGACTTAGGGAGGGGAGACTCAGAGCATCAAAAATGAAAGTGAAATTTTGAAAACATGTTTATATGTTGTTTTGGTTGAATATAGCATTTTCAAAACAATAAAAGGAAACATGGTGATCTAAATATGTTATGTGTTAAAATTAATACCCCATAGAAGTAAAATACCCCTTCTTGAAATACTTGCATTTTTTTTTACTCCGAGCTGTTTGGTCTTGATGTTTATAATTATGATTCTGCATGTCATGTTTCAGGTCTTTGTGTGTGGACACGGAGGACGCTCTGGAGAAGTACAACAGGTAGAGCCTCACTTCACTGATTATGAGTATATGAATCTAACAGAGACACAGACAGGCCTGTCACACTGAAGTGACCCATATCGAGTTATTTTAGAGCTGTGGTTCTGTTGTCGATTATACGTCAATGGACTCTTGTTCGACTAAAGTGTGTATTAACTGAGTAATCGTATTTATATGAGGATTTCTATGGGACAACAGCAGAAAGGAGAGAGTGATCTGAAGATTTGATATTTCTCTGAAAAGTCAGATTAAACTCAAGTTTAATCTGACTATATCAATACACTGTTTGCTAGTACTTTTTTCTGCATAAATAGTACTTGTTGCATGAGCTCCCCCTGCAGGTGTACCTTGTTACTGCTTTGGACCAGATACACATAGTTACAGAATAGTTTTGAGAGCGTTGGCCAAGCCCCCTTTTTTGTCGACCAATCGATCGGCAGCACATGTCAACTACGCCCCTGAGTTATTTCACTTTTTTTTCTCTTTGCTTCAGAATTCCATGCATCTTGCATCATATTTGAGGTCATCGTTGTGTATCTAAAATCTAGAAAGTAGTAAACATTAAGAAAAACACCTTGTGATGTCATGTGGTAATACAGGAAGTGCTCCACTGTGTTTTTAAACTTGACACACCTTCACTACAATCTTTTGGATCATTTCAGCTCAACCAAGCCTACTCATTTTTTCAT
Source organism: Periophthalmus modestus (assembly GCA_019594935.1). Lineage (NCBI taxonomy): Eukaryota > Metazoa > Chordata > Actinopteri > Gobiiformes > Gobiidae > Periophthalmus > Periophthalmus modestus. Next base: position 30,727,868 of record JAIEZT010000012.1, on the reverse strand, counting down.
TTTTCCCCCACAATTTTAACAGTGAAATTTTTATATTGTGACACCCCTACAATCAGTAGCCTGGTTTTAAGGTTCAGTCCTTGTCTAGTCCCGCTCTAGTCCCGCTCTAGTCCCGCTCTAGTCCCGCTCTAGTCCCGCTCTAGTCCCGCTCTAGTCCCGCTCTAGTCCCGCTCTAGTCCCGCTCTAGTCCCGCTCTAGTCCCGCTCTAGTCCCGCTCTAGTCCCGCTCTAGTCCCGCTCTAGTCCCGCTCTAGTCCCGCTCTAGTCCCGCTCTAGTTCCTTTTTCCTCTCATCTGTTGTTTTTCTGTTCGCAGGTTGGTTCAGGAGGCTAAAGCTGCTGGCCGCGGTGGAGATATGCACAAAGCCCTGACCCTGTTTGAAAAGGCCTACCTCATCTGCCCGAACGACAAACTAAAGTCACGCATCCAGAAAGTCAAAGAGTTTTTATCTGAGGAACAGTCAGAGGACGAAGACGACGAAGAGTTTGTGGATGTAAACGGCTGCGGCCTGCTGCTTTTCAAAGAGCTTCACCATAAACTCTACGATTACCAAAAACAGGGTGTAGCGTTTCTGTACAGTCTTTACCGCGACAGGCGAAAGGGAGGCATTCTGGCCGACGACATGGGCCTGGGAAAAACCATACAAGTGATTTCATTCCTGTCTGGGATGTACGACGCCGAGCACATTAAGTTCACGATGCTGATAGTACCGACATCTTTGATCACAAACTGGACCAAGGAGTTTGCAAAATGGACACCTGGGATGAGAGTTAAGGAGTTTCATGGCACGAGCAAAAGCGAGCGCACAAAAAATCTGGCGAAAGTTCAGCGAAGAGGCGGAGTCATAATCACCACGTACAACATGCTGCTCACCAACTGGCAGATCCTATCGGCGCATAACGGGAGCGAGTTCACGTGGGATTACATGATTCTAGATGAAGCTCACAAAATCAAAAGTACAGCGACCAAAACGGCGAAAAGCGCATCCGCGATTCCGTCGAAGAATAGAGTTTTGCTCACGGGAACGCCGGTGCAGAACAATCTACGCGAGATGTGGGCACTGTTTGATTTCGCGTGTCAAGGAGCGCTACTCGGAACCGCCAAGACATTCAAAGCAGAGTACGAAAACCCAATCACAAGGGCGAGAGAGAAGGATGCTACGCCCGGAGAGAAGGCGCTCGGCTCGCGAATGTCGGAGAACCTCATGGCCAGAATCAAACCACACTTTCTCCGTAGAACCAAAGCAGAAGTGCAGAAGTTGAACAGTCCGAAGCAGGAAACCACAAACGGGAGTGAGAACGCAGAGACAGACGAGGCAAATTCAGAAGCAACGATGCCGAAGTTAACACGTAAAAACGACCTGATAGTTTGGACGTATTTGAGCGCGGTTCAAGAGGACATTTACAGACAGTTCATTTCGCTGGATCACATCAAGGAGTTGCTAATGACAACTAAATCGCCGCTTGCCCAGTTGACCATTTTGAAAAAGCTTTGCGACCATCCGAGACTGCTGTCTGCTGGCTCGATGGCGAAACTTGGACTAGACGATCACTATGACGGAGACTCTGAGGGAGATACAGGGCACGACATCACCAACGTACCCGACGACACGCTCATCTCCGAATCAGGTAAAATGGTGTTTCTTTTTGCGCTTTTGGAGAGATTGAGGGAAGAAGGCCATCGCACGCTCGTTTTTGCTCACTACCGCAAAGTTCTGGACATACTGGAGAGAATTTTGAAAAACCGAGGATTCAAAGTCATGCGAATGGATGGCACAATTACCCACACAGCCGAACGCGAACGCAGGATAACGCTGTTCCAGAAAGACCAGAGCTACACAGTTTTCCTTTTAACGACCCAAGTGGGAGGAGTCGGAATCACGCTAACGGCGGCAAATCGCGTTGTCATCTACGATCCCAGTTGGAATCCTGCCACAGACGCGCAAGCTGTGGACCGCGCATATCGCATCGGGCAAAAGGAAAATGTTGTGATATATAGATTGATCACGTGCGGAACTGTTGAGGAAAAGATCTATAGGCGTCAGGTTTTTAAAGACTCGCTGATTAGGCAAAACACAGGCGACAAGAAGAATCCGTTTAGGTATTTTAGCAAACAGGAGCTGAAGGAGCTGTTCACGCTTCAGGATACGAAATCGTCGACTACACAGATGCAGCTGCAGGCGTTGCACTCGAGGCAGAGGCACACAGACGCAGAGCTTGACGAGCACATCGCACACCTTCATGCCATGGAGATGTTCGGCATTTCAGACCACGACCTGATGTTTTCGGTGAATGTGAACCAGGAGGAGGCACTAGAGGACCAGGAGGCGCACCGGTACATCGAGGGGCGTGTGCAGAAGGCGCAGGAGCTGATGAAGGCAGAGTGCAACTTGCAGAACCAGCTGGCCCAGAGCATGGCGTCCAGCACAGAAGCGGCCTGGTTAAGAATGGACCAACCGCCCAGAGAGAGGAAGCCCCGGTACCCCACACAGGTCAGAACACTGTACTTCACAAAGGACCTTTTTGAGCATTTAGCTAGGGATGGGCAATGTATCGTATCGGTCAGTATTGATACAGATCCTTCGATATTGGTATTGGCCATCATCGATAACATTTTTTGTTTTTCCACTGCCCCAATCTGTTTGCCCTTTTTGAACAGACTGAGTCAAAATGGAAATAAAAAAGTGTTGTATGGCTGTATGCTTACACTAACTGTTACATAAGTGAAAAGTTATGATTTGTACAAAATTATTTTATATCCCAGTAGAATAAATTTTGTGAAGTTGTGATCATTACTGTCTCTTAAAATCCACAGTAAACTCCACAAACATAGCTCAAATATCGTTATTAGCAGTTATCGATTATCGGTCACAGCAGCAGGCTAAATATCAAACATCGTATTGGCCCAGCCCTACTTTTGGCCATGAGAATTAAATATGCAGTTGGTGCAGTATGTAACTTTTTGGTTGAAGCCGGTGTCGCCTTCTTGTCTCCATGAAGATTTTATCTATCATGAACACAAATGGGTAACACCGCCAGGTCAAGTTACTGCTCAAAGAAAGATTTGTAGCCACAAAATACCTGTAAATAATAATGTAAGAGGTGGAGTTTAATGCCGTGATATGGAACATCCCATCCATTTCTTCTGCCCTATCCGGGAATGGCTTGCGAAAGGTACAGTAATAACAAATCCATCCATGGAGATGAGCAGGTGGCAAAACCCCATCAGAAAAGTTACATATTGTCTCTTTAAGGGAAATCTCAGTGATCCTGCTCCACTGCTAAAAAAAAATAAATAAAATAGAATTATGGCAGCTGTTGTTTTGCACCTCTTTTCTCTTTTGGTAAATGTGGCACTGTATTATATCCTTAGTACAAAACACTATTTATCATTATTATTTTTTATTTATGTCAGAAAAAAGCCAGATAATGTAAAATAAAAGACCTTTTTTAAGCACAAGTCATTTCTTACTCATGTAGCCGTTTGTTTCTCCTTTTCCACACACCAGGATTTGGAGAGTCCTGTGGCACACTCGCACCATGATCCCGGAGCTGTGATGGATCTGGACCAGTCCGGTTCGGCTCAGGAGATTTCAGTGGAGAAGAACGTGATCGATCTGACAGTGGAGCAGAGCAGCGATGATGTCAACGAAAATAGCCGTGAGTTACAAGAAGAAACTCGCAAAATCAAAACTGAAAGAGGCAGCTCCCGAAACTCTGCGCGCCACAGCTCTATAGAGCCTGAAGAAGTGGTGATTTCTGATGACGAGACTCAACAAATTGACGTTCACCCTACTCGAAATGTCAAAACAGAAATGCCCCACTTCAGTCACAATGGAGATGTGTCTATGAATGATTTTGAAGCGCGGCAAAATGATCACAACGCTAATGCATCGATGGTAAACGGCCACGAAAATGGTCTAGAAGAAATGGAAAATGGCGATTGCTCCATGAATAACCTGGTGATTGAGGATTCTATTGAAGAAGTTATGGACATGTCTGCTCATAATCTTGAGCCGAAATCTGAAGAACAAAATGGTGTCAAAAATGTCATTGAAGATTTGTCTGAAAATAGAACTGCTGAAAATCTCAAAATTGACCAATCGACTGGAGACAGCAGCTTGAGCTATTTCACTGCCGACGATAACGAAAAACCGCAACGAAATAAAGCAGACCTGAGCGACTTTCACGACACGCCCTTAAAGAATAAACGTCTTTCTATGTTGCAAGCTAGCTTCAAATCTGAAAACCGGTCCAGTTCTAGCTACGTCATGGACTCCTTGGAGGGCGATTTTAACTTACAACTGGATGATGACAGCGATATAATTTCGAATAATGACATTTTTAACGATAAAACTCAAACGGAGGAAGAGGAGAGGAAGATTCTGTCCAAACTACAGCTAGAAGGTAGTTTTGATGTTGACAAGTCATTGGCAGAACATCACACCCGGGAAAAGTCCATAATCAATGATGTTTCAGAGGTGAACGCTTCAGCTAATGATTCTGTCATTGCCACAGTGAGAAAGAAGCGCGTGGCGAGGATATATAGCGATGACGAAGATGAGGAAGAAGAGGGACAGGAGAATCCAAATGGGAAGGATTTCGAGGAATCGTTTCACATGTTGGGAGCGTCGACCCCGAAAGCCGCTGGAACTCTGAATCGCTCGAGGAAAAGCCTGAACGCGTCAGTCGCCTCCAGGCGGTCGTTTGTGATGTCGCTGATTGATGACATCGACAACCAGGAAGACGGAGAGGAGAGCGGAGGGAGCACACGGGAACATGGAGAGACGGAGGAGGGGTCTGAGGGAGAAGAGGAGTCTGACACCCAGGTAAAGTAAAAATGGGATACCCTAATTGCTTAAAGGTTTAAGGTTTTAGATGCCATCTATGCATGTTTGCTTAATCTAGCAATCTCTCTCCTATTTGAACCCTCCTTACAGTTGGCAGCACAAGCTTGTCCAAGGCTCCGCCCACACGCCTACGTCACACATGCTCCCACACGACAATTATCCATAAATATACAAAAACACGATACAAAACTGTCCACAGCAACTTCACAAACCTGATGTGATGTGCAGTAGTTTCATTAGTGGGATGCAGCTGATTGTGTTTTGATAGCTCTTTAAAGCAAACAAAAGTGATGTTTATAAAAGTTCATGCGTTGGTTTTGGCAAATATAGCATTTTCAAAACAATAAGGCTGCAAATGGCATATATACTTACGCTTTACGGGTGGTCTTTGCAGGTGGTCTATACGGGTACTGTTTATGGGTGCGCTTTGCGGGTGCTATATGCAGATGCTCTAGAGGAGGCCGTTCGATTAGTGCGACCGAGGTGTTTGTCACTGCTCGAGTGACACTTTGCACTAAGAACTTTAATGTACAGTTTTATTTGCAGCTAAATAAGTCAGAAAATAAAATAATAATGTGATTCACAAACGTCTGGTTGTCTGGTGTGGGGTCGGCGTCGTGTGGTGTGGGGTAAGGGTCGTGCGGTGTGGGGTCGGGGTCGTGCGGTGTGGGGTAAGGGTCGTGCGGTGTGGGGTCGGGGTCGTGCGGTGTGGGGTCGGGGTCGTGCGGTGTGGGGTCGGGGTCGTGCGGTGTGGGGTCAGGGTCGCCCGGTGTGGGGTCAGTGTGGTGTGGGGTTAGGCTCGTCTGGTGTGGTGTCAGGGTCGTGCGTTGTGGTGTCAGGGTCGTATGGTGTGGCGTCAGGGTCTTTTTAAAACATAAATATTCATTATTTGGATTGTCACTGTCCATGTCTGATTTAAAATAGTCTGAGTCCAGAATAAAGATGAATAGAATTGATAAAATGAAACACAGGGATCTAAATATCTATAAATTTTGTGTTACATTTAATACCCCATAGAAGGCAAATAACCCTCTTTAATACCCCATAGAAGTCCAATCCATTACCAGGTAATTAAAGGGCCTCCACCTGATTTTGAACCACTGGAAACATGTTGTAAATTATTAAAATATTTCACTGAATCTTGTGTTTTAAATCTGCCTTTTGGACTTGAAACAACAGTGTTATGGATATTAGTTTCCTATTGGAAAAATCAAAAGAAAATTTAGTTCCGGAACCAGAACCAGAGTGGACTTGGAAGTGGGCGGGAATGTCGAGCTCCATTTTCTGAAACAAAAGCTTTGTAAAATGCACAGATTATATCAGTGTCTTTATCATGGGACACATGACGTAAATACGAGGTACCTTTTACAAAAAGTAATTAGAACTGGTACTGGTCCTTTAAGCGACTATCAAACTGTTGAAGTGAAGTTAAACCTGATGAAACGTTAACATGGAACCATGTGTTTGACAATGCGTCCCCAGCCTGATGAAGAGGGCGATGAGGGGGAGTCCGTGAGTAGAAGGGATGTGTCTATGGACCACTCTGAGGCGGAGGAAGGCGAGCTTGGTTTGACGTGTGAAGAATCTGAGCCGAGTGGAGAGACGCTGAACACAGAGGAGGAAGAAGAGGAGGAAGAAGAAGAAGGAGAAGAAGAGGAGGAGGAGGAAACACAGGTACAAACACTGGTACTCTTGTTTTGTGAGCTGCGGAGAGACCGGATATAAATTTTCTTTATAGCTGTGACTACTGATGTTAATTAAAGGTGCTGCACTAATTTTATTTTCTGTTTTAAAATGGTGAAAAACGGAACTAATTCAAACAAAAAATCAAAACAAAAAAAAGTTTGCAGTCGTCCAAATTTATCCCTCACTTACCTTATGCATTCAGAGCATCCTAATTATTCACCCTAATGAGTTTATAAGCACTTGTCACAACTCTCACAGTGGAGTTTTAGTGTTACAGTAAAGCTAACAGCAACTAGCATGCTAACATGCGCTTCCTAATTACCACAAAAATGCTTTATAATTAGATGTAGGTGGTACAAAGAGCTGCTCAAGAGCTGCTTATACACTACATCTGTACTGGAACGAGACACATTTAGCTCAAATACATGGAACAAAAATCAGGTGCAGGACCGTTAATGTGTATTGTGAATGAGGGTTGTCAAAAGTATGGAAAATCAGATACTATTCGATACTAAAACTAGTATATGTGACGATTATCATGGCCTAAATTATTGGGTTTAACGGTTATATCATGATAATGATTAAAGTTGTTATGGATATGAATAATTATACATTTAACTTGGAATACTATGGATAAGTAGGGACGCCGACTGAAATTTGGAAGCCCAGGGCAATAAACCTCACATGGCCCCCTTTAATACAAAATAATTGGAAGAGGGCCTCGGACAACAGACCTCTTTGTCCCCCCCATCAACTCCCCTGTGGATAAGTCCTGTTTTTTTCTGTACCTTCTAGAGATATAATGGTGATTACCTTTGTTGGCGATTATCATTATTATATAAGATGTACGACAAACAACTGTTGTCGACCGTTTTTATCACAATAAACAGTATTATTGTTTACTGTCCCATCCCAACATAGGAATATAAAAGAAAGTCCTACCATTTAATGCTGAAGATCACATTCTATTGTCTAAAGAAAGAGTGTTTTTATCATTGTGAGAATGGAATTTGTATTGACTCCTTAGTATTGAAATCGATTTTTACATTCTAGTATCTTAACGACACTTGTAAATACACATGAAAAGGAATGACCTAAAGTGCGTCTGTGGAAAAAACATGTACACATCTCGTTTTCCCAGGAGAGCGCAGAGCTGTCCTCGGGCGAGCGGATGGAGAGACTCGCGGCTCAAACGGAGGAGGACGAGAAACGCGAGGATTACGAAACGGAGGTGAAGAGAGGCCGAGAGTGCCTGACACAAGGACAACGGGAAGAAGCGCTCGGTCACTTCCTGCGAGCTATCGATATGAAACCCGGAGACGCAGAGATCCAACTGCTCACCATCCAACTGTACAGGCAGCTCAGCCAGAACAAATATTGAAGCGGTCATAGTACACCATCTTCTGATCTGTTCTAATGTTGTTTCCCCAACATACCTCGAATTGTGTTTCGTTTTATTCACACGTTTAATACAAAACCCTGTATATTTAGGCTGAGTTCTTCTCTCAAACTGAAAACACTCTGTTCCACCTTGTGGTGTCATGTGGTAATACAGGAAGTTCTGCACTGTTTTTTAAAACTCCATACATGCTCACTAGAATCATTTGGATGATTTCAGCCCTAGAGTTTCCAATCTCTACCAAAGCAAAGGTAAAAAGTAGCTGTTGACTTCAAAACTACCGCTTCATGACATCACAAGGTGGAACAGAGTGTTTTGCTTGGAGATGTAGACAGACTAATAATAAAGGGTGACTCAAACAAAGCAGAACTCCAGGTATGTGTTTGAGGAGGTAACAATATTACTACATGGCAAAAAGCTCACAAGAATCAATTTTGCACCTTTTTAAACGGCTACTCCACAGGCCACAGTTGCCCTGGGGCACACTGACCGAGAGGTGACTGTCAATCTGCACCAACGGCTTCTCGAGATTGCTTGATGTGTAGGCCTGTCATGTGAACACATTTCACGCTGTGTTGCTACAGAGAAATATGACAATAAACGATGATACTGAAACCACTTTACGCCACTTATACAAAAATAAACCAATTTTTAAATAGACCGTCTCATTAAAAAGGCCATATAGTAGAATGAACTCGTAATTAGCCATAGAAGTGACTTATTCAACCCTCTGCTGCAAATCTTATCTTATTACAACTAAAAAAACAAAAATCTCACCATTATCGCAAAGAAAAATTTATATGATGAAAACTGAGCCCCTAAATATGTTTTTCCAGGCTTCCAGCTCTAATTTATTGAACCATGAGTCAATGTAGTAATTACAGTGACAGTTCCATCGATACAGGGTTTTTTTCAGGGCAGATGCTGATAGTTTAGAACACAGAGGAGCCCAAGGATTATAAACTGTCGATATTTAGGGCCAGTTTTGATTATTGTCTCCAAATAATCTCAGTTGAGTCCTCACAACCGAACAGAACACAACAGAAAATGCTTTATGTGCTTCCTGTAGGCCCAATCAAAATGTCACCCTCTTTTAAAGACCACAACCGCGATGATAAAAAGTCCCCAAACGGCCTCTCTCCTCTCAAACAGATCTCAATATAAAAATACATTTATGGGAGAGCCTTCATATGTACCTGCGTCTAAACATGATTAAACTGTATATTGAAAAAAGTATCAGCTAGAAAGCCTCATATTTCAGTAGTTTTGAACAGAACATGTAACTTCAAATGTGTTTTATGAAATCTAAAACTTGTTCATAGACTTTTCTTAAGCTGCTCAAAATTTAAACAGTTGTGTGTTTCTTAAAAGTTCTGATCATATACTGTATGAACGTGTAGTGTTGGATGTTTCTCCTGCTCTTTGGGGAAATGTTTGCAATGTATCTTTGTTAAAATAAACCATTTTGCACCATTTCTCTCTCAGTTCTGATTTAGACCAGGTTCAGTTCTCGTTTAGTCTGAGTCCTGATTTATGGTTTCAGTGAGTTTTGATCTGGGCTCTTGTTTAGATCAGGAGCCTTGGCTACAGTTACACGAGCGTACATTTCTCTAGCACTCACCTTACAGCAAGAAGGTCCCTGGTTCAACTCCCACATTTAACCCCAGGAATCAGATTGTGATCAGATCTTTGGTGTGTAAACAGCCTGTGTATGTGTGGAGTTTGCATTTTCCCTCTGTGTCTAGGTGGAGTTTGCATGTTCTCTCTGTGTCTGGCAGTTAAGGTCATCCTGATCAAGACTAGAGCAAGATCTGGAAATGTGTCCCACTGCTCTTGACAGGTTTAACCCAGAGACACTGAAGGACGGGCAAATGCAGGGGACACATTTAACCTTTTAGATCCAGATGACTGACTCACTGACGCATGTTACCGGTGAGGAACTGTTGGTTAGTAAATCAGTTTAAAGTTAGTAACATTTCCTCTTTCATTTTGTCGTCGTCACATTAGTTTTAGTTTTGTACTCATCAAAACCCTCATCAAAACCTGCTCATGTGAGAACAGACAGAAATCAGATTATATCAGATCTTTGGTGTGTAAACAGCCAGTGTGTAGTGGCCAGACTACATTTTCTGAGGAGTTTGCATGTTCTGCTATTGTTATTACAAATTACTGCTACTATTACCACTACTGGTACTACTGCCTCTACTACTAATGCTACCACTTCTACTGCTATTACCAGAGTACCCAAAAATGATCCTTGAGTAAGAGTAACTTAAAAATAATGTTACTCAAATAGACAAAAAAGAATTCCTGAAGTAAAAATAGAAAAGTATTTACGTAAGATACTTCTCAAGAAAGAGTAACTGTCAGAATGTGACATCTGATTTATAATTCTGCTGAATGTGGCAAAACATGAAATAAGTCACAAAATTTATTTTTAAAGACCTACAAAAATGAGTCAATCTAAATCATAACCAAAGGAGCTGCAAAAAACACAAATGTTCAAATCATTTCATATTGTTACATAAAGCTCAAGTCACTTTAGACACTTTACTGTTACTCTGTACTATATAATACTCGAATAAGAGTACTGTTACACTGTATAGAATTTTACGTGAGCAAGAGTACTGTTACTTCAATAAAAATAATACTCAAGTTAATTTCTTTAAAAAGTTCCTCTGGCTATTAATATAGTAGTTGTTGTTATTATTATTATTATTACTTGAACTTCAGCTGCTTGTCTGAACTCCTGTGTTTAGATTTTGGGTCAGATTCTTCTCCAGATTCTGATGGAGCAGAAGTGAACCCGCGTGAACCTGCGGCTGGTGACAGGGCGCATGCGCACACACGGATCATGACGTCAGTGTGGACAGGTGAGCGTGAGTCCTGCAGCACTTCCTTTTTACGGTCAGGCCTTCAAAATAAAAGCATGAGTATTTTAACAGCGCTAATGGAACTGTTCACAGCCACGTATTAACCGTGCACTGTGGAGCTTTTCTGAGTGACCGTCTGTCATCATCTCTAATATTTATTAAATTCAAATGTTTGATCATTTTTTACATACCCTAAAAACATTCATTCTTGTTAGAGTCGCCACTTCATAGATCTGACCTGCAACCTGGCGTGGTTGTTTTACTAACTTGATTCCATGGAGGTCGATACGTTTAATGCCATATGGTGGAAAATTCTGGACAAAGAGATAACATTTCCATAGTAGATCTTCCACCATGAAAGTTACATAGAAAAAAGTTACGTCAGATCTGTGGAAAGGCGACTCCGCTCATAGTGAGAGCCCCTCCTGCTGTAGATCCCTGTGTGTCAGATGCCCTCCCATCATCCTATACTGTTAAACAGAGATGGGGGCAGGTCAAATGTCTCTAGTTCATCAAATGTCTTTAGTTAAGGCAGATGTTGGGGTGCATCAGATGCCCTCCCAGATGCTGTGGTGTGTTGAATAAATACAGCGGGAGAATAGTCCTTGTCACAGATAGAAATGATCAAAGAGATTTCTTATGAACTTTTTTTTTTTTTTTTTTAATTTTAAAGACTTTTATTGTGAATTGGCGCACCGGAAGCGCTCTCGGGGATCTGTCATTGACGCTGAGTGGTATTCCAGGCGAGTTCCAGTAGAGGGGTCTGATTGCTCCGGAGTTTACCCCCGAAACACGTCTCCAAGCGCGTCCAGGACCTGCGCTTCGGACCGGCCCTCACGCACCGGGACTAAATCAGAACTAAACCGGGACTTATCAGAGATTAAACCAGGGCCAGCCGATCTCAAACCGGGCTAAGGAGGAGGGATGGAGGGAGCGCAGAAGAGGAAAAAACTGCCCTGATCTCCCCAGTAGAAGAGGCCAGAGGACGGGGATAAAACCCGCACCGAGCCGGGCGCTGGAGGACTGCGTAAAGGCGCACAGAGCGGACTTTTGGAGCGGTCTTTCGGACACGTCTCCGCGGCTCTTCGGTGGAGGGAGCGCGGTTGAAGGCAGTTTGGAGACCGGAGAGGAGCTCGGAGGTTATTCACGGGGCATCGGAGAAACCGTGGGCCGCGGGGCACCATGGGAATTGGAGTCCTCATCTGCGTCCTACTGCTGTCCGCCCCGGCTGCAGGTAAAGCCACGCACCCGGCTTAGTCCTGGTTCAGATCTGGTTCAGATCTTGTTTAGACCTGGTTTAGACCTGGTTTAGACCTGGTTTAGACCTGGTTTAGACCTGGTTTAGACCTGGTTTAGACCTGGTTTAGACCTGGTTTAGACCTGGTTTATCGCTTTTTATCCAATGGTTCAGTCCATGTTGTAGTCTGGTTTAGACCCGCTTTAGTCCTACTTCAGACCTGCTTTAGTCCTACTTTAGACCTGCTTTAGTCCTACTTTAGACCTGCTTTAGTCCTGCTTTAGTCCTGCTTTAGTCCTGCTTTAGTCCTGCTTTAGTTCCAGATTACCGCTTGGATCCCATTCATTGCACTGTACTTGTTTCTGACTCCTCCTTGTGTCAGTTTGCCCCTGGGCAGCTGTGGCTGCAAACACCTCTGCCGCCACAGAGTGAGTGAGAAGGGAATGTTTCATGCGAGTCCAAAAGATTCTGTTGTAATACCTCAGTGTCACTATAAATCTGCACATAACTTGCCCAGACTTGATGTCATTCTGGTTTAGATTTCAGTCCTAATTTAGTCCTAATTTAATCCTGATTTAGTCATGATTTAGTCATGATTTAGTCATGATTTAGTCATGATTCAGTCATGATTTAGTCATGATTTAGTCCTGGTTTCGTCCTGGTTTAGTCCTGGTTTAGTCCTGGTTTAGTCCTGGTTTAGTCCTGGTTTAGTTCAGTCCCAGTTCTGTCCCGGCTCAGTCCTGGTTTAGTCCTGATTCAGTCCTGGCACAGTCTCGGTTCAGTCTCGGTTCAGTCTCGGCTCAGTCTCGGCTCAGTCCCGGCTCAGTCCCGTTTTGGTCCTCCTTCAGTGCTCGTTCAGTGCTGGTTCAGTCCTGGTTGAGTGCTGGTGTAGTCCTGGTTTAGTCCTGGTTAAATCCTGGCTCAGTCCCGGCTCAGTCCTCATTTGATCCCGTTTTCGAATCTGAGGTCTGGACTTCGTACCGGTTTAGTTTAAATCTGTTCTGGTTTTTGTTCCTGAATCAATGCTTTTGTCTCAGAGCGGGTCATTTCAGATCACTCTCCTGTGGATAGTTTAAAGCCACAATGGAACATTCCAGGCAATACCATCTCCATGGAGACAATCAGGTAGCAGACGCTTCACCAGAAAAGTCCCGTAGTTCAACTTTAAGTGTTTGCGACAGAGAGAGTGTAAGGTTAAGAAGATTATCCCTCAGATGCCAAGACCGCTACTGCACATGCTCAGTGTGCATGTTGGAGTAATCCTGTATTGTCCTGCATTTGAGGCATCAGTGCTAAAAAAAAAAAAAAAAAATACATTAAAAAAATAAATAAATCTGTTTTCACCTACCACCTATCTCCGCCCACTTATTTATGGATAGTCACAATCACTCTGTCATAGTGTTTTGTTTCATTCACACATTTAACACACAAACCCTGCATATTTAGGCTAAGTTCTTCTCTCAAACTGAAAGCACTCTGTTCCAGCTTGTGATGTCATGTGGTAATACAGGAAGTGCTCCACTGTGTTTTTAAACTCCATAAACCTTCACCAGAATCCTTAATTCCTTAATAATTTCAACCCCTGAATTGTCAATCTTTACTGAACTAAAGGTAAAAGGAGCTGTTAACTTGAAAACTAGCACTTCATGACACAGGATTTTGAGCTTTGGTGATGTAGACAGACTCATAATAAAGTGTTACTCAAACATGTGTGAATGAAACAAAACTCCAGGTCTGTTTTTGAGGAGGTAGCAGACTTATAACAGGGATTAAACCTCACAGAGTCAGTTTTGTGTAATATAGGCTCTTTAAGCAGTTTTAGATCAATATCACAGTTTACACAAGAAATAATAATCAGACTAGGTTATATTTTCACACGTCTGTTACCAGTGAACAGAATTCTAAGAAAAAAAACAGGAACTTGCTTCATCATTTGCCTGTCTGCAGTCACATCCACACTTTACTTCTGATGATGAGCCGCATCAGACTGAGCCTTAAACCCGCCCCATTATGTCATAATTTACACATGTTAAATCTCAATATTCATCTAAAATCCACTTAATAAAAGAAACACGTCCGCTGATTTCTGTGTTTAAAAACTGAGGTGCTCAATGTAAATGTCATCACAACAAAGCGTCGCATGCTGTCGGCGCCCCCTATGGACAGCTGCACGTCACAGTAGAGCAGCGCATTTTTATTCATTTGTACCAAAACGACGACGCGACGCTGCCGAATCCTACAAGTATCACCTAGTAAGAAAATAAAACTGGAGAAGGAAGTGTGTACCTGGTGGAGGTGAAAACAGGGTAGATCAACAAAATGGCGTCTTGAAAACAAGAGATTAAAGATTACTCAAACATGAATCACTCCAAAACAACTTCAGAGGCTCAATGAGAAGAAACGACTAGAACATGGTTAAAGATCTGAAAAGAACAGTTTGAAGAACAGGGGGATTTCAAGGTCCAGACGTCACATTTTGTTGTGTTTGGTTTAGTCAGAGTTTATATTTATTGTTATTGAGTAAGGCTGAGCGCAATGTGTCTCCTGTAAACTGCAGGATGTGATGGAGTGATGATGTGAGGGAGGAGAGAGAGAGACGGAGGAGAGAGAGACAGGAGAGAGAGACAGAGGAGAGAGAGAGAGAGAGAGAGAGAGACAGAGATGAGGAGAGAGAGAGGAGGAGAGAGACAGAGGAGGAGAGAGACAGAGGAGGAGAGAGACAGAGGAGGAGAGAGACAGATGGAGAGAGAGAGAGACAGATGGAGAGAGAGAGAGAGAGACGGAGACAGAGGAGGAGAGAGACGGAGACAGAGGAGGAGAGAGACGGAGACAGAGGAGGAGAGAGACGGAGACAGAGGAGGAGAGAGACGGAGACAGAGGAGGAGAGAGAGACAGAGGAGGAGAGAGGCAGGTGAGGAGAGAGACAGACGAGGAGAGAGAGAGATGGAGAGAGAGAGAGAGACAGAGGAGGAGAGAGAGGGAGAGAGAGAGAGAGAGACAGATAGAGGAGGAGAGAGAGAAAGAGGGACAGAGGAGGAGAAAGAGAGAGAAAGAGAGTGATTAGGAGAGAGAAAGAGAGAGTGATTAGGAGAGAGAGAAAGAGAGAGTGATTAGGAGAGAGAGAAAGAGAGACTGATTAGGAGAGAGAGAAAGAGAGACTGATTAGGAGAGAGAGAAGGAGAGACTGATTAGGAGAGAGAGAAAGAGAGACAGAGGAGGAGAGAGAGGAAGAGAGAGAGAGACAGAGGAGGGGAGAGAAAGAGAAACAGAGGAGAAGAGAGCAAGAGACAGAGGAGGAGAGAGAGAGAGACAGAGGAGGAGAGAGAGAGCAAGAGACAGAGGAGAAGGGGAGGAGGAGAGGGAGAAAATGACAGTTCCAGGAAGTGGGTAAACGCTGAGTCAAAGTTTAGAGGAAAACACCACTCTGCGGGTTTCATCAGGACTGAACCAGACCTGAACTAGAACCTGAACCAGAACCAGAACCTGAACCAGAACCTGAACCAGAACCAGAACCAGAACCTGAACCAGAACCTGAACCAGAACCTGAACCAGGACTAAACCGGGACTAAACCGGGACTAAACCAGGACTAAACCAGGACCTGAACCAGGACTCTCAGTGCCTCCTCATAGTTGATGAATAGTTTAAACATTGTAAAATGCCACATTTTAGATTCCTGTTTCCTGTTTCACTGATAAAACCTCGTCCTTCAAGATAAAACCTGCAAACTCTGCATCCTCCGCTCCTCTGACTCGCTGACCTCTGACCCTCTCCTCTGCTCCTCTGACTCTCCCTCCTCTGCCCCTCTGCTCCTCTGACCCTCTCCTCTGCATCCTCTTCCTCCTCTGCTCCTCTGACTCTCTCCTCCTCTGCTCCTCTGACCCTCTCCTTTTCTCCTCTGCTCCCCTGACCCTCTCCTTTTCTCCTCTACTCCTCTGACCCTTCGACCCTCTCCTCCTCTACTCCTCTGACCCTTCGACCCTCTCCTCTGCTCCTCTGACCCTCTGACCCTCTCCTCTGCTCCTCTGACTCTCTCCTCCTCTGCTCCTCTGACCCTCTCCTCTGCATCCTCTGCATCCTCTTCCTCCTCTGTTCCTCTCTCTCTCTCCTCCTCTGCTCCTCGGCTTCTCTGACCCTCTCCTTTTCTCCTCTGCTCCTCTGCTCCTCTTCTCCTCTCCTCTGCTCCCCTGACCCGCTGACCCTCTCTCTCTCTCTCTCTCTCTCCTCTCTCTCTCTCCTCTGCTCCTCTGCTCCTCTGACCCTCTCCTTTTCTCCTCTACTCCTCTGACCCTTTGACCCTCTCCTCTGCTCCTCTGACCCTCTGACCCTCTCCTCCTTTTCTCCTCTGCTCCTCTGACCCTCTCCTCTGCATCCTCTGCTCCTCTACTCCACTGACCCTCTCCTCTGCATCATCTGCTTCTCTGCCTCTCTCCTCTGATCCTCTGACCCTTTTTACTGCTCGTCTCCTGTGATCTTCCTCCTCTTCTCCTCTGCCTCCTTCTCTTCTCTTTCTCCTCCTCCTCATCTTCCTCCTGTTTTCTGCAGATCTGTTTTGTTCACACTTTAGTGTGGTGGTTTCTATGGTTAATTCTGCAGATCTGTTTTGATTAAAACTTTATTAAGTGGTGGTTTTTCCCCCCGCAGTTTGCAGAGTGCAAGAA
Organism: Periophthalmus modestus; assembly: GCA_019594935.1. Taxonomy (NCBI): domain Eukaryota; kingdom Metazoa; phylum Chordata; class Actinopteri; order Gobiiformes; family Gobiidae; genus Periophthalmus; species Periophthalmus modestus. Next base: position 30,711,167 of record JAIEZT010000012.1, on the reverse strand, counting down.
GTGTTAGACCTCAGTTAGACCTCAGTTAGACCTGGTTTACGGCTGGTTTTATCCTAAACCTTGACTAGTGTGAACCTTATTCCAGTGTTAGGGTTGTATATTTTTTAATAATGATTTCAGAAGTTTTGACAAGTGCAGAAGTATAAATATATAATCCTGCCCCCCTACAGTTTAAAAAAGGTATTACACTCACATACTAGCCTGTGTCCAGAGATTTGACCTGCAGATAGAGACATATACAGTGTGTCTCATTCTCAGTTTATGGACAGGCCTCATGTTCAGAACCTCCAGATTCACTCACTGAACTGCAGAGGCTGCATTAGCTCTGATTCATGTTTGGCTGCAGGTGCTGGAGTTTAGGTAGAGACCATTCAGATCAGAGAGAGGCTGGTTTTCACGTTTGAAACTAGCAACCCAAATGAGAGAGTCATGTGAGGCTCATTCTGCTCTCTGATTGGATAATCGTCTTGAACCAAAACTCCACATTATAACTTAAATAAATGATGTCATGTCCTGTGTTTCTGTGACTCTTACATGACAAGGCAAGTTTATTTGTATAGCACAATTTGTACACAAAGTAATTTTGATGTTTCTTTCACTGGATGAGTCTGAATAAGACGAGGACAGAGATGACGAGGCGTTGCAGTGAATCATGGTCTGCCAGACTTTCACTTCTCCTTTAGTCTCACACACACACACACACACACACACACACACACACACACACACACACACACACACACACACACACACACACACACACACACACACACACACACACACACACACACACACACACACACACACACACACACACACACACAGCTATTTCACTTTTTTTCTTTACTACATAATCCCAAACATCTTACTTCATATATTTGATGTGTTCTGTATGAGCCTGAAATGTATAAAGTAGTAAACATAAAGAAACAAAACACAGAATGAGAGGTGAGTCCAAACATCTGACTGTATGTAAAGAGATAAATGGATAACACATGGCAACACAGCTCTCTTAAAGTGAGTTTGTGTATGTTCTTTAGACCAAAATTTAATATCGCCCCTTGCTGGAGACTTAAGGCACAAATCCATACGCTAAAAAGTGCAAATATCGGCCCGACATATCGAAACTGTTCTTATTCTCCTCTTAAAATATCTGACTCAGGGATGTGTTTTGACTCATTCATACATGTTTGAGTAATCCTGTATTGTCCTGAGGTTACAAAAAGCACATTTTCACCTACCCCCTATTCCCGCCCACTCTTTGGGTCAGCAGTATGAAGGGGCGGGGTTTGAACTGGAACTCACAGTTTTTATTGTTTCACCGTTTCAGATCAGTGTTGTATTTTTCACTGGACTAAAGCTCACTGACTTATGACCTCTGACCTCTCTCCTCAGCCCTGCTCCAGACCCAGCACCTGTCCTCGTACCACCTGACCGTCCCTCGACCCATAGGAGGGCGGCTGAGGCGGGACTTAGACGGCGCGCCGCCCAATCAGGTGCAGTAAACGCCATTCGTCTGCAGTTTGAGGGAGGAGTCTTTTTATTCTCTAGTGCATTCTGGGAGCTGGAGTCCACTCACGCACATGCCAGGGACATGACCTCATCAGGTTCAGCTGTGGAGCACGCTCAGTGTGGAGTTTGAGAATGGAGAGAGAGAGGAGGGAGGTGAGAGAGGGAAGGACTGCTAGGGGAGAGAAGGACTGAGAGGAGAGAGAGTGAAAAAGGAAGAGAGGGAGAAACTGAGAGAGAAAGGATGCGGGGAAAAGGAGAGAAAAGCGAGGGGGAGAGAATGAGAGTGAGAAAGGAAGAGGGGAAAAGGAGGATAGGGAAAGGTGGAGATGGGAGGTACAGGCAGAGGTAGGGAGAGAGCAAGTGGGGGAGAAGAAAGAGGGAGGGAGAGAGAGAGGGTGAAGCAGGAAGAGGGGAAGAGAGTGCTAGAGGAGGAGGAGGGAAGATAGGGAGAGAGGGTAGAAAGAGTGGAAAAGGGGGAGAAGAAGAGATAGAAATGAGGGGAAAAGGGAGAGAAAGAGAGAGGTAAAGGGAGAGGAGGTGGAGAGAGAGAGGAACATTGGAAAAGAAGAAGAGAGGAGGAAGGAGACAAGGGGTGGGCTTAAAATAGGAGAGAGGTAGGGGAAATGAGGGGAGAAGGAGAGAAAGCAAAAGGAAGGGAGAGTAGGTGAAGGAAGGGGAAAAGGAGGAGAAGAAAAAGGGAAGACTAAAGAGTAGAGAGAGAAAAGACAGGAGGAAATAGAGAGAGAGAGGTGGAGGTGTGGCTGAGAGATAAGAAGAGAGAGGAACAGGAGGAAGGAGCGAACAGTAAGAGGGGTAGATGGAACAGAGGGAGCAAAGAAGGAAATAAGGAAGAGAGAGAGAAGTGATTGATGAGAGATGGAGAGAGAGAGAGAAAAAGGTGGAGGTGTGGCATGTTTGGAATGTGCAGGATCTCTGAGTTTTCCACCTCGTTTGTGAACGCAACACAACATTATGAAAGGGAGTGTGTTTGGAAAGAGGGAGGGAGAAAGAAAGAAAGAGGGAGGGACGGAGGGCAGAGAGAGAACTGTGGGTGTGGTTTGCCAATAGTAAATGTGTGGAGAGAGAGAGAGGAGGAAAAGATGTGGGTGTGGTCTTCTAAGACAGTTTGTTCTGTGTGTGTGTGTGTGTGTGTGTGTGCGTGCGGGGAGAGAGAGTATTAGAGATGGAAAGAGGGACGAAAAACATGAGATAACGAGAGAATGAATGAGTAGAAAAATAAGAGAAAGATGGAGAGAGATGGAGGGGGAGAGAGAGGAGGGAAACATGTGGGTGTGGTCGTCTAAGGTAGTTTGTTCTTAGTCAATGTATATGGACAGAGAGAGAGAGAGAGAGAGAGGGACAGAAAATATGAGAGAGAAAGGAGGAGAGAGGGAGGGCAGAGTGAAACAGGGAAGGAGAGAGAGAATGTGGGTTTGGTCTTCTAGTTTGCCAATAGTAAATGTGTGAGAGAGAGACAGAGAAACATGGCGAAAAAGATGAAATAGTGAGTGAAAGAGAGACGGAGGGGGGAGAGACGGGGAGGATGTGGGTGTGGTCTAGTTTGTTCTTAGTAAATGTGTGTCAAGAGAGATAAAGACGAGTGAGAAGGAGGAAAGAGAGAGAGGGAGAGGGGGTAGAGAGAAAGGAGAGTGGGAGAGTGCAAGAGAAGTGAAAGAGTGCAAGAGGAGAGAGAGAGAGAGAGCGAGAGGATAGAGAGAGTGTAAGAGGAGAGAAAGAGAGTGTAAGAGGAGAGAGAAAGTGTAAGAGGAGAGAGAGAGAGCAAGAGGAGAGAGAGAGAGAGAGAGAGAGAAAGAGTGGAGGGTGTGTCATGTTTTCAGTTTTACTCACAATCCAAGAGCCAATGTTGTGTCTGCTTCATGAGGCTGTGAGGAGGAAGAGGAGGAGGAGGAGGAGGAATAGCTCCACTTTCTAAAGTTGTTTTCAAAAACTCATTTGAGTTTTGTTTATTTAAACTAACAGAGAAGACACTGACCTTCGTGCCAGTTTCTGATTCATCTGCATAGGTCCAGTGATTACAGAGATATTTACCATAAACCAGGTCAACACATCTGTAATCTGTAATATGAGCTATATGAATGTAATTTACACAGACCTCAGGATTCTGACCTCTGACCTCTAACCTCCAGCTCGGGTTAAACTAGAGCGATTCAGATTGAAGCTAAAACTAGATACAATTATTTCCCAGGACCAATTGACAGGACAGAAATTAACCTTTCCTGAATATGTCTGTGTAACCCCTCAGTCGTCCAGGTCTGATCCATAGCAAAAGACAAAGTTTAAATCTGATAGTTGGACAAATCATTGTACGCCTACAACTATTTGTCCAGTTGACAGATTTAAGCTTTGTCTTTTTCTGTCCTGAATATCTTTAGAATGATCTTGAGTTGTATCAAAACAAGTATAAGACCACAGAGACTGGTAAACGCCCTGGACGACTGAGGGATTACACAGATAGAAGGCCACATGGGAATAGGAAAGAAAGTACTACTATTTAACGTGGAAAATCACAGTCTAAAGAAAGAGTGTTTTTATTATCATCGTGGTATCGGAATGAGCATCAAGTCTATTTGAATATTTATTTATTATAGTTTATGTAATTCCAGAGACTTAGGCCTTGTGCAGACTCTGAGCTCAAGTCTGGATTTTGGGGGTTTATGTAATTCCAGAGACTTAGAGTACTTGTTGCAGACTCTGAGCTGTCCTCTGTCTGGATTTGGGGGTTTTGGCCTCTCTAGCGTCTCGTTCTGTGTTTCAGATGTCCTACGTCATAAATGTGGAGGGACAGGACCATGTAGTGCGCCTCCACAGGAACACGTGAGTACTGCAGCTGTTTGACATGTTTTTTACATTATAGCAGCGCTCCCTCATGATCTCACTCTCTGCTGGAGTTACAGTGATTGATGACACTGATGCCCGGTGCTGGTTCTGACCTGGTGCTCATTTCAGAACCAGTGCTGCAGTTTTCCACACTGAGGCCTGTCTCTGTCTCTGTCTCTGACTCTGACTCTGACTCTGACTCTGACTCTGACTCTGACTCTGACTCCGTCTGACTCTGTCTCCGTCTCTGTCTCTGACTCTGAATCTATCTCTGACTCTGACTATGTCTCTGTCCCTGTCTCTGTCTCTGTCTCTGACTCTGACTCTGACTCTGTCTCTGTCTCTGACTCTGACTCTGACTCTGTCTCCGTCTCTGTCTCTGACTCTGAATCTATCTCTGACTCTGACTATGTCTCTGTCCCTGTCTCTGTCTCTGTTTCTGACTCTGTCTTTGACTCTTTCTGTGATGCTGAATCTATCTGTCTCTGACACTAACTCAGAATCTGTCTCTGAATCTGTCTCTGAATCTGTCTCTGAATCTGTCTCTGAATCTGTCTCTGACTCTGACTCTGTCTCTGTCTCTGTCTCTGTCTCTGTTTCTGTTTCTGACTCTGACTCTGTCTTTGACTCTTTCTGTGTTGCTGTATCTGTCTCTGACACTAACTCAGAATCTGTCTCTGACTCTGTCTCTGACTCTGTCTCTGACTCTGTCTCTGACTCTGACTCTGTCTCTGAATCTGACTCTGACTCTGACTCTGTCTCTGACTCTGTCTCTGAATCTGTCTCTGAATCTGTCTCTGACTCTGTTTCTGACTCTGTTTCTGACTCTGACTCTGTCTTTGACTCTTTCTGTGTTGCTGTATCTGTCTCTGACACTAACTCAGACTCTGTCTCTGACTCTGATGCTGAATCTGTCTGTCTCTGACTCTGACACTAACTCAAAATCTGTCTCTGTCTCTGAATCTGTCTCTAACTCTCTTTGACTGACTCTGTCTCTGACTCTGTCTCTGACTCTGTCTCTGACTCTGTCTCTGACTCTGTCTCTGACTCTGTCTCTGACTCTGTCTCTGACTCTGACGCTGAATCTGTCTGTCTCTGTGTCTGACTCTGACACCAACTCAGAATCTGTCTCTGTCTCTGAATCTGTCTCTGTCTCTGTCTCTGAAGCTGTCTCAGTTAGAGCCTGAGCAGAAGTGGACCGGGTCCAGTGGAACGAAACATAAAAAATACAGATTATATTTAGCACTAACAGTTGGCAGAGTAAAAGGCAAAAATAAGTCAGTCTTGATTAAAATACAGCAAAAGCCAGAGGGGCAAACAACCAAAACTGAACCGCTGGGTAGTAAACAATGTGTTGCTATGGCAACAAAAGCTAGCTTTTATTTGGTGAACACCAAGCTGTGACAGCGCAGAACCAGGAGCTCGATGGAAAAAGGGTCAAAGTGATGAAGAATCAGCACTGCTGCCATAGCACTTTACAATTCAAAATAAAAAATAAAAAATTGTAGTTCTTTGAATGGTAGATAAAGAATTTTACTCTGGGTCTTGTGTGTCACACTTATGATCTGGATGATTGACAGTTGACTCTTAGATGTCATGATGTTTAAATGTGATCTTGTTTAAAGGTGATAGTGTTTAAATATGGTAATGTTTAAAGGTGATAGTGTTTAAATATGGTAATGTTTAAAGATGATAGTGTTTAAATATGGTAATGTTTAAAGGTGATAGTGTTTAAATATGGTTATGTTTAAAGGTGATAGTGTTTAAATATGGTAATGTTTAAAGATGACCATGTTTAAATGTGGTCATGTTAAGAGCTCCAATGTTTCAGATAAATGAACACATGAGGAGAGTCTGGTCCGTCTCCACACAGTGACGTCACGTCTGGAGCTTGGGCACAAGGTTTTGGCCTGAGTTCCTCAGTTGTTTTTCCCTCTCCTGCTGCATTCATGTGCTTTTATCAACTTCAACTCGACATTGAATTAAATGGTGAAAGGTTGTGAAAATATGTGTTTGTGGTTTCACAGCAGAGAGACATGTTTTATCTATTTGTACCGTGTCATATTGGAGTCAGAGCAAAGATACATCCCTGAGGCGCACACAGCAGATCTTTGTGTGGGTCACTGTGTCTCTGATAAACCTCACAACCAATGAGAGCTTTTATTTTATCTCTAATGTTGTCATAGCGTATAAAAAGTTACATACTATGGTTTTAACATGTCCCAGAATGTCCCTAAACTCTTTTAAAATTGTCTGTAGAAATGATATTAAATAAAAATATAAAATGTGTTCCAGGATATTGCTGCCCCCAGACTTCACTGTTTTCACCTACAGAGACGATGGCTCCCTGCTCAGCTCCACCCCCCCTGTGCAGGTACGTGAGATGCTCTCCCATCCACCTGTATTTCTATGTGTCAGATGCCCTCCCATCCTCCTGTATTCCTGTAGTGTTAGACTGAGATGGGGGCAGGTCAGTGTCTCTAATTAAGCTGCAGATGTTGTGGTGTGTCAGATGCCCGCCCAGATGCCGTGCTGTGGTTGGGTAAATGTGGCGGGAGAAGGAAGCTTGTCACTGATGGAAATTATCAAAGAAAAAGAAACATTTGTGGATTTAATGTTTGGATTCTCGTGTGACTGATGCATGATGGGAGTGCACTGGTACTTCCTGTTCCTTGACCTCTGACCTCCTGTTTCCTGTGTTTCTGATGGTGATGAGTCAGTGCCATGTGTTTAGTCAGGAGTTTCAACATTTACACCACAAGCTCTTTATTTTGTGGTTACTTAACAGACACAAATCAACTAACTGTTCACTAATTTCTCCAAAGAAGCCAATTTCTTCCCCACAAAACAAGATCTGAAATTAGACAAATGGAAATAGTGAACACTTTAATAACATTTTAAAGGGCCCATGTGACTCTTTTCTCTGATCTATGTTATAATGTCACAAACAGAACTGGAGTTGTTTTGTTTCATTCACCCTACATATTTATGCTGAGTTCTTCTCTCTAAAAACACTCTGTTTCACCTTGTGATGTCATTAAGTGGTAATACAGGAAGTGTTTTTAAGCTCCATACACCTTCACTAGAATCTTATGGATGATTTCAGCCTTTGAATTATCAGTCTTTACTGTACTAAAGGTAAAAGGTGCTGTTAACTTGAAAACTAGCACTTCATGACATCACAAGGTGAACAGAGCATTTTGAGCTTTGGAGATGTAGACAGACTAATAATGCAGGGTTACTCAAACAAGTGTGAATGAAAAAAAACACAACTCCGGGTATGTTTTTGAGGAGGTAACAACATAATAATGTATTAAAACATTAAATGAGTGGAGCTAACTTGAAGCACTGCTCTGTCTGAAGCTTTCTTTAAGCTATATGAATGTGATTTAATTTAATAAAGTGTACTGTAATAATTTCTGTTCGTGTGTATTATTTTGAAAGTGTTTGTGTGTTTGTTCAGGATCACTGTCACTACAGCGGGGAGGTGGAGGGGATGGAGGGCTCGTCTGTGGCTCTGAGCGTCTGCAACGGACTCAGGTATGAATCAGAACTGTGTCTCTCGCCCTCCTCGTGTGTCAAATACCCTCCCTCTGAGTGAGATGCCCTTCCTATGTGTCAGATGCCCTCCCTGTGTGTCAGATACCGTCCATGTGTGTCCATGGAGTCTTATTCTGTGTACTTACTTGAGCTGTAGTTTGCCCAAATATCCGTCTTACCTGAGTAATTTCTTGGACCACCACTTAACTCTTTCTTGAGTACAATTTTGAGTTACCCTTTCACCTGTTAAATCAGACCTATTCTACAAACTGGACTTTTCAGAGCTTTAAACATGTTCTGGTTATTTTCAAGACCCCAATTTGCCGATCTACCCCCGTTTTCACCTCCACCACTGTGATGTACGGACTTCCTTCTCCAGTTTTATTTTCTTAATCGTTGCATTGTCATTTTGCACAAATGAACAAAAATGGCCTGCTTGCTAGTGTGATATCCAGCTATCCATAGGGGGCGCCGACAACATCTGCCGTTCACAGCGACACCAGCTCCCATTGAGCACCGTAGATTTCTGACTCGCTTCTTTTATTAAGACGTTTTAGATGAATATTGTGATTTAATTTGTGTGAATTATAACAGAATGATACATGAGTGTCAGAGATTAAAACTATAGAGACAAACACAATAGGGCAGATTTAAAATGTGACCTCCTAATTTTAAAACATAAACCTGAAACTGTAACTGTCTGACCTCCTGTTCCGTCTGTGCAGAGGAGTGCTCCATATGACCCATGACAGTTTTGGGATCGAACCCTTAAACCAACACTCAGATCAGGACCAAGACTCGGGGCAGCACCTGGTGTACCGCCTACAGGATGTGACATCACAACCGAGTGGGTGTGGCAATGCTCACCATGACGACCACAGGAACGCCACGGAGCACGTTCAGGCCGGTCCAGAGGAGATCCCCCACAGACCACACACCAGGGTCAGGCCCAAACCAAGACTAAACCGAGACTGGACCAGGATTAAACCAGCGACTAAACCAGCGACTAAACCAGGACCGAACCAGGACTGAACCAGGACTGAACCAGGACCGAACCAGGACCGAACCAGGACCGAACCAGGACCGAACCAGGACCGAACCAGGACCGAACCAGGACTAAACCAGGACTAAACCAGGACTAAACCAGGACTAAACCAGGACTAAACCAGGACTAAACCAGGACTAAACCAGGAGTACTAAATCCATTTAATCAGGACTGAAACATGACTAAAAACTGCTCTCAACTTCAATATAATGGAATGTTCCACAGTTTGGCATTAAACGTATCTATTTGGTTTTTCAAGGTATTTTTGAAGAATAAAAATAATACTCTCTTACTGGTATTCGGCTCGCCTCTCCAGAGATCTGACCTGTAACTTAACCTGGTGGCGTCACATGCTTATCTCCATGGACATTGACAAGTTTAATGCCATACTGTGGAACACTCCAGGCAAAGCAGTAACATCTCCACGGAGACGAGCAGGTGACTGACGCTCCACCAGTAAAGTTCCACAGTGCAGCTTTAACCCTGTGTGGTGTTTTGTTTCAGAGGAAGAGGGCGGTGCTGCACCAGACTCACTATGTGGAGCTCCTCCTGGTGGTGGACAATGAGCGGGTCAGAAACGACTCTCATATTTACACTTAAATATCAGGGAAGCATCAGACCAGTGTTTTGAGTTTCATTACATAACTAAAGATGGGACAATAAACAATAATATTGTTTATCGTGATAAAATGGGCCAACAATAATCGTTCATGGGACATTTTATATAATTGCCATTAGATCGCTAGAATGTGCAGAAAAAAACCTACTTATCCACGGGGAAGTCGACAGCGTGAGGACAAAGAGGTCTGTTGTCCTGGGGTTTTGGGGGCCGAGAATTGGACTTTCTTCCTATTAGTTTGTTTTAGAGGGGGGCCCATATGAGACTTCTTGCCCCTGGCCCCCAAATTTCAGTTGATGCTCTGCTCATTCAGAATATTCTCTGTTAGCTCGTAGCTGTTTTTACTGATAACAAAGTACAATACTAAAGCAGTTCTTTAAAGATTAAACGTATTCATAGATTAAAATAATAATTAGTCATATCCAAAACATTTTAAACTGTCAGTAACTTTAATAATTATCATGATATAATCGTTAATCGCCATGATAATTGTCACACTGAATTTCAATACCGTCCCATGTATCATTATAACGTGACTTAATGCTCACAAGAGTCCACTTTGTGTAATACAGGACCTTTAAAGAGGGACCATTATGCATTTTTTTTAAAGCTTTATCTCATGTTATAACGCTGTTCCCTCGTCAAAAACATGTCTGAAGAGGTTCTCTTCCAGGCCCTATTCAAACCCTTCTGTTATTCTTATTAAAATAAATAAAAATAATATTACTTTCCTGATCACATAAACTATATTGACTTTTAATAATTTGCCAAAAAATAGTCACATTTGTTCCTTTAGTTTTTCCTGCTACTTCCTGTATTTTTGTACTTTTCTTCTCAAATTTTCCCCACAAACTATGATAAATATTTAGCACACGTTCTATTCACCAAACTAAGTCAGAATTAGCAAAACACGAAACTCTTATACTACCAGAAATTTTGCAGTGACATCATACTGGGGGGGGGTCAGACAAAGCCGTGCCTACTGTTAGCGTCACACCACCCGGGGAATGTTGTATGACATCAGCTGCAAAGTCTGTTGTTTCTGCTTTATTTTCAGTTTAATTTCATGCGGCAGAACGACACGGCTGTGCGAGAGGAGATGGTGCACTTGGCCAACCTCATCGACAGCGTGAGTAAAGTCTGGGGTTCAAATCCTGTCCTGGAGCAAGGCCCTGTCTGAACGTCTCCGCCTTCTCTCTGCAGATTTACATTCAGTTGAACGTTAGGGTGGTCCTCGTGGGGCTGGAGATCTGGACACATCAGAACCCCATCAGCATAGAAGGAGGCGCCGGAGAGGTGCTGAGCAGATTCACACAGTGGAGAGAGAAAGAGCTGGTGCCACGGCGACGGCATGACTCCGCCCAACTCATCCTGTACGTGCATTTAAAGACATACTACGTAATTTTTCTCAAGGAGGTTCTGCCGTCTGCCATCGATTTTGCTGAATAAGTTGCTTTAATAAACATCATCCCATGAAAATACAGTATAACACATCTGGAATATCCCACAATATGGCATTAAACTTATCTGTGGTGCATTCATACAGTTACAGGTGATTTTATTGCTGAAAAATACCTGGAAAAATATGCATTTTTAAGTGAGCAGGGTGGCCTCTTCACAGATCTGACATTTGGCCCGGTAGCTTCACCCGTTTATCTCCGTGGAGATAGATTTGTTTAATGTTGTACTGAGGAACATTCCAGGCAAAGCAGGTGGTGAACCCTCCAACAGAGAAAAAAAACATTTTGTGAGAATTATTTATTTTCTATACAAACCTATGGAGGAAAGTTGAAAATGTATGAAATTCCTATTGTTTTAAATATGAACTCTGACCCTTTGTATTGTTTGTAGGAAGAAGTCTTTTGGAGGAACAGCAGGAATGGCCTTTGTCTCCACGGTGTGTTCAAGGAGCCACGGAGGAGGCATCAACGCTGTAAGAGCACACAACGAAACCTACCTTTACATGCACAATGAAACCTGCCTTTAGTCTTACTCATTTATGTAAACTCTGAGCCACTACACACAATGAAACCTGCCTTTAGTCTTATTCACGTTTGTAAACTCTGAGCTGTGTTCGAAATGTGCGTTGAAAGCATTTCTCCGACAGGTGTCATTACCTGATTTGGCATAATTTTTTCAATCTGAGCATGCCCACATACTTTGGTGAAGGTGCTGAAGTTGCTGCATTAACAGTACTTATCTAAACACGTTTAAAAGCGTTTAAAGGGTTAAAAGGGGCCAAATTGAGCAGTGACAACATCGCAAATGGCAATGCAAATGGCACATCTTTACGCTGTTTAACGTTTACTGTTTCAGCCGTGTCTATATGGCGTGAAATATAAGACCTTTTAAACATGGTGGGTACATAGGTTGTGATGTCAGATGAAATACGGAATATTCATCAGTTTATTCATTTTTTAAATCTCTTTAGTTTCCTAATAACCACGTCTCCTCGTTCGCCTCCATCGTGGCTCATGAACTTGGACACAACCTCGGAATGAACCACGACGACGGGAGAGAGTGTACCTGTCCCAACCAGGCCTGCATCATGCACTCAGGAGCCACGTGAGTAACACCACCTCTTTAACACTGCCCCAACCAGGCCTGCATCATGCACTCAACAGCGCCCCTTTAACAGCACCAACCATAACACTGCCCAAAAAAGCACTTAATTCTGTTAATCTGAGGTGAGAGTTAAACATTATAGATGACCAGTGAGCTCCTTCGTTTCACACGTGTCACTGAAAAAAAATAATCTAATTGGATGATTATGTTTGCGCCTCCTTGTGTCGGCGTGTTGTGCTGATCTCACTGCGCCCCCTAGTGTCACTGCACCCCTTTGCGCCAATCTCACTGCTCCAATCTCACTGCTCCAATCTCACTGCTCCAGTCTCACTGCACAGGTCTCACTGCACAGGTCTCACTGCGCTGGTCTCACTGCGCCCCCTTGTGTCGGTCTGTTGCGCTGGTCTCACTGCGCCCCCTTGTATCTGTTGCAGTGGATCGCGTGACTTTAGCAGCTGTAGCGCAGACGACTTTGAGAAGATGATCCTATCCGTGGGTGGGTCCTGTCTCCTGAACGTGCCCCGCCCCGACGACGCCTACAGTGCCCCCTTCTGTGGCAACGGCCTCGTGGATCATGGAGAGGATTGTGACTGCGGCTCTCAGAAGGTCAGCAGCAGAGCGGTTAGCCCCTGACTGTGAGAAGGGTCTACAAGTCTCTATAGTAACAAGGAAATAAACAAAACAAATATAATAAAAAAAAATATCTAACAAATATAATGTATGAGGATTAATGGACTCTAGACCTGGTTTAGACCTGGTTTGGTCAGGGTTTAATCCTGGTTTAGTCCCATTTACTCTTGTTTTAGATCTAGTTTAATCGTGGTTTAGACCTGGTTTAGTCCTGCTTTAGTCCTGCTTTAGTTCAGTCTCCTCCTCTCAGTCTGGGGGTTGTGGGTTAGACTCCTGATCCTCCTGATCTGTCTCATTTTCAGGAGTGTGAGTCGGACCCGTGCTGTGAGTTTGGGACGTGTCGACTAAAGTCTGGAGCCGAGTGTGCCTTTGGAGAGTGCTGCCAAAACTGTCAGGTATGGACACACAGGGAGGGCATCTGACGCACAGGGAGGGCATCTGATCTGATAGAATGTGTTTCCTCAGTTTCTTCCTGGAGGAAGAGTATGTCGTTCGAGTTCAGACGAATGTGACCTGCCAGAGTACTGCAATGGCTCCTCCCCCCTGTGTCAGAGCGACGTATTTGTACAGGTATTTCTACTATTACTACTACCTCTATTACTGCTACTACTGCTACTACTATTACTACTACTACTACTCCTACAGTACACATAAAGTATGTCATCATCTCCATCTTGAACTCATGATGGAGGATGGTTAGATTTCTAAATCTCAGATTTGAGACAAAAGTGGAACATAATGTGATCTGGATGGAGAAACTGGGGTTAACCTCAAAACATCAGGAAAATATCCAAAGATTTATCACGTCCATCACCACAAATGAGACTTTGGTGCATATCAGTTTGAGTCAGGAAAAGTACATTTTTCCATCCTTAACTTTTTGCTTATTTTTGGTTAGACTTAATTACGTAAAAATAATTAGCATTAGCTCACAGACTGTATAAGGAAATGGACTGAGTGAGTCTGATGTCACCCACATCGTTCAGCTCCAGTCACATGAAGCTCATCAAGGCCAGCAGTTATAGGGAGAATTTGGATTTCCAACCATGAGTACTATTAATCATTATTAATGTTCATATCTTAATTTGGGAACTAAATTATGAAATAAAAATGCCAGGATCATGTTGAGCGGGTTAATACGAACATTTTAAGACCAAAATGTCAAGTCTGACAGCAGCAGTTACGGAGAGATCGGCGACGTTTATTCAGTGTAAAGTGAATTTGAGCTAGAGTCAATGGAGCCGGACACACCCATGAGCACTTCCTGGAAAAACACATTTTTTCTTTGGTGGCAGTTGGTGTGAAAAGTTTGAGAGACACTGGCCTAAACCTTTTGGCATGCCTAAATCTTCAACATTCAGGGTTCCTAAACATTCAGTATTCTTAAATCTTCAGCATTCCTCAATCTTCGGTCTTCCTCATTCATTCTTCGGCGTTCCTAAACCTTCAGCGTTCTTAAACATTCAGTGTTCCTAAATCTTTGGCGTTCCTAAACTTTTGACTTTCCTAAACATTCAGCATTCTTTTTTTTCTGTCATTAAAGTTTTTTATTAATAGTTTATCAGAACTATTACTCCCCACAAATGACAAAAAGTGAGTCCATATCCTGTTGATTTTGTCCTGGGTGTTGTTGTTGTGCACTTTAGAGATCAGTCTTTCAAATGTAGCAGTCTCTGTCATCAGTCTAAACCAGTCCTCAATCAGTGGCCTGCGGGGGCTTTTCCATACCCTCAGAATTAACCTGGCAGCCACAATAAAACCAGCGACCTGTACATTTCCATTGTGAATCCAGGGGGAAAGAGACTTATCCCCCAGAAGACACATCTGTGGTGATGCTGGGATGGGTAGGCCAGTCCACTTTTCCAGGTTTTTAATAATATCAGTCCAAAATGAAGACACCATGGGACATTCACAGAAGACATGAAGATATGTAGCACTATCAGTTTTATATTTCCAGCAGTTATTGTTCTGCAATAAGCCCATTTTGTAACATTCAGCATTCTTAAATCTTCGGTGTTCCTAAACATTCAGCTTTCCTACACCTTCGGCTGCCTTTGACACTGTGGATCATGGGATCCTCTTACAGAGACTAGAGGACTGGGTGGGCATCTCTGATACGGCATTAAACTGGTTGTCCTATCTAGAAAACAGGGAGTACGCTGTTGAAATTGGAAAATGTGTCTCAGATAAAATGTCCTTGACCTGTGGGGTGCCCCAGACGTCAGTCCTGGGACCCCTGTTTTTCAATCTGTACATGCTGCCGTTAGGCCAGTTAATGCGCAGCAATAATGTGTCCTACCACATGCAGATGACAGTGAGATCTATGTCTCAATATGGACCGGTGGATTCACTCTGCCACTGCATCCAACAGATCAGTGTGTGGATGCAAAACTACTTTTTTCAGCTAAACTCAGACAAGACCGAAGTCAGAGTCTTTGGCCCACAGAAACTTAGAGAAAGTGTCAGCAGTCACCTCCAGTCTGTCTCTCTAAAACCTTTAAATCAGGCTAGAAATGTAGGGGTAATAATGGACTCAGATGTTAATTTTATCGGCCACATGAAATCAATAACATCTGCAGCTTTTTAACATCTAAAAAACATGACAAAAATCAAAGGTATACTGTCAAAACCAGACTTAGAGAGACTTATCCTGCATTTGTCTCCAGTAGGTTAGACTACAGTAACCGCCTGCTCACTGGCCTCTCCAAATGAGCCTTAAGACAGAACAGTACATCCAGAACACTGCTGCTTGGGTCCTGACTAGAACCAGGAAGTACAAGCAGGTCTCTGTACTGGCTCCTGTAGCTCAAAAAGTAGACTTCAAAGCAGCTCTGTTTGTGTACAAGTCTCTCCATGGATCAGCACCAAAGTACATCTCTGACATGTTAGTGCCATATGAACCATCTCACACTCTGAGGACTTCAGGGACCGGCCTTCCGCTGGTGCCCTGAGTCAGGACTAAACATGAGGAATCAGCATTTCAGTTTTATGCAGCTAAAACCTGAAACAATCGTTGGCTTTCCTAAACCTGTGGCCTTCCTAAACATTTGGCCTTCCTAAACCTTCGGCGTTCCTGACCTCCATCTTTGTTTTCCTTCAGAACGGTCAGCCCTGCAGGAACAATGAGGCCTATTGCTACAATGGGAAGTGTCAGACCTACGATGGACAGTGTCAGGCCATTTTCGGACCCAGTGAGTCGACCCTGAACGCACCACAGCACTGGACACTACATTTTTCATTTAGAGCTGCTTTAGTACTGGTTTAGACCTGGTTTAGTCCTGGTTTGGACCTGGTTTAGACCTGGTTTAGTCCTGGTTTGGACCTGGTTTAGTACTGGTTTGGATCTGGTTCAAACCTGGTTTACACCTGGTTTCGACCTGGTTTCGACCTGGTTTCGACCTGGTTTAGTCCTGGTTTAGTCCAGGTTTAGTCCTGGTTTAGATCTGGTTCAAACCTGGTTTAGAACGGTTTCAAATCTGGTTTACACCTGGTTTCGACCTGGTTTAGACATGGTTTAGTCCTGGTTCAGACCTGATTTAAAACAGTTTCAGGCCTGGTTTAGTCCTGGTTCAGACCTGGTTTAGTCCTGTTTCATTCCTGGTTTAGTCCTGGTTTAGTCCTGGTTCAGACCTGGTTTAGTCCAGTTTCAGGCCTGGTTTAGACCTGGTTCAGACCTGGTTCAGACCTGGTTCAGACGTGGTTTAGTCCTAGTTCAGACCTGGTTTTGTTTGTGCAGAGGCCAAAGCTGCTCCTGAGATCTGCTTCAAAGACGTCAACAGTAAAGGAGACCGCTTCGGAAACTGTGGGTACTACAACTACGGCTACAAGAAGTGTGAGAGCAGGTACTACTACTACTACTACTACTACTACTACTACTACTACTACTACTACTACTGCTACTGCTACTACTGCTACTACTACTACTACTACTACTGCTACTACTACTACTACTGCTACTACTGCTACTACTGCTACTACTGCTACTACTGCTACTATTAGTACTACTGCTACTACTGCTACTCCTACTACTAATAATTCTACTACTATTACTACTACTGCTACTGCTATAACTACTACTACTACTACTACTGCTACTACAAGTAGTACAAGTACTGCTAGAATTACTACTGCTTTTGCTGCTACTATTCATCCTAAGTTTTGTAGGTCGAGTCACAGAAGTTTACTTGTACCACATGTGTCTCAAATGCGGAAAACATCTCCTTGAGTCTTTAATATATGGCACAGACCATATGTCTGCTGTCCAGAGAATCCCAGACTCTGCATTTTTGTAATGTTTATGAAAAGTGTGTTGTCCGGTGTGACCAGGCTTCTGCTGCAGTGTCCTTGTGGTTAAACAGTGTGGTGTGTTCACAGAAACGCGCTCTGTGGGAAACTGCAGTGCTCAAATGTCCAGTCTACCACAGTCTTCGGGATTGAACCCTCAATTATCTCCACGCCCATCGGAGGAACTAAGTGTTTCGGGGTCGACTTCAGACTCGGCTCTGATGTCCCAGATCCAGGGATGGTCCAAGAGGGGACCAGGTGTGGGGAGAACAAGGTAAGAGCAAAACCAGAGTCTAGGGACCAGAGTCTAGGGACCAGAGTCTAGGGACCAGAGTCTAGGGACCAGAGTCTAGGGACCAGAGTCTAGGGACCAGAGTCGAGGGACCAGAGTCTAGGGACCAGAGTCTAGGGACCAGAGTCTAGGGACCAGAGTCGAGGGACCAGAGTCGAGGGACCAGAGTCGAGGGACCAGAGTCGAGGGACAGAGTCTAGTCGACCAGAGTCTAGGGACCAGAGTCGAGGGACCAGAGTCGAGGGACCAGAGTCGAGGGACCAGAGAGTCGAGGGACCAGAGTCGAGGACCAGAGTCGAGGGACCAGAGTCGAGGGACCAGAGTCGAGGGACCAGAGTCGAGGGACCAGAGTCGAGGGACCAGAGTCGAGGGACCAGAGTCGAGTCGAGGGACCAGAGTCGAGGGACCAGAGTCGAGGGACCAGAGTCGAGGGACCAGAGGGACCAGAGTCGAGGGACCAGAGTCGAGGGACCAGAGTCGAGGGACCAGAGTCGAGGGACCAGAGTCGAGGGACCAGAGTCGAGGGACCAGAGTCGAGGGACCAGAGTCGAGGGACCAGAGTCGAGGGACCAGACCAATTACAATGCTTTTCTCAACCAACATACTTGATACAGTGCAACCTAATCAAGCACGTTTTACATACAAAACACTGAAGCTCAAGAAAACACTACTCAAAAACAGTAGCTCAGATCTGGCCGTCTGCTCCTGACCATGTAATTGAGACGAGCCACGCATTTGGAGCGTCTCAGGGCGTTTTCACACTTGTCTTGGTTTTGTCCTGATTTTTAATCCAGTTTATTTCAGATGTTCTCTTGGTTTGGACCTGTTCTAGTCCAAGTTTAGTTCCAGGTTTAGTCCCTTCTCTGTCTAATACCGATCTAATGTTTGTGTGTATGTTTCTTCTTCAGGTCTGTATGAATTTTGAGTGTCGCAGCGCAGACATCCTGAACTACGACTGTGACCTTCAGAACAAGTGCCATGGACACGGGGTCAGTTTGTGCACTCAATACTACTTTTACTACATTTAGCGCTACTACTTCTGATTTGTAATGCTCCGGTCCCTGTGCTCTTCAGGTGTGTAACAGTAATAAGAACTGTCACTGCGAGTCCGGATGGGCCCCTCCCTTCTGCGAGTTCAAAGGTTACGGAGGTAGCGTGGACAGCGGCCCCACATGGAATGGTGAGGAACTGCAGAAGAGAGGAGCAGAGGATGCAGAGGACAGGGTCATAGGAGCAGAGGATTTGATGAGAGGAGCAGATGAGTCATAGGAGCAGAGGATTTGATGAGAGGAGCAGATGGTCAGAGGAGAAGAGGCTCAGAGGAGAAGAGGCTCAGAGGAGAAGAGGATGCAGAGGAGCGGAGGAGTAGAGGAGGCAGAGGATGACTTTCTCTCTCTTTCAGATAAGGACACTTCGGTGAGGGACGGGTTTCTGGTTTTCTTCTTCCTGGTCCTGCCTCTTGTGGCTCTGGGGGTGTTTGTTTTCCTGCGCAGGAACGAGCTGCTGAGGCGGGTGGGGCTCGGGCGCAGGAAGAGGTCCCAGGGATACACGTGAGTCAGACGTGAACTACAACAAAACAAACACACCCCTGTCTTTAAGGTGCATCCTATCTGCTGATACACAGGGTTATATTGTTTTCATTATGTCTGTGTAGAGCTGATGGAGCTGCAGGAACGACAGCCAATCAGAGCAGACCACCTCCCGCCAGAGCCCCGCCTCCTGCTGTTGCCCGCGGAAGCAACAACATTGTCCGGAATGAGGTGAGTTGCAGCTAATGAGGAAGCGCAAAACAAGGCACTTAACCCACATTGTCTTGTATGAAGTGGTGTGTGAGTGTTGGTGGTGGGAGATTGGCAGCCTCACCTCTGTCATTCTGTCCCAGGGCAGCTGTGCTGCTATAATAGTATCTTACCACCGTCGAGTTTGGAGTGAACCATTAATGACAACACTGTATAGCTTTAAATTCTGAAGCAGATATAAAGATTGAAATAAAATGGATTTAAAGTGTAAGACATGCTGTTTCCTGTTGAACACACACACAGGAGCAAGAGGAGGGCGCCGTGGAGCAGGTGAGACAGAGGAGGTTCAGAGGAGCAGACGGAGCAGGAGATAAATGTTTCATAAATATATTTTCCTCTGCCTGCTCCTCTGTGCTCTGATGGACCGGCTTTAGTCACAGATCTGTCCTGTTTAGGCCTTGAACCATAGATTGGATATATAAATGGACATAGCTAACCTGCTAGCTGCCTCATTCCAAATAGATAGTGAGCATGGGCGCACTTCCAGCTCCACTGACTCTGGCTCCAATTCACTTTACATTGAAAAACTGTGGCCCCTCTCTCTGTAACTGCTGCTGTCAGATTCATCATTTTGATCTAAAAATGTTCATGTTAATCCACTTTACATGATCCTGGGGTTTTATTTAGCTATTTTGTCCATGATTCAAGATATGAATATTAATAACAGACAAAATCAGGCACCTTCTTTCCTCAAGGTCGCCCCTGCTAGCGTTAGCAACAGGTTTGATTGACAGCGTCGCTAAGTGCCCGCTCCCTCCTAAACCAGCGGTGTCGATGGGAAGGGGCATTACCTCACTTCAGATTGGCTCTTTAGTTGCTGTGATACTCGCAGTCGAAATTCCAAATATGGAACTCTGCTCGAAATTAGCCGCTATAACTGCTAGCCTTGATGAGCTTCATTTGACTCAAGCCAAACTCTGTGGGTGACATCACACTCACTTAGTCCACTTCTTTAGCTGCATTAAAAGTGAATGGGCCTCACTGCTGACGCGTGCAGTGTGTTTGGGTCCTGACTGATGCGAGGAGGAGGGGCTTGCAGATCTGAGGAGGAGGGGCTTACAGGAGTCATTGTGGGCGGGTCTGGACGTGACGCTCTTGTGAAGAAAATATTTGACCAACTGATTTGTGTGAAAAATCACATTTTTATTTTCTTGGAATTATTTTCAGTAAAACACAATGGACTGATAATTTATGATGGTCATTGCAGAAAAAACTCGATCATGTTCCGTTCCCGTTGGTTAAAATTTAGATCCATAAGTGTGTTAAAGTGACAGTATGTGCATAGTGTAATCATCCTCCCCTGACCCTGTCTAACCCGTTTAAACCTGTCTAACCCTGTTTAACCTGAGTAGCCTTGTCTAACCTTCTCTAACCTTATCTAGCCCTGTCTAACACTGTATAATCCTGTCCTCTCTCTGACTCAAACTGTAGCTGTTCTTATAAAGTTTTTAAAATGTTTATGTTCTCTCCTCAGCACCAGACTCAGCTGCTGCCTCCACACGCACAGGTACATCCCATAATAAACTCGTACACCTGTCTCACACTGTCACCTGTCACATGCACCTGTCTCACCTGTACAGTCACCTGTCTCACCCTGTCACCTGTCACATGCACCTGTCTCACGCTGTCACATGCCCCTGTCTCACCTGTACAGTCACCTGTCTCACCCGTCTCATGCTGTCACATGCTTCTGTCTCAGCTGTCTCACACTGTCACCTGTCACAAACACCTGTCTCACCCTGTCATTTGTCACACACACCCATCTCACACTGTCACCTGTCATACACACCTGTCTCACACTGTCACTTTTTACATGCACCTGTCTCACCTGTCTCTCTATGTCTGAATAAACTGTATATTTGTATTTTATTTTAAAGGTGGTGGAGACGAACAGGAGCGCTCCATCCTACTCCAGACCTCCGCCTCCGCCACTGTAAGATCCACTTTTACTCAGCACACAGCAAATATATGAAGTCTATTTATTATGTATTACACCGAGGATATGTTCTGCTACTGCTATGACTACTACTACAACTACTACTACTATAAGCTTTAAACATGTTATAACAGGCTTGTGAGTTGTATTTCAAGTGATTGCTGCATGTTTGAGTGATCTTGTTTTGTCTTGCATTTGAGGCTTGATTACCCAGAAAATTGCCATTCTCACCCACCCCCTATCCCCGCCCACTGCTCTGTACTTACTTGACTTTGGGTCACGTTGCCATTTTGCAACAATAAAAACATGCACCTGTCGCACACTGTCACCTGTCACATGCACCTGTCTCACACTGTCACCTGCACCTGTTTTTTTTTAACATTGTAAAGACAGTAAAAATCAGTTACAGCGCCTTTTTAGGTCAATACTACAATTAACAAAATGTGAAACAATGATCTGTTATAGTTTGAGCCCCATTATAAGCATTGTATCTTTCCTTTAATCGTTCTTCTCCTTTAATAATTCCTGTCATTTAATGAGCCCTGACGTTCTTTCTCTTTCAGGAAACCCAAACCGACTGCTGTAGCTCAGCCTCTGGTGCCTCTAAGACCCGCCCCTGCTCCTCCTGTTTAACCAATCAGGATTCTGCATCTCCAGCCCTTTAACCAATCAGGACATGGCTTTGAACCTGTTTAACCAATCAGGAACCTGCAACCAATTAGCCAGTAAAGATAACCAGCCTGCTTGAGTTGAACCAATCAAAACAGCTCTTGGTTTCCTGTTTTAATGAATCAGGAAGTTTTTTTTCTCAACTTTTTAATCAGAATGACCCACCTCCTCTGGTTTAACCAATGAGGACGCAGCTCTGGACTGGTTTGACCAATCAGGAGCCTTCATCTGCACTTCTTCAACCAATAAGAAAACCACTTTGTCTTTTTGTTTTGAACCAATCGGGATGTTCGCATTTTTCACCTGTGTCTGAATCCGTTCAATCACATCTCAGATCTGGGGTGGAGTTTGTTCTATGGAGCCCGCTGGTTGGTCGGTGTCAGCGCAGGTGTGTGGAGGGGGCTGGGTTTGTCCTGTGGAGCCGGCTGATTGTTCAATGTCAGCGCAAATTGTCTGGTTTAACTTTGGTTGTTTTTGAATGTATTGTACCACTGTTTTTCTGCTGCTGGGACGCGCCTGTCTCTTTAATCCGGATGCCCCGCCATAGGTCACAGACATCAGCACGAGATGCTCAAGGACTATTTTATATAAATGTCAGCGTAAAAAAATGAAAGTTACTGCAGAGTAATGTACGGTTTTGTGTGGGAGTAAGGTACACAGCATTCACACTGGTTTGAGCCCTGTTCTAGTCCTGGTTTAGTTCTGGTCTAGTCCAGGTTTAGATCAGGGTTTGGTCCCATTTTAGTCCGAACTAATGGTGGGACTTGCGGCTCTTTGATGGGAGCCGGATCTTTGGAATCAGTTCATTTAGAAGACTGGTGCTTTTTATGTTTGTTTTATATTCAGCACGCCACGTCTGGGAACTCATTTTATCCAGTGAATGAGCAGTGTCCAGACTAAAGATGGGACTGCGTTTACTCGAATAAAAACGGACTAATGCGGCTATGCAAAATATTTTCTATGTGCAAAAAGTTTGAAAAATTGAAAGAACAAGATTTTTCTTGTTAAGTTGGGCTTCGGTTTAAGTTGGGTTGGTCATAAACGTCACATCTCTGGCCCAAACAGTGAAATGTGTGTCCAGAGAATAAATAATAAAACATAAACAGGCCAAACATTTAAATTTTTATCTCTTTTATTTCTGAACCGTTAATTATTAGCTTAAAATATGAGGCTTTAAAACTGCTCCATGTCTGTGTTTATCTGACCAGTCTAGACGAATATCTCTGTGTGTTATTTACCAGATGACGTTAGTCTGGTGACCACGCCTTCTGTCATGTCTCAAACAAAGCGTGATCGCCCAATCATGTTTGTGTATTTCCGTGACTCATGTGAAATGAAGCAGCTCATTGGTCACTCATCATTTACAAACAAAATCACATTTCATTTTCCTCAGATTAACAGTTTGTGCTTCACTCGTTGATTCTGCAGAAATCCGCCATGTTTTTCAGTCCCTTGTGATCTTTTTTTCTCATAAGTGGCCATATTTGTTTTGATACGTATGGACCATGCGTGTCCCTGATTGGCTAACCCACCTGTCAATCACACCCATCTGAACTCTGGGAGTGTATTTACGGTGAAGATCTGCAGCTCTATGCAAAATCCCACTACCAGAAAGACGATGGGGCCGCGGTGACTTCAGGGGTGAGGTGGATACACGGAAATGTCTCACTTTAGCTCTGAAATATCCAGACTGTGTTAAAACTAGTGAACGCCTCGTCACTGATGCCTGTGGGTCACATGACTGATCACATGACTGACACACAGCCACGCCCACCTCTGCACGGAATGGACTTTTACTTTTGTTGAGTTTTATTTATAATCTTTGAAATGAATCGCTATGGCACGCTTCTGCAGAGGAGGTGCAAAGCCTTCTGGGAAATGTAGGCAGTCCATTTCAGACTATTGCAGTGTGAACAGGGAGGGCTCCACTCGTTCCTCCAGTCAAACATGCTAACACATGACTGTATTTGTGCCTCTTATTCAGTATTTTGCCTGGTTTGAATTTCACTTTGACAAAACTCTCTGGGCTTTTAGGAATAACCAAAAAAGGTCTATATTTTTGCTCAACTGTGGAAAATGATCATTCTATTTAACATAATTTTATCAGAGTGTCGTGACCACAGACTGTATAAAGTGGACCGTGCGAGTGTGACGTCACCCACAGTGTTTGGCTCCATTCAAATGAAGCTCATCGAGTCTAGAGCAGTTATAGCGGCTAATTTGGAGCTCCATATTTGGAATTGGCATTTGGAATCAGTCAAACCTATTGCTAACACTAGCAGGAGCAATCTCGGGGAAAGAAGGCACCTGATTTGTCTGTTCTTAATGTTCATATTTTGATTTAAGGATAAAATGGCGAAATGAAAACAGTAGGATCATGTAGAGCGGGTTAATACTAACATTTTAATGACTAGCCTGACTGCAGCAGTTATGGAGAGAGGGGTGACTGCTTTTCAATGTAAAGTGAATTGGAGCCAGAGCCGATGGACCTGGAAGTGCGCTCGTGATCACTTCTTATTTGGAGCGTGGTGGCTAATGCATTAGCTATGTCCATTTATATATACAGTCTATGGTCGTGTCTAAATGAAAATTAAATTTAACAATTTATAAATCCAATGAGTTCCTATTGTTATTTTTGTTAAAACTGGTGAGGACATTTTCCCCATTCAAACAATAACGTTAATCTGTTCATCTCTATGGCAACTATCTTCATAATTCTCAAACTCATGTATATGCCCACAGTACTTGCCTGTCCAGCCAGTCCCTTCTACTTTCTGTTTGAATCCAGAGCGTGACAGACCTCCGTCCAAACTTGGGACAGTCCGACCACAGCTGCGTTTACCTTTTACTCATGAGCCTCCATGTTTGACACAGTGGACCCTTCTGTCTGTCTGATTGGTTAATCCACCTGTCAATCATGCCCTCTGGAATCGGGGAGACAGAATATGGTTCCACACTTGTTTTTGTTAAGTTTTGGTTCTGGCTGGACAGGTAAACATAGTGCACAATCCTACATGAAACTGTGCACCCTGTTCTCTGCCTTCCCTGTTCTCTCTGTTCCCTGTTCTCTGCCTTCCCTGTTCTCTCTGTTCCCTGCATTCCTTCATCTCTCTGTTCCCTCATCTCTCTGTTCCCCGTTCTCTACCTTCCCTGTTCTTTCTGTTTCCTGTTCTTTGTTTCCTGCCTTCCCTCATCTTTCTGTTCTTTGTTCCCTGTTCTCTCTGTTCCCTGTTTTCTCTGTTTCTTGTTCTTTCTGTTCCCTGTTCTTTCTGTTCCCCGTTCTCTCTGTTCCCTGTTCTTTCTGTTCTCTCTGTTCCCTGTTCTTTCTGTTCCCTGTTCTCTCTGTTCCCTGTTCTCTCTGTTCCCTGTTCTCCCTGTTCACCCTTTTCCCTGTTCTACGCGTTCTAGTTCTCCACTGTGAACCTGTGTCTCTTTACTCTGCACTGAAGCCTAAACAAAGCCTGGCTCACTTCAGGTTCACTTGAGTCTGACTCGGCTGAGCCTGGCTGCACTGATCTAAACCTGTTTTTGCACAGGCCTAAAGGACTTAAGGACTAAAGGACTGCAGATAGACAAACACGTGGGGCTAATCTTGTGCCATTTAACCTTTGAAGAAATGCCAAATATTATTAATAATTTTAGTGTTCCTCATTGACTCAGATGAGGATAAAATGAATAAAATGAAAGGAGGGATTTTGAAAGCAGCTGTTGTCACTCAAATCTAAAGTAGGACTAACAAAAGTATCAAAATTGGATACTCATTTGGGTCGGTATCAATACTAAAAAAGTGGGAATAGAAAAGAAAGTACTACCATTTAATGTGGAAAATCATAT
Source organism: Periophthalmus modestus (assembly GCA_019594935.1). Classification (NCBI taxonomy): domain Eukaryota; kingdom Metazoa; phylum Chordata; class Actinopteri; order Gobiiformes; family Gobiidae; genus Periophthalmus; species Periophthalmus modestus. The sequence continues at coordinate 30,685,604 of JAIEZT010000012.1, read as the reverse complement.
TCTATCGTCTAAAGACTGTTTTTATCGCGGTATCGGAATCAGTATCGAGTCTGTTCCTTAGTATCAAAAGCGAGTTTGAAATTTTAGTATTGTGACAACACTAGACTAAACATGCAGTTCAAGTTGTGAAAATGTTTTACCTTTAGGGTCATTGCCATTTAGCCATTATGTAAAATAACATCTCACTCTCCCCTTTAGTCCTCCTCCCCCCTCACTCTCCCCTTTATTCCTCCTCCCCCCTCCTCCCCCCCTCACTCTCCACTTTAGTCCCCCAGACCCCTCCTCCCCCTCACTCTCCCCTTTAGTCCTCCAGACCCCTCCTCCCCCCTCTCTCTCCCCTTCAGTCCTCCAGACCACTCCTCCCCCCCCCCCCACTCTCCCCTCAGTCCTCCAGACCCCTCCTCCCCCCTCACTCTCCCCTTTAGTCCTCCAGACCCCTCCTCTCCCCTCACTCTCCCCCTTTAGTCCTCCTCCAGACCCCTCTCTCTCCCCTCACTCTCCCCTTCAGTCCTCCAGACCCCTCCTCCCCCCTCACTCTCCCCTCAGTCCTCCAGACCCCCCTCCCCCCCCCTCACTCTCCCCTTTAGTCCCTCCAGACCCCTCCTCCCCCCTCACTCTCCCCTTTAGTCCTCCAGACCACTCCTCCCCCCTCACTCTCCCCTTCAGTCCTCCAGACCCTCCTCGCCCCTCACTCTCCCCTTCAGTCCTCCAGACCACTTCTCCCCCCTCACTCTCCCCCTCAATCCTCCAGACCCCTCCTCCCCCCTCACTCTCCCCTTTAGTCCTCCAGACCCCTCCTCCCCCCTCACTCTCCCCTTAGTCCTCCAGACCCCTCCTCTCCCCCTCACTCTCCCCTTTAGTCCTCCAGACCCCTCCTCCCCCCTCACTCTCCCCTTTAGTCCTCCAGACCCCGCCCAGTTTAGTAGCTTGAAATTTGGTTGTGGGTGGAGTTTAGTGCGTTTAGTCCCACTTTAAACAGATTTAGAGACAACAGCGAGGATGGACAAGAAAATAATCCCTCCATAAACCAGCAGTGTTTGAGAGTCTAAACACTTTGCGCACACCTCTCATATTTATCTGAAAAGTCTGGGTCCGCTATTTGGATGTAAAGTGGTAAAACTGTTTGAGTTTTTGTGCCGTTGATCCTGAGAGTCCAAACTCAGGGCTGAACTAAACCTGTGTCCCCCCTTTTTTTTAATGTTACAAGTGATTTGGGCAGGAGAGGGGAGACACTTTGGTGTCGGGACAATAAAAGGACTTTTCTGCTCTGTTAATATTTAATGAAATGATTGCAGTGAATTGTAATAAAGGTCAATAAGAATGTGTTTAATTTGAGTGTTTGTGTGTTTACTGTAGTAGTAGCACTAGTAGTTGTAGTTGTAGTAGCAGTAGCAATAGTGGTAGTAGCAGTAGTAGTAGTAGCAGCAGTAGTAGCAATGTAATTAGTAGTAGTTGTAGTGGCAGTGGTAGTAGTAGTAGCAATAGTAATTAGTAGTAGTAGTAGTGGCAGTAGTAGTAGTAGTAGTAGTAGTAGTAGTAGTAGTAGTAGTAGTAGTAGTAGTAGTAGTAGTAGTAGTAGTAGTAGTAGTAGTAGTAGTAGTAGTAGAAGTAGCAGCTGTAATAGTAGTGGTAGTGTCAGTGGTAGTGGTAGTAGCAGCAGTAGTAGTAGGGTAGTTGATTCTACGGGGGCCTGAACAATTATGCAAAATATAACTGAGGCACAGTTCAATAGACTTAGCCAACAAGCTGTAAATAGAGGTGTTAGTTTCGGTGTAGTTAGCTCTTCCCTCCAGACAGATGGTGCAGTGTCCAGCAGTAATCTGACCAGAACTGAGAAACGAATTCTCTCTAAAACTTTTGTCCAGTTACAGAATAGATTTGTTTCCTTACAGGGCTAGGATCTCTAAAAAAAAATAGTGGTAGTAGTTGCAGCCAAGTTGTAGCCCTAGTAAACAACAGTTTTCTAATCTCATCTGTTTGAGCGTTGATGCAATTACCTCAATGGGATCTATGGGATCTACCACCTGCTGGTCTCCATCAAGATGTTATTGCTTTGTCTGGAGTGTTCCGCACTATGGCCTTAACTATATTTTTCTCTCTATATTTTCTCAAAAATGTATTCTTTATTGATACTTTGCAGTCGCATCACACTAGAGGTGTGTGCATGTATCTCTATGGTGGAATGTAAAGCAGTTACCATGGAGACACAATGCACACTGCCAAAACATTTAAGATTGTCTGAAACTGAAGAAAAAAAAAAAAAAAAATGTTTTAAACAGCACATTTTCAGGAGCCTGTGATCAATCTGAGAGTTTACGTGTGAGAGACTTTATTAACAGCACAAATTAGCTCACCTGTTGTAGTTCAACTAAATAAGCTCTTTATGGTCAGAAAGTGTTAACTTCAACCTCAGATTGAAGTCTAACAAGCCTCAGACAGAACAGTGCCTACAGTTAGCATCACATCCCCAGGGAATGTTGATGACATCAGCTGCAAAGTATCAACATGATCAACAAGATCTGACCTGGAAGTGTCCTTCATGGGGATAGGCAAATTTAATGATGTACTTTGGAACATTCCAGGCAAAGCAATAACATCTCCATGGAGAGGTGGCGTGCCCTCCAACAGAAAATGCAAGCAGCCCATCTTTAATGAGCACTATCCGATGTTTACAGAGACCAGATTCTAGGCAAATTTAATCTACTTGTCGTGTAATTTCAACTTCAACAATTCAATTTAGAAGAAGTAAACTTTTCCTCAAGAATACTGTTTCTGTTAAAATGGTGTAATAAAACAACATCGCGTTGGTTTAGGTTGATCCTATAGGCTTGATTATTGCGCCATCTGGTGGTGAACAAAAATATAAATTGACTATTTAATAGACCTGGGTATAAAACATTATTATATAGACAACGTTTCCATTTATATAAAAAACAAGGTTAAAATATTACATAAACTTGTCATTTTTGCTGTAATTATATTATTAAAATAAACTATTCTGTTAGAGATTTCATTCCACTTCTCTAACAGCAGATAGCGCCACAGACCATTGTAATTACAAGTAAATATTTACAATAAATGGCAAAATAATGTTTTGTTTTTTTTCGTCATGGATCAAGGACTCTAAATAATAGCTACAAGTGATTCATTATTATTGGTTGGCAAATAGTTTAAAATGACATTTAAACAAACATATAAAGTGTTTTTCTTTCTTTTATTTCTCATAGCTAATCGGGGCCTGGTGCTCCCGGGTCCTCCTGGGCTGCTGGCCCGCTTTAGAATGCTTCATCTCGGCCTGTTCTCTCAGCCCCTTCGATAGCTCAGTTGGTAGAGCGGAGGACTGTAGGTGACATGGCTGATATCCTTAGGTCGCTGGTTCGAATCCGGCTCGAAGGAGGTAAATGTTTTTTCTTTTTGTGACTTTATAAATTGTTTCTAAATCCGTAATTGATCGAGGGTGTGGCTAGTCGGAGCTAAAGATGCTAACGCGGGTCATTAGGGCAAGCTAAAGATATTTTATTTAACTTTTTAATTTGGAAAACTTTGTAAAATTTGATTAAAATTAACCAAATGAGGCTGTTAATATTATTTTTTTTTAAAAGTAAATTTTACTCAAAGTGCATTTCAACAGCTTTTTAACGTTAAATATGATAAATGTGCTGATAGCAACTAAGCTCAGCGCCAAATAGCAATTAGCTCCCGTTAGCTGGGATAAATAACACCTAAATAACTCGTTTTTGAGGGCTAAATGCCAAAAATAATATGGTTAATCAGTAAAACAAGTCGTATTTCACATTTGTTCGCAGTCAGGCTGTAGTTATTCGTTAAAATACGTACTTTTTACATGTTAATTGACTTTTGGGCGTTGCCTCTTAGCATTAGCGTTCAATTTAGCCTCAATTTAGCTTTCCGTAGCCCAATCGCCTGGCCCAATCGTATGACCAGTTATAAGTGACGTCACAGGACCTTAGCTGTCGCAGGGGGATTAGCTCAAATGGTAGAGCGCTCGCTTAGCATGCGAGAGGTAGCGGGATCGATGCCCGCATCCTCCAAACGTTTTGCCATGTTGGCGTTCAATTTAGATAATTTAGAATGTTACATGCAGAGAGGAAAGAAACAATGAGAAAATAATATATACAAGATAGAATAATTACTAGATTATATGTTTTAGGAAAGACTAACCCCAGATTATCGCAAAAAGAGCTGGGTTTACTTACAGTTATAATTGTGTTTTTTTATAATAATAAGATTTTGACAGACATTTAGCTTTTTTGGCATAGGCCTGATTTAATACCTTAATAGACTAGCTAATTTTGTCTCCATATTTATATCACACCGCAAATTATACTTTTTAAAATCTAAATTAATTATTTGTCAAGGCTAGAACACAGTAGGACCTATTTGTCCCACTCTGTGTAATAGAAAAGCAAACTCTGACATCTGAGATTTACTTGATACACTTTGAAGTTGTAAGATTAATATAAAGTCATGTTATGAGTAGTAAACTTTACTTGTATTGTTACACATTTGTGATAACTGTATTTTGACAGACATGAGTGGTAAACTGGTGTACATAGTAAAACTGTCACCTTTGTGTGGCTAAAAAGGCAGCTGGTTGTGGAAATCAGGCCTGTAAGTTTAGTTTTGTGTTTTGCTTCAGTCCTTCCTTTAGGCAGTCGTTTAATCCAATTGGGCTATTACAAAAAGCAACACAGTGCAAAAAAACAAACAAACTCCAGAACTACTTTAACACACAGAACTACATTAACACATTTCCATACCTGTTAGGCTTTAATTAAGTTAACCAAAAAAAAGTTTTGTATCAGACTTAAGAAGTGTTACTTTCCTCGTGCAGTCCCTGGGCAGGTGAACACACTAAAAATACCCAGTACATTATAATTTGATTACAAGACTAGGATTAGCAGTAATGTTTATGTGTATTTGATTTTAATGTTGCATGTGCAACTAACTGCTAACACATAACATATTTTGATCAGCATGTCACCTTTTATTGTTTTGAAAATGCTATAGTCGCCGATATCAAGGTATTAACATATTTAACAAGTTTCTCTTTCATTTTTGCAGTTTGTGAGTCCCCCTAATTCACCCTCCCTTCTGAGTGCTATCACACAATCACAATCAGCTGCATCCTACTAATGAAACTACTGCACATCGGGTTTGTTAAGTCTTAGTGTACAGTTTGTATCAGGTTTTTGTATGTTTATAGTCAATTATCGCGTAGGAGCATGGGTGAGAGATCGCTAGATTGCTCAAACATGCATGAATGACTTGTAAAACCTCTTCAGGCGTGTTTTGATGAGGGAACAACGTTATAACATGGTAGAAATCTCCAAAAATCGATTTACCATAATACCTCTTAAAGATCAACTCTATAATCGCGTGTTTTGTAGTTTGGTACAACTCTAAACTGCCCTGACTCATCCGGCTGCGCGCGGTGACGTCAGTGGCGTGCGTCACTCCCGGTGGTCACTCCTCCTCTGTTACATCGCCGCTGCACCTTTCACCGGGAGCCGCGAAGGGCATCAGGGGAACCGGCCTCACGGAGCACAGCAGCCCCCCCATCTGCAGGTCAGTACGCGGAATTCGGGGCTCTGCACGCCGAGCTCCGGGCTCCACAGAGCCCGCCCCGGTGCGCCCCTGTTCCGGGTAAACGCCGCAGTCTGACCGCAAACGCGACCATCTCAGCCCGGTGCTCAGGAATTCCAGATAGCATGCTAAGCTAAAGCGCGTTTACAGCCACTTTAACGGGTGTTTTAAGGTTTTAACTTGTTCATGGAGCGATCACAGCAAAAGTAAACTGCATTATTAGTCAGTTATTACATATTTTAATCAATCGTATGTTTAATTTACCCACATTTGCATCTCTAACCTGAAGCTAAATCTGCTAATAGCATGTGTACAACAGAAAGTAGTTGTGTTCTGTGCAAGCTAACCGGCTAATTACATAACTAATCCTGGCCGCTTCTTGTCAGCACAGATAAAAGTCATTACAGTACGGATTATTTCACAGTATGAGCATAGTTAAAGGCGCGTTTTGTCCGTGTTTTAGCCGTGTTATGCTGAAATGTGGGTGTAATTTTCGGGAACTCATGACTCGTGCAGTGAAAAAGGACACGGTGATTGACAGCGCGCCTAGCCAATAGCGCTGCGGGAGACGTGCGAGCGGCCAATGAGAGCGCGCGGGGGGCGGGCTCTCGCGGGGGAATGTTGCGGAAGGTCAAAACACTGAAGCGCCGCTGGTTTAGAGCCAAGAATAGACCCAGGTCACAGGGGCCAAAATGGGCTCAAAATGGACAGATATTACTCTAAAATAATGTTTCTCAAGTACAAGTTTAAAGTGCTTATCCAAATATGTTTTCTAAGTGTTAAGGGTCATAATTTGGTAAAACAACTCACTAACTTATGTTTTAATGTTAAGAAATAATGGTAATGATAATTATAAAAAATAATGAAAAAATAAATAAAACATTTTAAGGTCACTACGTAATTCCAAATGCAATATGCCAAAAAACTGTTTGAAAACTACAATGAAAATATTTTACATTTTATCTTAAATTTTAAATTTATATTATACGAAATTGACGAATTGATGTTATAGTGTTGTTACCCCCTCAAAAACATACATACAGGTCTTGATACAAAAAATGTCCCATTCACAGGACAGAAATGAAAATCACATTCTACTGTCTAAAGAAAGAGTGTTATTATTGTGGTATCAGAATTTTAGTATCGTGACAACACTAGTGCACAGTTTACAATGTTTCCTAAGAATAAGTCACACTACATTAAAGGTGAACTGTGTAACTTTTTGTCTCCATTAATCAGTTTAAAGCATCATTTTAGTCATGTCTATATTTACGTCTAGTCATGTCAGTGTTTAGCCCAGGTTTTGATTGTATTTTCACATGTGTTTTAATAAATGCAAGTAGGACAACAAAAGGGTTGTATTCTTTTTGTATTATAAGGACAAAACAGTGACTCAAGTATAAAGTCTCCTTTTGGACTGAAGCAGAGTTTATAAATCTGTAAATCCTACAGTTGTTTATTAGAATGTTGTTAACCTCAGGCTCGTTCTTTTGCCAAAATAAACAAAGTGAACCTGTTTTAAACGTGAGTGATCTGTGGCAGCGATTCACAGGTTCTCCACAGATCTGGCATGTAACTTGGCCTTGTGGCATCAACTATTTGTTTCCCAAGAAGATGTAATTAATGCCAAACTGCAGAACATTCCAGGCAAATCAGTAACATCGCCATGGAAATGTTCTGGTTCACTTCTGGTTCAGCCCTGCTTTAGTCCTGGTTTTGTCCTGGTTTAGTCCTGGTTTAATCCTGGTTTAGGCCTCTATAATCCAGACTTTGCTTTTGTACTAGTCCTGGTTCAGGCCTGTTTTTAAGCCTGTTTTCAGGACTGTTTTTAGCACTGGTTTAGTTTCAGTTCAGTCCTGGTTTAGTTTCAGTTCAGTCCTGGTTTAGTCCCTGTTCAGTCCTGGTTTACTCTTGGTTCACTCCTGGTTCACTCCTGGTTCAGTCCTAGTTTAGTCCCTCTTCAATCCTGGTTTACTCTTGATTCAGTCTTGATTCGAGCCTGATTCAGGCCTGGTTCAGGCCTCATTCCGGCCTGGTTTAGGCCTTGTTCAGCCCTATTGGTCACATACATGTTGTCAATAAATGGCACCCAAGACTCAACGTGACTCCAGTGTTGAAGTTAGTTCTGTTTTTCAAACTATTTTTAGACTTTGTGTGACCTTGAAGCTGACTGAGTACATGCCTTTTTACTTCCTGGTTTAAACTGCTTTCTTGGCCTGGTTTATACCTGTTTATTTTTGCCTTAGACCTGGTTTAGTTCTCCCTTAGACCTGGTTAGTCCTTTTTTCTATTTTTTTTTTCTTCAAGTTTTTGAATTTTTCTCTAAATATAATTCTGGCTTTTCCTTCAAATTGGTTTATAATTAGTTTACCCAGTGCACTTAGATCTGTTTTTGCTCTAGTTTTAGTCCTGTCTTTAGTCCCTGGTTTAGTCCTGGTTCAATCCTGGTTCAGTACCGCTTCAGTCCAGGTTTAGTCCCGGTTTAGTCCGGGTTCTTTTCATCTCTTTCCTCATTGTAAATAAACTTGTGATTGAATTTCTGTCCCTTGTTTGGTATTGGGCACTCACCTGTTTGAATGGAGCTAATCTGTAAACCAGCTGCACCCCACACCTTTACTGTTTACATAGTGACCTCTGTGTGACCTTTAGTGGCCCTCGCAGCCTTTAGTGCAGTTCACCGGGCTAGAAAGCTATTCATATTCCTGGGTCAACATAACAAATCATTCTTAAGATATTCAGGAAAGGTTCGTTTCCGTCCTGTCAATGGGACTTTTTTAGTATCAATACCTGTTCAAATGAGTATCTAGTTTTTATTTTGAGCATTGATTATTGTCCGATTTTCGATACTTGTTATGTCAGATTTATTTATAAAGCACATTTAAAAACAGCCACGCTGCCTAAAGTGCTGTACAACATAAAGTGTGATCTAATAAAACAAAACATGCAAAAATACAATAGAACACAACAATTACAACACAATACAAGAGTCCTGCTCACCTCGAGTTAAAAACCAATGCAAACAAATGAGTTCTTAACAAAGAGTTAAACATATTTAAAGATTGGGCTGTTCTAATAGTCAGAGGAAGACCGTTTCAGAGTCTGGAATCCACTACAGCGAAAGCCCCGCCTCCTTGAGTTTTTAGCCGGGACTTTGGAACAGCAACTTTTGACAGTCCCAGTTTAGACAAAGCTGATGCCATCCCTTTGAGGCGTTCTGTTGTAACATTTCTCTCTCTTTACAGAACGAGGAAGAGGACCACGCCCACTTCCTGTTGGATACTTCCTGTTGGACGTTTTACTTCCTGTGGACTAACCCGGACTCTGTGGGTCTGTGGACCGGACCAGGACTATGCATCGCCTCAGGACTTGTGCGGCTCGTTTGCGGCCGCTAACGGCATCACAAACCGCTCAGACTGCCGGCCCCAAGCGGCCAATCACAGCCCAGTATCCGGGCGGAGCAAGGACGTTTCAGCCAATCAGGTGCTACTCTGCTCCTGTGGCGTCAGAGCCTTTTTTGAACGGAACCAGTTCAAATTATGTCGAGGAAATGTACTTCGCCTGGCTGGAGAACCCAAAGAGTGTACACAAGGTTTGTACTGTACTACTGCTACTACTACTACTATTTATTCTACTGTTTATTTATGTACCATGGTGGAGGAGTAGTTGGCACTCTTGCCTTACTGCGAGAAGGTTTTGGGTTTGACTGCCAGGGCTCTCTGTGTGGAGTTTGCGTGTTCTTCCTGTGTCTGTGTGGGTTTCCTCCAGTTTCCTCCAGTTTCCTCCATCAACCCAAAACAAGCACAATGGGTCAAATGCTTCAGCTAAGATAATCGTGACCAAGACCAGACCAAGATCTGGAGATGTATCCCACTGATTCTGACAGGTTTAACCTGAAGCAAGTCAAATGGAGAGAATGAATTCCTCTCATGAAGGACTAATAAAGCATAAGAAATATATCTACAGCTCCGCCTAAATCTAAAGTACACGTTTGCCTACCACACAGTGACTACTACTACTGCTACTGCTATTAATACTACTAATACTACTACTTTTACTGTTACTGTCTCCACTACAGCTCACCCAACGTAAAGGTCAAGGCAGAACGTTAAAGCTTATCTTATCTTATCTGTCTCTATACAAAACAGTTAAGAAGGCGGCCTCCTCGCTAATTCAAAATACTGGTGAAACTTAAGTTGGGTTTACAGCATCAAAGATCTGACGTTAAGGGTGTGGGACAGTTGAAATGTATCACAATAATCGTGGCAAAAATAATAGTTTTTCATGAAAAATCTGACTGGTCGGTTTAAAAATGTTACAGAAATGTGTGTTTCGCCTGCTTATCACTACAGAAATAAGGCCTTACTGTGGAACATTCCAGGCAATGTTATAACATCTCCAAACAGACAAGCAGGCATCAGAACCCACGCCCAAAAAGTTTCATAGCTTTAATGACCCTGAGGTGAAGTTTGTCCTCTGCATTTGACCCGTCACACATCCACTGGACCTGATATGGGTGAAAGGTGTGACTGTCCCAGAGCCAGAGGAGCTGTGTCCTTGTGCGGCAGATAATGAAAGGAAAGTCACACTGGATTATGTAACACAAACACACATAGACCCGCACACACAAACAGACCTACCTACCTGTAACCAACAAGAATGATTAAGCTCTACCTTGATGACCAGGAGCCTTCACATCTGAGAGAGACTGAAATCTGGACTTTGAACTAATCTAAGAATTCCATGTGTTTCAGAACATGTTTGTAGAGGTGTAAACTACAGGGTTAGCAGCTTTTACAGAGAATAAGACCCCATGGACACACACGGAGGGCATCTGGCACACAGGGAGGGCACGTGACACAAAGGGGCATTTCAGAACATGTCTGTTAAGGTCTAAACTTGAGGATTAGTTTTTACACAGAGCAAGACCCAACAGAGACTTTAGGAGGGCATCTGACACACAGGGACATTTCAGAACAGAGACACTGAAGGACGGGCCAAATGCAGAGCACACATTGTGCTGAGAAGACATTATAATTGACATGAATATATTAATCTGTTTATTGTGAAAGCTGCAGGAACACCCCGTCACTTTTACTGTGACGGGGTGTTCCTGCAACAGAGTACACCGTGTCTCAGTGTATTCCCACGGGTTACAGTTATTTTTAGAATGATCCGTCGACACATTTGAAACAGTTTAACAACAATCTGTGAACGTTATTCTCTGTCTGTCCTCTGGGGATCTTTGCAATACTTGTCTTGCTGTGGCCATTTTTGCCTAAGTCTGTAGAAGTTTTGGAGGGCTCACTCAAATGAACTTACTGGTTTGTTTGTGTTTGGGGAAAAAGTTCAGAAGAATCAGAAGAAGTTTTATTGCCATTGTCAGTGAGCACAGCTCACAGACCACAGACTAGGAACTTACTTCAGTGATAAAGTGCACATAAAAAACACACAAAAAAAACACACTGAATGAACTGAGAACACACACAAATACAAATAAGGGCATGCACAAAGTTAAAAAATATATGTTTAAAAATAAAATAAAATACTTAGGAGGTAGAAAATATATACAACAGCAGCATCAGAACAACAGTGCAACATGGGTTATTAAGGTGACCAGTGTTATAAAGTGTCCAGTCTAATGCAGATATTATAAAGTGTTCAGAACTTCAGTTGAGAAGAAAAGTACAAAAATACAGGAAGTAGTGCCGAGTTATAAAACTGAATCCTCTGCCTCTGTCGTCAACACAGAAAACTCCAACCAAAACACAGAGACACTTTACTCACGGGGAAGAAATTTTTCTGACAGTGTTCAATTCATCTTCATTCTAGACTCATGGGCCATTTTAAAGTCAGACCAGGACAGTGATGATACATACAGTAAACATTTCTTTTAGAATGGTCTTAGAAAGACCCTGACCCTACCCCACATCATCTGAGATTGAAGCGTTTTACACTGAATCTTTTGTTTGTGAGTCACATTATTATTTCATTTTCAGACTTATTCAGCTGCAAATAAAACTGTACATTAAAGTTCTTAGTAAAAGTGTCACTCCAGCAGTGACCAACACCAACATTGCACTAGTACTCCTTAAGAGCAGAGAGCGCCCCAAAGATAAAAAACACCCGCAAAGAGTACCCTCAACGTACACCTGAAAAATGTCATCATAAACCACCTGCAGCCTTTGCAGACTGGCTTTTTTGTAGGGTCCACAGGGGGGCAGTGTATAATGGCATACAATATGATGTAAACGATATGAACTTTACATCATCAGAACAAGAACCAAACTCATTCATAAGAGTGTGGGTGTTCACCTGAGCCACAACATCCTGCAGCATCCTGCTGTTGTCTTTTTTTTTTTCTTTTTTTTTTTTTGTCTAATCATAACTATTGTGTAATTTAGACACATTTTGGCCCTTGTTTACATTATTGTTGCTAGATAACCGTTATGGAAATACTTTTACATATGTCACATCTGGTACCTGTGTCTAACCAGGACGCAAAATGATAAACATTACTAAAACAATGAAATAGGTAATAATATTAGTAAAATATTGAATTTACTGATTATATTTTAAGTTAATTAGTCTAACTTTATGCAGTTTAAAGTATTTCTTGTAGTTGCCCTGTAGTATTTCCATGTACTTTCTGTTTATTGCAGAGCGTAGGGCGAGATGGGTGTGATTGACAGGTGACTTAACCAATCACGGACACGCATGGTCCGCTCGTATCAAAACAAATATGGCTGCTTACCAGGAAAAACAAAAGAAATATCCCAGACTGAAAAACATGAAGGATTTCTGCAGAATCAGTGAGTAAAGCCCAAAAAACAGCAAAGGAGCAAAATCTTGTGCCAAAAATTATGGCTCCAAGATGAATCACTGTTTCAGTGAACATAGCTGGAACATCACAAAGACTGACATTTTAAAGTACTATAATTTCCTCCACAAACAACAAAATCTCCTGTTTTATTCTGTATAAAAACTACTCTCCCAGTGGTTTAGATCTGTACAAATGTCTGAAATGTGATTCTTGCATTAGTTTGTCAGGTCAGATTTCAGTCTTTGTCAGTTTTTCGCATAAAAAATGTGAACTTTAAATCCTCTTCCAAAACACAAATCACAAATCTAGCCACAATCACAAGGTTTGTCTCACATGGTACTTTTTCTGACAGTCTATGGTGCATGTGTCACCAGCCCCCTGCTGATGGAAATACAGCTCAATCGAACTTTTTGTAAAATCTAACTTCTTATTGTGACTGTTTCTGTTTCAGTCGTGGGACGTGTTTTTCCGTAACGCCAACGCCGGAGCGCCCCCTGGTGCCGCGTACCAGTCTCCTCTGGGTCTGAGCTCGGCTCTGGTGTCTCCTCTCGGCTCCGTTGTCTCTGCTCAGCCCAACGTGGAGAAGCTGGTGGAGGACCATCTGGCAGTGCAGTCTCTCATTAGGGCCTACCAGGTATAAAAACAAGCGCGCCTGCAGAAACAAGCACACCCTGCAGAAACGAGCACACCCTGCAGAAACGAGCACACCCTGCAGAAACAAGCACTTCTGCAGAAACAAGTGCACCCTGCAGAAATAAGTACACCTGTAGAAATAACCCCCCCCCTGACCAGAGTGACGTCTATAATGCTGATAATGGCCTCACAGCAGTAGGCTATAGTCATATTCAGTCACTCTACGCTCAAGGGCTTTGAGGCTTTAAGATGACCCAAGGAGGTGTGGCCTCTTGTTACTGCAAAGATTTGAACTCAACCCTCGCAGAACACCTGTTTTACCGTTTTAAATTTTAAGACCCAGTGAAGCGCTCCACATCGAGGCCTGTCACGATAACACATTTTGAAGCTCGATATATTGCTACAGAAAAATTCTGTGATAAATGATAATATTAAAACTACTTCACTTCACTGACATTAAACAAGATGATCCCAGTGAACCTGTTTTTATAAATAATGTGTCATTAAAAGGCCTGAGCTGCAACAGATAAAATCAAAATGAATTCGTAATTATTTGTAATTATCAATAGAAGTTATTCTTTCTGCCCTCTACAGCTCAAGTCTTACAATATTACAGAAAACATGTCACTAATGGAGCTCATATAGAGGTGTGTTAAATGAGCTCAAAGACTTTGGAAACCACTAACAGAACAACAGAACAAGTTTGAGTAAGATCTGATCAGCTGCCTTTGTTATGTTTTAAACTGGACTTTATGGACACTCCGTGTTGTGTTCCAGGTTTCATATGTTCAATAAGTTGATATAGTGATTATCGTGACAGGCCTGGCTCTACTTCCTCTTCCTCTTAGTCGAATCCATGTTTTATCTGCAGATCACAGTCTGAGAGCGGTTTTGGGAGGTTTTTAGTGGGTTTAGTAGCTTATAATACTGACATAATCAAATTACATTGAAAAGTTGTTAATAGTTAAAAGATTGTCAAAAATATCTAAGTAAAATCTAACTTCAGCACGTCTAAGTCTAAGTTTATTCACTTGCTCCATTACCTGTGGTACAAATGGCCTGTTCTTGGTTAAGTCTGAGCGTCTGCACCTCGACCTGAGGAACACATGGCAGAAGTTTAGTTGAGTTTGTGCTTTAATGTCACAGAACCGTCTCCTCACAGCAGCAGTGTCTCCTGGTTCCTGCTTGTACACCTCAAGGTTCTATTTTAAAGTACATATGACAGGTTTTCATGTTTTTCTAATTCTGACTTGGTTTGGTGGACAGAACCTGTGCTAAATTTTTCTCAGAGTTTTTCATCAGTTCAGTGGCAGTTTGGGAGAAAAAGTTGAAAAGAAAAGTACAAAAATACAGGAAGTACAGTCCAGTAGAGTCTAAAACAGAATCCCTCTGCCTTTATATCTGTTAATATGTTTCTATGTCACCAATACTGAAAGTTTAGGTTCATGGAGACATTTTTCTGACACTTTAAACCTTAATTTAAGTACAATGTTGTCTTTTATTTTTTATTAGTCCAGTTATAATTATTGCATAATTTAGACAGGTTTTGGCCTGTGTTTACATTATGGTTGCTAGATAACAGCACATGTCCATCCAGGAAGTAACATTAATTAATAATAACTATGTTTTAATGAAATAAATAGTCTAACCTGTCACATGCACTTCTAAGTATTTCTTGTTTACATGACCAGTCAAAAGTTTGAACATTTTTTCACTTTTTCATTGTTGTTTTGTCTTTATTTCGACGATTATTTACAATGTAGATTCTCACTGAAGCATCAAAACTATGAATGTCACATGTGAATGTAGTGAACAAAAATAAACTCAGAATAACTCTCAACTTGTTTTAGATTAAAAAAGATTAAACAAAAATTGAATGTCCTTCACCCTTTGTCATTGCTTGACCCTGAGGCTCAGCTGTGAAGTGAAAACCATTTCAGGGACTTCATCATGAAGCTCATCGAGAGAAGAACGAGGGTTTGAGCTTCACAAAGCAAAGGGAGGACACTCTGAGCACTTAGGATAAAATAGAATAGAACATATTTAGTCAAGTTATTTCACTTTTTTTCTTTACTACATAATCCCATATATCTTACTTCATATATTTAATGTGTCCTATGTTTATCTAAAATGTATAAAGTAATAAACAAAGGAAAACAACTTGAAAAGAACATGTTTCCAAACTTTTGACTGGTAGTATAAATATTCTGAAGCGTTTGTATTTCTCCTATACTTCCTGTATATTGCACATGTTTCTGTATATTGCACATGTTTCTGTATATCGCACGTATATTCTATTGTGTTGCCGCGGTGACGGGCAGGTGATCGGCCATCACTCGGCGCAGCTGGACCCTCTGGGCATCAGCTGTGTGAACTTCGATGAGGCTCCTGTGTCCAGCTTCCAGGACGTGGGTGAGCGCCGGACGACCATGTTTGGGACTGTGACGCTAATGGTGCTGCTCCACCCACCACCACCCTCCCCCCTCACCACCACCCCTCTCACTCCCTCTTCACCTCCTCCTGTCTCACCCCTCCCTCTTCACCTCCTCTTATCTCACTCTCACCGCTGATGGCTGCTTCACTTTTTCCACTCTGCACTGTTTTGTTTTGTTTTGTTGCATCTTTTTATTCCTGCTATCTTCATCCTTGCGTTCACCCTTATCATGCCCCCCCCCCCCTCTGTCCCGCCCCTTCTCACTCTTTCTCTCTTTCTCTCCTTCTCTCCCTATGTATCTTTTTTTCTCTCTCTTCTCTCCTGTTCATCTTTCCTCTACCCCTGCCTCCTCTCTTCACCATCTCTCTTTCGTATTTTTCTTATTTGCCCTTACTCCTCCTTACCCCCTCTTCTCTTCTTGCTCTCTTTCTGGTGTTTCTTGGCCCTCTACCCCTCCTCCTTTCCTCTGCCTCTCTTTTCTCTTTTTTTCTCTACCTCTTTCACTTCACTCTCTCTCCTCCTTTAACCCCCTCTCTTATGTGTTCTCTTTTTCTCTGCTCTTCTCTTGTCCCTCTTTTTACCTCCCCCTCCTCTCCTCTTACCCCCGCCCGTCTTTTTCTCCTTTCTCTTCTCTTATACCCCCCTTTCTCTTCTCTCTCCTCTTACCCTTCTCCCTTTCGTCCTTCTCTTACATGTCTGTCTCTCCTCCTCTCCCTCTCACTCCCTCCTCTCTCTCTCTCTCTCTCTCTCTCTCTCTCCTCTCTCTCTCTCTCACTCTCTCTCTCTCTCTCTCTCTCTCTCTCTCTCTCTCTCTCTCTCTCTCTCTCTCTCTCTCTCTCTCCCCCGGTGGGTGGTTGCTCTTGTTTTTGTCCCTCCTCCCCTGCCGTAGATCCGCGGGCACCATGTGGCTCAGCTGGACCCGTTGGGCATCATGGACGCCGATCTCGACTCTTGTGTTCCCACTGACATTATCACGTCCTCCGACAAGCTGGGTAATCATTCCGCCTTAAGCACCTCATTCCACCTTAAATCTGCTCCTCTCTCTCTGCTCCTTCATAACATGTTTTGGACTGGGGCTTAGCTGAAGGCTGTGGAGTGGACTGAACTGGGACTAAACCGGGGACTAAACCTGGGACTAAACTAAACCGGACTAAACCGGGGACTAAACCAGGGACTAAACCGGGACTTCTCCGCCAGAGTCTTCTTCTAAACCTTGGCTTCTTGTGTTTCTTTAGTTAAATGTCTGAAACTTGAGCTGTGAGTTTGTAAATAGGCAATAGCTTTGTTTTGGGTTTGTTGCTTCGTTCTGGCCAATTGTTCAGATTAAAACTGGCATCAGGTTTGAAAGTGTCTTTTAGCATGTGTTTATAATCTTGTATCCTCCTCAAAATGCTCTGTTCCACCTTGTGATGTCATCAGGTGCTAATACAGGAAGTGCTCCTCTGTCGACATACGCAATAGAAAGAGCGTATGTAAAAGTATGTTTTGATGAGAAAAACAACATTATACCCTAGTAATGTTGAGCCAAATTTTTGCTCTCCAAAAATGATAGTTTTGGATTTTGATTTAGTTTTGATGTTTTGGTTTTTTTTGTTCCTGTTTTTCGGTTTTAAAATGAGGCCTCAAACTCGACAGTTTTAGAGCTATATTTGGGTTACAGAAAGGCCCGCCCGTTATCGCGCTAACCAACTGTGGACGCTTGGGAACGGTAAGACCAAACCGATTTAAACTTTGGGATTCCTGAAATAGTCTAAAATCTTCATATTCTAATTCTAATGAAAATGTCACACGCAGGACTTTTGGAAAACTTTACTTGAACCTGGTGCATTTTTAAAGATGGGGAATTTTATTTTCCAAACCTGAGGAGGTGAAGGCGTCCACACAACCGCACGTCACTGCTCTACGCTCACTGCAGGGGGCACTGTTCTGATCTTTATTCATGTTTTACAGCACATTTTGGGTGTTCTCTTGTCTCCTTGAATCCTCAGTGGACAAGCTCCGCCCACTGTTAAGCCTCACCCTCAGTTTCTCATGAGCCCGATAGACTTAAAAACCAAGAACCAAACATCATTGTCCAATCAGCGTTTTTCAGTAACACATGTGAAACAAAGGTGCTCGTTGCTCACCTCTGATTTACTCGTTTCTGTGTCGACTCACCTGACGACAGGGACGACAGGTGCATTGGTGGAAAGGTTTTAAGATGACTCCTGCACTCTCTCATTGTTGATCTACCAAATGTTGTGTTAATAAAAGTGACTCAGGAGTGAGACAGTGTGTGGAAATCTTAAAACCTTTCACCTCTGATTTACAAATAAAATCAAATTTGCCTCCACTACGTTTTTCAGTTCCCCGTGATATTTTTTTTCTTTTTTCTTCTCAAAAATGGCCATATTTGTTTTATATTTTGCATTGTAAGTAGGGCCTGGCACCAGCTGACTCTCCGGTGTTTATGGCCCACTCAGTCACTGCGGTTTACTTGTGTCATATGTCTCAAATGCAGAAGATGTCTCCTCTGGTTTGAAAATGGAAGAATTTAGGAATAAAATGATTAGATTTTCCGTTCTGATTCTGTAACCCAAATCACCTCCCTTAAACCTGGGGTACCTGTCAGTATCTGATTATAAAACTGACCACAAACCTGGAAGAACGAGCCGTGTGCATCTCTGTTATGCTTTTGGATGAGGTTGTGTTGGCTGTGTGCCCTTAGACCTGCTTCACTGTCTGAAAAAGCTGTTCTAAATCTATGCATGTGTCTAGTATTCACATGCATGAGTTTTCAGAGAAGTGTCATAGGGTTTGTGAGAGACGAGGACAAGATGGAGTCAGTTGAAATACATCCTCCTCTCACAGTTAGATAATCAGGTACCCCAGAACTGAAACAGCCCATCTAGACCCAGCCTCTATTATATATATGAGATACTCTGCTGGTTTCAGAGTTGTATTTCATAGGAGCTCAGTTTGTTCTGTTGCGGCTTCGTTGCGGCTCTGTTCTGGCTAAGTTGCGGCTGCCGTGTGCTGTCTGTTGTCACGTGAACTGTATTCTAATGGTGTGGGTGTCTCTCCACTGCCCCCGCTGGACCAGACGTGTCAGTGTTCAACGAGAGGATCAGAGTTCTGACTGTGGGAGGTAGGGACCCTGCTTAGAACAGAACGCTGCTGCTGCTGCTTTAGACCAGTAGAGAGAAGGATGTTTCACTGGACAACTTCAACATGAACAAAAAGACTAGATTAATACAGTTAGACTTCAGTGCAAAGTCACCATTAGTGTAGGTCTGTATTATCCAATACCGACTACTGTTAAGGTGTTTTTAATGGGGATGCACGATAATATTGATTGCAGATAATTATCAGCCAATAATGGCAATTATGACCTCACATCGATAATTTAATCAAATAATTAGTAGCCCAAATACTCACATCAGCTTTTCTTTCTCCGAGGTTTCCTCAGAGCGCTCAGTCCCTGCTCCATCCACACACACACGACATTGTGACAGACTCTGCATTACCTCTGGGGCTGATGGGCTTGGACTATGTGAAGATCTTGTTGTATTTTAGTTCTCAATCAAACGAGAGGACGCATGGTGCAGCCAGAGAAGTTTTTTTGAGCCACTGTGACCATGTGACCCTGTGACCCTGAGCTCCGTGTAACCATATGCTCCATTTGCAGACGAGCAAACTCGCACTAAGAGTGCATTGTATACGGCCTGTACATGCCTGTCTGCCTTTCTGCTGACTTTATATTCAGTCTATATTCACATTATGCAGAGTCGGCGTTGGTTGAGCATTTCCCCTCTGAGTTGCATAAACCGTGAAACCCATAGGCTTATCTGAAGCATATAGTTTATAACGAAAATAACAAAACAGCATTTACAATGTGGCCTGAAGAATTAATGTGGGTTGTATGAAACACCATCTGGACATAGGGCATCTATAATCTGACTTTATGAGCAGCTATAACCCAGTATTGTGACTTCAGATTTGTAAATGTCATATTTTTTTACCCACCTAGACACAGATATAAACCCACACCCCCGGGAGTCGAACCAGGAACCTTCAGTGTGAGGCTAGCCACTAAGCCACCAATATTGTCGTCTGAAGTTGAGTAATCTTGCATATTTAGACTCCCTCCCAAGCTCAGAAAGATCAGTTCCATTTTGTGATATCAGGAAATGCTCCTCCATCCATGATTTTTATCAGACTCAGGTTAATTTACCAATCAAATTTGACTTTGGTTTGATTCAACTCTAGCTAAAACTAATGCTAAAGTTCGCAGTTATCGATTATAGCCTCATTTGCTCCTCTGTGGCGTTTATTCACATTGTCCACATTGTTTTCACATTTCAAAATGCTGTTGTCCAGTGAAATGTTTCTCCAAGAAGCTCTCAAGAGACAAACTTTAAACATTTATTCAGCAGTCTTTACTTGCTGCTGTTTCCTGAGTGCTTCCTGTTAGCTTCAGTCGCTTTGTTAGCCTCATTAGCCTTTAGCATTAGCTTCTTCAGCCTGTTCTAATGGAAAGGCAGTAGTTTCAGCTTTAGCTCAGTGCTTTTGACTGTGTGAAAGTGTTAGCGGCGTGGCTAAAGCTGTAGGTTTGTGGTTTGTTGCAGAGTCGGTGTACAGAGGCATCATTCGACGCGGTAAACCTGAGCTAAGCCTGGGTCAAATGAGCCTGGTTCACTTGAGTTTGGATTAGTGTAAGCCTGGCTCTGGGTTGAGCTGGAGTTTGTGATGTTGTGTTGTTTATTCCTCTCCTCCATCAGAATCAACGCAGATTTCAGTCCACAGCTTTGTTCATCCGTAAAGGGCCATTCAGTTTGTAGCTTCTCGCATCAACAATGATCGTTTATAAAATCATCATTTCCTGGGCTCTTAATTGGTTTAAAATGCAAGGTTCTCATGCCCAGATGTCCTTGTGCATGAGCCTAAACATTCTCGATCAGTTTTAAAACTGCAACACAAACGGACAAACTACATCTACAGTATATTATGCCAACAATCTCCTTTACACGTTAAAGCAACACTGCGTAACCTTCTTGAGCTGGCACTTCACTGGCATGATTCTGTGGACAAAGAAAGTTAATACTTTTGAACATTCTCCAAGTTAAGATAAGTTTAGACAAGTTTTATGCCGTACTGTGGAATATTATAGTCAGAGGAACAACATATCCATGGAAACCGGTAGAAGGCCAAATCAGAGTCAAGTTTGTGGAGAGACAAGCCTGCTCACATTAAGGACACATGTTTTTCAGTGCAATATAAACCTGCTGTGATTTTAGTCTCCAATATTTGATGTGTCAAAGGGTTTGAGAGAGACGGGGATGAGATGGAGCCGTGGGGACATCTTAAATGCGTCCTCCTTTCACCATTTCAAAAGCAGGCACCCCACAACTAAAACAGCCAATCTAGATCCAACCCCTGAGTTGTATTTCACAGTATTTTAGTTCATTCTGTTGTGGTTGAGTTGTGGCTGAATATTGCCTGGTGGGGCTTTAAGCGTATTAATTTTAACTTGAATATGTGCACTATTTCAGTTCATGCTTAAAGGTTAATATTCTTTCTTTTAGGGCCCGGGACACAGGTGGAAAATAGCCTTTTAGCTAATTTTGGCTTTTTTACTTGTGTTTAATCACATGTTTATGAAATTGTGCTGTCCCCTTTCAAATAATCTAATAAAGTATAGAATAACATGAAACCTAATGATGGATGGTCAACTCAGGAGCCACAGAAGGAAGTGATGACGTAGCTCTGGTTGTCATGGTGATGAGAGAGAGAGAAACTTTATCTCTCAATGGGAAAATTTTACCATAACTCCTCTAGTTTTCCCTCAAATTAAAATGGCGTCTGACAGAATCTGACACCAAGACCCTGGTTTGGTCACATGGTTTAGTTTAGAGCCATGTTCTGTGAGGAGAGGAATGTCTCTGTTCGTCCACCGTCTTCAGCGGCCGGTCCTGTGTTTTGGGCAGAATCTGGGAAAGTTTGAGTTATTGTCCCGACATAAATAAACGCTGTGTGCTGATTGGCTAAAGAGTTGTGGTTATCCCTGCTCCGATTGGCTGATGTGTAGTCCTCTTTGTTTTGCTGTGGTCAAGGTCAGGTTTGTATCTCTCCTTGTCTCCTCTCTTCTCTCTCCTATATCCTTGTTTCCTCTCCTCTCTCCTCGTCTCCTTGTCTCATCTCTTCCATCTCATTCTTCACTAAACACTCACTTGCTTCATTGCTTTACTTACATTCATTTTTGTTTTGGAGAATGTGTTTTGCATCTTCCTGATTGAAAAGTTTTAAGTTATAAAATGTAAAACAAAATTTCTTTAAAGTTTGTATAAAGGCTGCGTTCAGCTCCATGAAGTCATGTGTAATGGTCAGTGATCTCTCAATCAAATAAAATGTTTTGAATCCCCATACCTCAACATAAACAATACAAACTTTTAATCAGTTCCATTAACACAAAAAAATATACCTCATCTAAAGACTGTATGCATAAATGGACATTGCTAACCTGCTAACCACGGCGTTCCAAACAGGAAGTGAGCATGGGCACGTTTCCAGCTCCCTCCACTCTGTCTCCAATCTACTTTTTATGGAAAAAACTGAGCTCTCTCTCTCTAACTGTTGCTGTCAGGCTCGTCATTTTGTCTTAAAATGTTGATATTAACCCACTCTACATGATCCTAGGGTTTTGTTTCACAATTTTGTCCCTAAATCAAGTTATGAACATTAATAACAGACGGATTGGCTGCCCTTTTTCCTCAAGCTCATTCCCACTTGTGTTGGCAACAGGTTTGATTGACAGTGTTGCTCAGCGAGGAAGGAAGGAAGGGGCATTATCTTCAACAACCTTTCTCCAGATTGGCTCTTTGGTTGCTATGATACTGGTGGTCGGAAATACAAATAGGAAAAAAAGGATTTTTTTTCTGGGGGTTGCCAGATAAAGGCACAGACCGCAGAAGGGTGGAACAGAATGTCACATTATATGCGTTTATGAAATAGTTACTAACTAATAGTTAATAATGAAAATAGTTCATAACTAAGGAACATTTTATTCCAAAAGTCCAACTTTATTATCAAATACAAATACACATATATGAAAAAAAAAAAATCAAAATGCTCTCTGGTTTTGTTCAGGGGGCCGAACCAAATGTGGAGGCGAATCCGGCCCGCGGGCCATAGTTTGGGGACCACTGCTCTAGAGAGTTGGTGCAGTGTCAACTTGTTGGTCACATGACACCAAACATTTTACACACATGAACCTACTTCATGTCAGATTTTAGCAGTAAAACCTTTCCCAGATTCTCAATTTAAATTAACCTGAAGTGCCACCAGAAAAGGGAGCATTTGTGGCAAAAGTGGGCGGGGCTGAATAATGTCAGTACAGCCTATGGTCCTACCCAGAATGCATTTTCAGCTTGATAGTACTGGTTTAGTCATTAGGATTTATTATATTTTAAGGGCGGAGTTCGGGAGTGAAACTGCCCTGCCCTTGTTTACAGCCAAACATCATTATAGGTCATTATGTCCTGGTTGTGTGTTGGCTTTTGGGTGGGAGCCAATATGTCTTGATTTCAAAAAAAGTAGTGTCTGGATAATCACCCTTTGAAAACCCTTTCTAACATGAACCACTCCTTAACAAATGAGAGATTACATCGTCTACACAAGAAAGTCAGATTTCTTTCCTCTTTAAGTCTTGTGTTGCTCCAAATCACTTCTGTCTTTTAGTATCAGAAGATTGGCTGTGGACCTCTGCGTTAAAAACACCAGAGCTGATCACTGACCATAAGAAGTGACTGAATCTTGATCAAAATGTAATTATTTGACCTGCCTTAATTAAAATAAAGTTTTATTATAAGAAGAAAAATCACCTTGTTCTTGGCCCTGTACCTGATTTTGTTCCATGTTTTCTGAGCAAAATGTGTCTTGCTCTTCCACAGATTATTGTATAAACGGCTCTTGAGGTTAAAATAAGTCTGCTGTGTACTGCCTGCATTTAGTTATAATGTGTTTTATTGTCCAAGAATCAGGAAGTGCACTGTTGGCATGTTAGTTGTTATTACTGTCACAACCAAACTCCACTCTGGTTTCTGAAAGTTGTGAAAAGTGCTTGTAAAACTCATCGTGGTGAATAATTGTGATGCTCTGAATGCATAAGGTAAGTGAGGAATAACTTTGGACAACTGCAAAATGTTTAAAATGAACTAGTTCTGTTTCTCACGTGTTTAAATCAGGTACGAGACGATGCCAGTAGTACAGTACAACAGACTTGTTCTGAACGCAGCCTTTGCACTATGCAGCAGTTACGTGCACAAAAACAACCATACATTTGTCTTTCTCCATAAATTCTATATTACATTGTATTTAAAATACTCTTAATAAAAACTGTGACAGTGTGGGTTTTCGCGCATGTAAACTACGATCTCATCCGGTTCATGTTTTAACTCTTGAATTTGTAACCACTCTTGTTTTTCTCTGGCTCACCTGCCTCCTCCC